>OZ018323.1:63358672-63713672 GCA_963969495.1 Ceratothoa steindachneri | reverse complement strand
TTATAGGTTTAAAACTACAAACTTAGAACATTGTAAAGGATCAACAATGCTGCAAATTAGGAGGTTTAAAGATACGAACATATAATTTTTTTAGCGATTAACTATTGTAAATTATGAGGTTTAAAGCTACGAACTTAGAGCTTTGTTACAGATTAACAATACTCTATATTATTAGGCTTAAAGCTACGAACTTAAAACTTTGTTGCAGATTGTTAACCCTTAAAAAAGTTCCAGGTTCGTAGACCTAAACTCCATAATGTATAGCATTGCTACTCCCTAACAAAGTTGTAAATTCGTAGCTTTAAGCTACATAATTTATAGCACTGTTAGCTCCTCATCTATCCTTAACCAATATATAAATAATAGGACTCTGACCAAACGACGTTTACCTACGTACTTCAGAGTCGCTGAATCATTCGAAATACGTCGGTATTGAATATTGACTAATGTACAGCATTGTTACTTCTTAACAAAGTTGTAAATACGTAAGTTTAAACTACATAATTTACAGCACTGTCAATCCTAAAAAACTTATAGATTCGCAGCTATCAACTGCATGATTTACAGTCCTTGCTATTCTCGATCCTACTTTTCCTTGGATTCCTTTTAATTTTATTTGTTTTCAATTTCGTTTTCTTTTATTTAATTTTGTTTTCCATATTAGTTTATTGCTATTTTGTTTTATTTTCTGTTCATTTTGTTTCCTTTTATTTCCTCTATTTCCTTTTATATCCGTTCATTTTTGTTTTATTTCATTTCCTTTTATTTCCTCTCTATTTTCTTAAATTTGGTTTCCTTTTTATTTTTTCTCTATTTCCTTTATTTTCTCTTAATTTTGCTTCCTTTTATTTTCTAGAATTGTATAGAACTATAACATCAAGAACCAGCCAAAAGTCTGAGATCCGCTCTATGGCTAGTCGTGTAAGAGTTTGGGAGGGAGGATAAGAATGTTTTGGGAGGACCTTTAGAGTTAAAAAGAAATTAAATAAATATTGATTTCGTGTGATTAAGTATTAAGTAAATAGATGTTCCATTAATTGGAACATATCTAATCTCGAATCGATCTCCTATTATTTAAAAACGCATAGAAATGTATCGGGGTTTTATTTACGTCCTTTAAAAGATGATTTTCACATCTTTTTCCTTTTTTTCCTCTTCCGTTTTACTCGACGCCGATAATTCACCGGTCAACAAAATTCAAAAGGTTTCATGGCTCTTGGGTAAGTTGATGTGAACCTCGGATAAATCTCGACCTGAATGCAAATATGGCATTAGTTTTCTCTATAACCAAAAGCTTTTGAGAACTAAACCATTTTTTTATAGCGTTCATAGTTTTTCTTATTCTCAGGCATTTTTTTTTTATTCAATCTCTAACTCGTTTTTGTTCTGATGTGTGGCTTGATACAGAAGGATTATTGATTCCGGTGCTCGTTTTGTTGCAGGGAGATTCTGGTGACTGCCATATTCGTGTTCAAATTAAGCTTTCTTTGAATGTGGAGAGTGAATTTGACAGGAGCATCATAAACGTTTGAACATACTAGATCCCTTCTACTACATGAATGGTTTGTTTAAACAAAAACTTTCAAAAAACAATCCCTAAAAAAATTAGAATTAACTACCAGAGCGACTTTAAATACCCATAGGGAGATAAAGACAAGCACTGGGACCCTTATGTGGTTTTAGAGCCATGTGTGAATCCCTTGAATGTATGGGTGCATGGCTAACGGGTTTCCGGCTTACCATTTGCCAGAGCAATGGTTTGACGAGAACCAAAGGATCACAACAATGACTGTTACTTCCGTCTATGTAACATTAAGAGTTATTTAGTTAAGACGTGAGCTCGAATCAAGTATCTCACTTGGCACCTGGAATTTGGCCATTAGAACACAGTGATAAGCTACAGAATCTAAGTCCACGAGTTACACAAAATCACAATAGAGAACTTGATGAATCAGAAGCCGGAAGCCAAGCTGATAGTGAAGATGCTGATGACACCAAAAATAGGGAACTACAACTGCACAGTCAGAGAGATTTTACATGACCGAATTAGGGACATTGATCTACTGAAGGAAAAAGCTGAGCTGCTTGGATCGCGGCCGAAACAAAAAAACTGTTGTCATTTTATTAAATTGATGGGTAACTTTGCTGCTGTGACAATGGTTGTAGAGGGACCCACTAAAATAGTAATATTCTCCCCCTAAGATATTACTTCAGGAGAGAAAGCGACCGTTACCCCCCCATATTCCGACTTCACACTTTTTGGACTTTCCACCCGCTCACTGAGAAATTCACACCGGGGCATGACGCTGTGATTGAAGGTTATCTCCCCGCCGTCTTAATCTTCCCTCCCTCCGAGTCGGGAGATTATTCGTCTATTTTAGTTTTGCCTCGAGACAACTTTTATAGCTGCAGCCGCTGGTCGTTCCTTCAGACCCGCTGAATCGGCCTTTTACACCTTCCTGTAAGGACACACTCTGAGGCCCCGGCTGATAATGAAGGTTCGAGGTCTTTCTCCTTCTCCCTGTTTTGGAGAAATCTGGGTATATATGTGCCCTCTCAAGATTACCCGTATATTCAGTTGGACGACGCTTCCCCGAAAAGAAATTCTCTTGGCCGACGCTCTCGCCCGAGAAGTGTTTAGTGACGGTCGCAGGCCACGGAAGAGCTGGACATCACACTCGTAACTTCGGGTCAGGGAGAAGAGTCTCTTAAGGCAACGTCAGCCTTTCTCAACCGCCTTCGGATCAAGGCTTGGAGAAGCCGTCATCCGAAGTTCTTCTGGTGACCTATTGAGGACAAGAGGCCCAATAGCTCGCTCAATCTGAGTTTGGAGAAGTCACTCCCCTCCCCCACCTCCGAAGTTCGTCCGGTGACCTATTGAGGACAAGAGGCCTGTATCTCACTAAATCATAGTTTAGAGAACGTAGCATCACCATCTTCGTGTTCTCGTCTAGACCCGTGAGTAATCAAGGTCACTAAGCCCCCCCCCCCAGATCGCCCAGCTTTACTCTCGAGGTTCAAAGGAACTGAATCTCTCACCACCCCAAATCTCCCATTATATTCATTTAATGACCCTGATTATCCAATCAGTGTTTGGAACCTAATTCCGTCTTATTCGTGTATACATATATATATATATATATATATTTATTGTGTACCTTTTATCTAGTGTATATTAAAATCTATTTTTGTCGTTGTGTTTGGAATATTCCTTGGTCACGCAGCTGCAGCTAACCTTAGAGCCTGTGTATGTATATATATCTCCGTACACTTGGCAATACTTCGACAATGCTCATACTTTGATGACAGGTTTCTGCAAGACTTGCCTATACAGACAAGAAAACTAAAGACTTTTCGTAGATTCCGGAAATAATACTTTGAAATCCATTCTTCTGCACAATGGCAACCAGATCCCGTCGGTTCCTATCGCACATGCTTACAGAATGACTAGAAGCTACAAAAACATCAAAATTCTCCCTGGTGCTATCATTTATAAAGCCCATGAATGGAAGATATAGGCAAACCTGAAAATCATTTGCATACTCCTCGGTCTTCAAAGTGGTTACACGAAATATCTCTGTTTGCCCAGCTTAAGAAATAGTAAAGCCAATAAAAAGCACATCATGGAAAGTAGATTCAAATACAGTTGCAAGCAGCTAATGGATCGACTGAAGATCTTATTACTCCCATTGCATATGAAACTAGGCCCATAAAGATTTTTATTGAGGAAATAAACAATCTGGGTATTCAATACCTTTTTTTTCATTGTGGTAGTAGCCCATCTGGTGACTGTCTACTCGGGCATAAGTCGCCATACACAATAGCTTACTATTAGGTTATATTAAAAAACAAAAAAAAACAATAGCTAAATAACACATAACAACGATAAAAAGGAAAAGGCTAAAAAAATAACAACAACGAGGAAAAACAAAAAGGCAAGAAGGAAGCGTGCTCCGGCGTCGGGGCTAGGCCGCCTCCCAACGGCGCAGAAACATGCAAACTACAAAAAGAAACAAACAAATAAGGTCCAATAAAGTGGAGGAAGCCAACCTCCTCCAAAAAGTCGTAAAGTCCACAAGTCGGTGTGCACGAAGCCGTCCCAAGTAAAAGGGACAAGTGGTAGCGACTCCGCTCGTCCCGGTATCGGGTCAGGTAACGTACGGGGAGATCACCCAGACTAAGCCATTCGACAAGAATGTGGCCAACAGTCTGGGGGACAACGCAATCTTCACAGTATGGCGCAGGCGAGCGTTCCATTAAATAGCGCTGCGTCCCGCGAGTGTACCCAATTCAGAGACGACAGAAAGCAACCTGAAGGCGTCGTGTCATTGGAGGTAGGTCCATGGGAAAAATCGCGGCGCAATGGCACGCAAATTTAAGTTCCGTTCGACCATCTCCCATCTTCTTTGCCAAGCATCCCGGAGAGCTGTCCGTATTCCTGCCTTATAATCGGTCAATGGGTCCTCGCGGACCCATTGACGCCCTCATCGGCGCACTCATTCCCCGCAATTCCTACATGTCCAAGAACTTAGCAGAAGATAATTTTGACGTCCCTCCGGCTCGCCATAACCGTGGCGTCACGGATATCGCGAACTAAGGGATACGGAGATTCTAGTGCGTCGAGAGCAGTCAGGGCGCTTTGTGAGTCGCTATAAATCACAATCTGGTCCCCGAACTGGGCACGTCGCGTTATCTCCCGTACCGAGCGGTGTATTGACACCAGCTCGGCCGTGAAGACAGACGCAGTGCCTAAAAGAGCACGCTGACTTAAAACAGAGGCAGTACGGCGTGGAAACCGACCCTCTATCTGGACTTGGAGCCATCTGTATACACTGGCACAGTTCCAGCGTGACACGAAGTGTGCTCCAAAAAGGCCGAACGCAATACTCCCGGCGCTGTACAAGCTTTGGGAGCAGAGGCGTGGCGACAAATAGCCAAATGTGGTACCCTCCAGGGTGGCGTCCTGGGCAAAACCATGGGCGCCACCGGCCCGAGGGCAATACCTAGCTCTCGATAGAGTTTCCTAGCCCTAAACCAAAAGGGCTTAGTGTATGTCTGGCGTCTCTCGGCGGCATAGACACTGTCGAGGTCAGCTACGGATGCAGTGAGAGCTGTTGGCGACAGGTGGGCACCAGGTTCGAGCGTACAGGCGAATATTGCACTGTGCACGGCGCAGAGCGAGTGACATCACCCCAACATTGATAGGTAGGCTCTCGATGGAGGAAGTGCGGAAGTCACCGGTCGCCAATCGAAGGCCGGTGTAGTGGATCTAGTCTACCTTCCGCAATGCACGCTCGGATGAGGATGAATAAAACCCTCATCCGTATTCGAGCTTCGAACGAACAAAGGAGCCCTATTAGCGTTTCAGGCGCTGAACGTCACGGAACGGAGAATATCCATGGCGCGGGTAAAAAAGACAAATGGTGCGAATATGAGTACCCTAGGTGAGGCGTCGGTCAAATACAAGACTAAGGAAACGGTGCGAGTACACCACTTTCTGGCGAGCAAATTCCATTTAGAAAAAAGTCTGGGTCAGGGTGGGGCCATGGTTAGCGGCAGAAGTGCACCATCTTAGTCTTGGCCAAGGAAAACCAAAGCTTGGGCTCAATGCGATTTTGGGTCGACGTTCTAGAGTTGGCATCTGGGCTCCGCCAGAAGAGATCGATAGGTCGTCTACGTAAAGAATAGCGAAAACATCTTCCGGCAGCAGCTAGGTGATGCCATTGATGCTCATGGCAAAGAGTGTGAGACTGAGGACACTTCCCAGCGGGACACTCTATTCCTGCTCCACTGGGCCGGAGAGGCCCCCCCCCCCTCCAGTAGGCGGAATAGAAGATCTCGCAAAAATTCAGATATGAAGATTAGGAGGCGTCCCCTCGTCTCCATCGTGTGCAGAGTCTTCATGATTACGTATCGCATGCGATATATCGGCCTTCTCTAGATCGAAAAACACCGTGGCAGAAGTGCTGTCTACGAAGGAAGGCCTCGCAGACGGCATTTTCCAGTCAGCGTCGAGCATCCGACGTGGAGTGGAACTTGCGGAAGCCGCACTGTGCAGAAGACAGATGCCCTCGTTAGTCCCACCCAAAAAACTAATCTAAAATTTACCAATTTTTGCATCAACTTGCACACGCAGGAGGTTAGAGAGATTGGGCGAAAACCGACTGGGGTAAAGTGATCTCTCCCCAGTTTGCGATAAGTGAGCAGTGTAGTGATTCACCGGGCACCTGGGACGATACCCTCTACCAAGATCCTTTTGAAAAAATCTAACAGAAAAGCCATGCCTCACTCATCCAAGTGTCGAAGCATGGCTTACAGGACATCGTCTTGACCAGCCTCGGTGTCTGCGCACAAAGCTAGAGCGGAACGCAACTTACTCAATGTAAACCTGTCGTTGAAGGGTTCTCCGACTCTGCAGGTGAAGTCAAATCGATATGCGGCCTTCCGCGACCTAACGACGCGCATTAAATGCTAGCGGAGCAGTATCTAGGCTAGATAATGCGGAAAAAGGGGTTGTGAAGGATTCCGTCACGGACGTTGGGTCCGAGATTACAGTCCCTTTCTCCTGGAGAACGGGAAGGGGGTCCTGCGAGAATTTGCCCCGAATCCTTTTGACTCGCTTCCACACCTCTGCTTGGGGGTCTTTCCCGTTAAGTGAAGACCCATACATATCCCGGCCAAGAAGAGCGGTTGGCGTGCTTCGATATATATCGGAACTTAGCCCTAGCTCGACGAAATTCACCGATAGTGAAGTCGATTGGGCGGCGCTTATACGAATGTAGGAAAAATGCTTCTGTTTTAGGGCCGCCTCACACTTGGCTGACCAGCACCTGATCGGTCAGCGCGCAAAAAGGTCACACGTTCTAGGAATAATAGTTAGGCTCACGGCGACGAGGTTGCCCGAGAAGAACTCAACTGCCTCATCTACCGACTTAAACTCCCCGACTGAGATATACAAATCAGCTATTACCTGAAATGCAAACCACCGCGTCCGCGCCCAGCACCCCTGGAGTGGGCTCTCAGGCGGCAGCGGTGCGGAAAATGATATTTGAATGAGAAAATAATCACTACCATGGATGTCATCGACCACCCCTCACCCAAAATCAGGCTGCGCATCAAGAGAGCACAATGATAGATTGACGCAAGAAAATGAAGCGGTTCACGGGCAGTGCTGCATATAATCATCCACATTTACGACACCTATCTTCAGCTCGTCGATCAAGTCGCCAAGGACTTGACCCCTGGGATTAATCAAGTAGTCTCCTAGAGGGGGTGTCTACCGTTCAGATCTTTGAGCAAGAGAAAGGGCCTCGGAAATCGTGCCCGACGCGGCGGAAGTCCCCCGCGTTGAAATCGGCTGACGGTGGAATCTACGTCGAAATAACTGTATACCTCCTATCAATGGACAGTTGCACGCTACTGCGTGAAAGGAGGTATCTAAAGCGAATAGAAGAACGGAGACATCAGGACGGAGGTAAATCGCGCATCCTCCCGCCCGGCCCCATCTCCTTGTGAGGCCTCGGGGGACTGAGCTGTCTAAGGAAGTCCCTGCACAGGGATGGAGTTGGGTTCAGTGCTTGGCACCGAGCTCAGGTTCTACCCCATGGGAGGTCCTACCTTAGACACTGAGTCACCTAAGAGACCAATTCAATCTCAAGGGGGGCCTATATTTGGCCATCCCCCCCTATGACATCACAGATCCCATTCGATGTTCTTTTTTTATCTTGTAATGCTGGGGAACCGACATCCGCCGAGGAAAAGATGGGGGTAGGTACGCTGACTCCTGAAAACTTGTCCTGCGCACCTGCAGGACATTAAGGAGCACTAGCACTAGCCGACAGGCCTCGGCGTCCTCTGCTCCCTTAATTGGGTTGGCCCTATCGAGCCGCTTCAACCAGGAGCTGTCAATTATGTGCCGCCTGCCTGCTTTCTTGGCAGTCCCATTGGAAATTAAAGGGAGGACTGCCGTTAAAAAAGGTGACAGATAATGGGGTGAGGGGAGTCCCCTGCACCCTTAGGCAAAAGAGAGGAGTAAGTCTGCTCTCCGGTAGAACAAATTTTGAGGTTCCTCTGAGAGATCATAGGGGGCCGCCCGAAGGCAGCTCCAGTGATGGTAGAGGGAAACGTAAAGCGAGACAAGATTTTTTTATTGACTCATCATTGGGCATAGTGACCCTTTGTAATTCACGGGATGCACACGCTCATGACCCAACGCAGTAGCCAGCTCTGCGAGGGGTGAACACTGGGCCGGTAGAATCAGCTGCCTCCATTTGAGGGCACTCCTCCCGCTTAGTCACCTAGCAGCCCATCGGCATGGCGGCTCCACCTTAGGCAGGGCGTAACCAATGATATATAGTCAATGGAGAAAGAAAGTGGATGCGTAGGAGGTGAAGGTTGGGGTGAAGCAGGTTGTTAAAAACCCACCATCCCAAATCGGAGCTCAGGGGTGAGGGGACGTTTTCCCCTTCCTCTCAGCTCCGATCTGAGATGGTTGGCTGAGAGGAAGCTGGTCGGCGTTTACTTTGTGTAATTAGAGGCTGACCCGAGAAAGTTGTGGGATAAGTTGTATGTAAAGTGAGGAAGCCGGGTAAGAAGACGGTGTCAGAAAGAAGGAGAATAGGCTAAGCTGGGTCCAAACGGGGCGCTGAGTCTGTGAAGGTCGGATTACGCATAGGTAGGCTTCTGGCACCCCCAAATTGCTGGATTCAATAGGCCCGAATGTTACCTCCACAAATGAACGTGAATTGGTCCTTTTAAATCAAGCATGCCCTATTAAATGCATAGGTCCAATTGTGTATTAGAAATAAAATGGGTTTTATAAATATACATATGTAACAAGAAGCGTAAGAGACAAAAGACCAGCAAAAAAATGGTTGAACACTTGCCTTTGATAAAGCTGTGTCTCGAGATAGAATAATCAAAGACGGATATTTATTTAGGAAAAACCCGAATACACACAGCTGCTGACAATTCGAGATGGTGCAGCGAAAGTTGTATAAAAAAAAAATTAAGGTTTATCATGTAAGCACATTGCACACAGACTTCCTAGTCCCGCCCAGAGATTGTAGATAGGATAAGAAACGGAGGTAGGCGGCCCGACGGTGGTCGTCCCATGTATAAGCCACGCCTTCTGGATTTAGAGCGCAAATATAAATAGAAAGAAAACAGTCAGTAAAAAGGTAGTTAATCACAAAGGATCAGAGAGAATAATAACGAATACGTCCAGTTCACTCTCCCGTTTAAATCCGCCGAGACTTGTTTCTCTCTCTCCCTTAACTCTTACTAGCGTCGAATAATATATAGACTACTAGTCTCTCGCTTAATACGCTCCGTCTCTATCGCCGATTACAATCATAAGATTCCGTTATTAGAATAAGAGTTTATTTCGTTCGACAACCACAGACAAGAAGAACACCGTTCAAAACAATTATCTTCGGAGTCAGATAAATAAGTCGCCACAAAGCCATCCTTCACCTTAAAACTGGAACTAGTCGTTCCCTTAATAAGGTGGTGATTTATGGTGATATCATAATCTGATGACGTATCCCTTCCAAAACATGTTACAACAATCCTCTATAAGTTTCATCATCACGGCAGCCAGGTAGGCAAATCGCCGTGCCCCTTACTGGGATATTCAATACCTGACAGCGAAATTAAAAATTGTGATAATAGACGAAAAATTAAAAGCAGATGTATTGAATGGTCCTGAAGTTCGTTCACTCATTGACGACAGTGAAGTCTTGCAAGCCTCAAATCAAACTGAGAAGATGCTATCACCGTGCAAACCACTATGAAGACACCGTGACCGCATGCGGCAGAATTACGAAGATTTTGGAGCCATGATGTTCCTGAAGTTACACTTCTTTCAATCTCATCTGGACTTTTTTCCACCAAACCTTGGAGATGTATACCACGAACACGAAGAGAGATCCCACCAGAACATTAAAGAGATGGAGTCATGTTACCAACATGATGTGTGATTACCGCTGGACGCTGATGCGTGAAACTGAGGACAATCACAGCCGTAAAAGCAAAGTGCAGAAACACTTTTGATTTAGATATTATCAAATTAGATTGAGATATATGTCAAATATAGTAAATTCCTTATTTTGTGAGATCTTTGTGTCCCAAATAAATGTTCTTATACACTTTAAGGTTAATTTGTAACATTCGAAATACTACTTTAATAAACACAACATTGACAATGATAAATAAATCTATAAAACTGTACGAGATGGAAAAAAACTGATGTAAGATACAAAATCAGTGCTATTGAATTTGTAAATAAAATGTTCAATCATTTCCTAACCAAAATCACTGTTGACCAGTAATAATGAAAGTAAATTTGGAGGTTTGCAATGGTGCTATTTTATTTTAGCAACTGAGAGTAGCACTTTCCTTCTTTTAGAGAAAACTTCGCAAGTATGATTGATCCATAGCGAAGTTTATTTCGAGTTCAGCTGCGTCCCTCTTTTGGAACGCTTTGGAACGCATTCTTTTATCATACCAAATAAATATTTTCAAAAACATTTCTTACACCGTAGCGAAACTATTTGTAGTCATGACTTCCAACCAGTTGTTCTGACTCATTTTAATACGAAACCCATCGAAATTATCCTTTCTAAAATTCCGATTACATCTTTGGTGTTTTATTTGAAAAGCCGCTTTTAGGTTAAAATGGATAGCATTGTGATCGCTCATGACTAAATATGTTCGCTGATAGAGACACCTTCCCAAACTTTTCTATAAATGTTATAATCCAATTAAGATTGTTTTGATCACGAGTTGAAACGTTTAATTTTTCGATAATTCTCGCTTAAAATCAGTCATTTTACCTCATTATCAGCTGTTTCATCATTAAAGGTTACATTTGGAAAGTTAAAATCGCCAAATATGGCTGTCAATCACTGCCTAGCAATATTCCCTAAGTACTCAAATAATTCTCTTTCATTTTGTACGCTTTCCGGGGAGAGGGGGGGGGAAGGTCTGGATGCTACAGCAAAGTTAAAATTATTTATTTTCGACAGCTATAGAGACTAATAAAATATCCATATCTATTTAAATTATATTCGACTGTGAAGTCTTTGTCGTGGTACACCACTCTCTACCATACACTACTCCTATATTAGGTTGGGGGGGGATTTAATTACCTAGTGAAACGCGAACTGTTGAAGGACTGTTCGGAAGGGATTAACGACCGACTAGGAGGTTAAAATTGAGGCGTTGGGTTTCAAATCCTTAATAATCAGACAGAGTACATAAATGGTTGGCGAGATTTACTTGAATAGACCGAGAGTATCATTCAAGGTTAGTTAAAGATGAAACAACAAAAATGTAATTTTATTTACAAAGATCAAAATAAGAATAATAATAGGCAAAGGAGAATCATTTAAATTGAAAGAGTCTCTTGATAATTATTATGAGGAGGGATTCTCAAATGGAATTAATTGATTAGGGTTCCTAGGCTCAGAACAAAAGGGGGAACATGACAATACTAACAATTACGTTTAGGGGATTTTGAGGAAGGTCCTACCTGCGATAAGGCGAGTGGGGAACACACCGATGAGGCTAGTGGGGCACGGTTCGAATGAGGCAAGTAAGGCACGATTTGGACCAACCTTCCAATGAAGATAACCAATCTTCAAAGATGACGTTCGAAAGGAAATGTTGGAATTCTCGTAATTCCACTGGAAGAGGAAACTTCTTTTCTTCAAAGGTAATCGGTGAAGATTTACTTCGGTTCGATTAAACGAAGGGAGACTGTTGCGCAAATTCAAAGGCTTGCCAATCAGAGAAGCTACCAATTGACTAGGGTAAAATCACGGCGGATAAAGTCTGCTGTTTGATGAACGCTCAAGAGACGAATCGATGAGGACAGCCTTGAGGTGCATGCTGGACTCCTCAAACTACAGTAAAACCCAAGTATTTTTATGCCCGATTATGAAGGGGAAAGGGGGAATTTGAAGAAAGGAGTCACAAACTCCAGACATTTTAATCCGGAGGTGGAGTCGATTCATCATTTAACAGCAAGGTGCGAGACACCGCGGCTCTTTCTCGCATCGTCACCGGGGTTGGGGGGGAGGCTTGGGACGAGTTCGCAGGATTGGGGAATATTTCTCCAATGCGCTCAGGAGTCAAAAATTCGCGAATGTTCTCAAACAGGAAGTTACATTCCCCATGGCGAGATACAATCGGACGTGGCCTCCAATCAATGGGAGGGGGGGGGGGCGAGGTTGTTCTTTTATAGTCGTAACCGTCTGATTGTACCTACGACTCGGTTATTGCGACAATGTCAACATTTTCAACAGTGACTAGACTCGCAAGATCATCGAATTCATTTCCAATACACAGTCGTTAACAGATCTAACCTTATTTTTTTTCGATTTCATGTAACTGACGATAAGCATTATTTATACCGTCGTTATCAGCTGCTCTCGATCTGTCTAAAAAAAAAGCTCTCATTTATATTGCAGCCAGCTCAGTCCTGGGTGAAAACACATAAGGAGTTTTCTAAGAGTCTACTCAACCTCTCAGACCGCACTATGCTAATATACACTCCATCTAGCGATATAAATAGTTTCGTAAATTTGGAATATCCAGTCACCCACTTCAAGCCAATTTAAATGACTCTATTTCTAGCTCCACCCATTTGGGGTGGAGTAAGAACAATTCAATAGAATACCACATTGGAGTGCCTAACGACGTCTGCCAACTGCCTTTGAATTCGAGCCATGCTTTAATGGTAAGGGGTTGCAACTCTCCCGCTATTTGTAATTAACTAATAGTATTAGACAATTCGAAAAACCGAGCATTATGTTTGAATTGAAAGGCGGTTGTCTGACGTCGTTAGACCAAATTCTTCACTCCAGACATTATATAAGCCCGCCCCCAAATCCTAATTAAATCAATCATATTGTCTTAAATATTTGAGTGATATAAAATATTTTAATTCAGAAAAAAAATCCCTTCGAAATTTATATAATGCAATATGATACGATGCCAATTAACAATGTGACTCTTTGATATTATCCAATAGGTTGCGTGGTTGGTAGAATTGATCTTTAAAGTTGACGAAATATAAGGTGCTTCCAGGCAAAGAACTAACGAACAGTTATTAATTAATATACGAAGCTTTTCCAAGAAAGCTGTTCCGAGAACTCACTCGCAGCAGTACTCCTAAAAGGATCATTTTATAGCTTGTTTATTTTTTCTTTTCTCAATAGATACTGTAAGGAAAAGGGAAGCCAAAGAAGAATATTCCCTTAATTTGTTCCATTAATTCCTTCCCTCTCTCTGCCTTCTAAGTATAACTCCACGTGGAGTAACCTCGAAACACCCCCCCCCCCGAAAAAAAAGAAGAAGAAGAAAGAATTTGAATACCCGTCAGCTGCCTCACAGGCGCAGTTAATTAAGTTGGGCGTGCTAAAAGCTTTTAACCCACCAGAATGCCCATTAATCTGTATTCTGTCAGAGTTGTTCTTTATTTAAATTATCTGCATTTTCCCGTATGTATATATATATATATTAACTAGTGACTTATTAAAATTATATTTTGGTTTTCACTCTTTAGATATACCCTTGAACTGCAACTTGGTAAACTCATTAAACGCTATCGGCCCCTGTAGTAAATCACACTCTTATAACTCGTAAGCAACGGATTACTCTTACGAAGGGAACTTACTTGTACGTAGCGAAGGACGCGTACGTGCATTAGAGGATCTATGTATATATAACTGTATAGATATATACATGTTTTCTTTGCTTTTATCTCTTTCCTCCCAACCAATAGATAAATATATATATATATATATATATATATATATATATATATATATATATATATATATATATATATATATATATATATTATATATATATATATGTATTGTCTAGGAAGGTGACCTATTCCTCGACAGATACCAATATTGCGCAGGAAACTCCTCCACCCTAGTGTAAATATATTATTAATGCTTCATGTGGAGTATAAACGTAGTATGTGCATTTACTTCTGAAAACTTGGTTATGATTGTCTTAGATGTTCTGACCTCCTCGGGTAGACCGAAAACGTGATTGATGGCTTTGTGTTATAAATTGATTTATCATTTACCAAGTTTCGTAAATTTGGAATATCCAGTCACCCACTTCAAGCCAATTTAAATGACTCTATTTCTAGCTCCACCCATTTGGGGTGGAGTAAGAACAATTCAATAGAATACCACATTGGAGTGCCTAACGACGTCTGCCAACTGCCTTTGAATTCGAGCCATGCTTTAATGGTAAGGGGTTGCAACTCTCCCGCTATTTGTAATTAACTAATAGTATTAGACAATTCGAAAAACCGAGCATTATGTTTGAATTGAAAGGCGGTTGTCTGACGTCGTTAGACCAAATTCTTCACTCCAGACATTATATAAGCCCGCCCCCAAATCCTAATTAAATCAATCATATTGTCTTAAATATTTGAGTGATATAAAATATTTTAATTCAGAAAAAAAATCCCTTCGAAATTTATATAATGCAATATGATACGATGCCAATTAACAATGTGACTCTTTGATATTATCCAATAGGTTGCGTGGTTGGTAGAATTGATCTTTAAAGTTGACGAAATATAAGGTGCTTCCAGGCAAAGAACTAACGAACAGTTATTAATTAATATACGAAGCTTTTCCAAGAAAGCTGTTCCGAGAACTCACTCGCAGCAGTACTCCTAAAAGGATCATTTTATAGCTTGTTTATTTTTTCTTTTCTCAATAGATACTGTAAGGAAAAGGGAAGCCAAAGAAGAATATTCCCTTAATTTGTTCCATTAATTCCTTCCCTCTCTCTGCCTTCTAAGTATAACTCCACGTGGAGTAACCTCGAAACACCCCCCCCCCCGAAAAAAAAGAAGAAGAAGAAAGAATTTGAATACCCGTCAGCTGCCTCACAGGCGCAGTTAATTAAGTTGGGCGTGCTAAAAGCTTTTAACCCACCAGAATGCCCATTAATCTGTATTCTGTCAGAGTTGTTCTTTATTTAAATTATCTGCATTTTCCCGTATGTATATATATATATATTAACTAGTGACTTATTAAAATTATATTTTGGTTTTCACTCTTTAGATATACCCTTGAACTGCAACTTGGTAAACTCATTAAACGCTATCGGCCCCTGTAGTAAATCACACTCTTATAACTCGTAAGCAACGGATTACTCTTACGAAGGGAACTTACTTGTACGTAGCGAAGGACGCGTACGTGCATTAGAGGATCTATGTATATATAACTGTATAGATATATACATGTTTTCTTTGCTTTTATCTCTTTCCTCCCAACCAATAGATAAATATATATATATATATATATATATATATATATATATATATATATATATATATATATATATATATATATATATATATATATATATATGTATTGTCTAGGAAGGTGACCTATTCCTCGACAGATACCAATATTGCGCAGGAAACTCCTCCACCCTAGTGTAAATATATTATTAATGCTTCATGTGGAGTATAAACGTAGTATGTGCATTTACTTCTGAAAACTTGGTTATGATTGTCTTAGATGTTCTGACCTCCTCGGGTAGACCGAAAACGTGATTGATGGCTTTGTGTTATAAATTGATTTATCATTTACCAAGTTTCGTAAATTTGGAATATCCAGTCACCCACTTCAAGCCAATTTAAATGACTCTATTTCTAGCTCCACCCATTTGGGGTGGAGTAAGAACAATTCAATAGAATACCACATTGGAGTGCCTAACGACGTCTGCCAACTGCCTTTGAATTCGAGCCATGCTTTAATGGTAAGGGGTTGCAACTCTCCCGCTATTTGTAATTAACTAATAGTATTAGACAATTCGAAAAACCGAGCATTATGTTTGAATTGAAAGGCGGTTGTCTGACGTCGTTAGACCAAATTCTTGACTCCAGACATTATATATGCCCGCCCCCAAATCCTAATTAAATCAATCATATTGTCTTAAATATTTGAGTGATATAAAATATTTTAATTCAGAAAAAAAATCCCTTCGAAATTTATATAATGCAATATGATACGATGCCAATTAACAATGTGACTCTTTGATATTATCCAATAGGTTGCGTGGTTGGTAGAATTGATCTTTAAAGTTGACGAAATATAAGGTGCTTCCAGGCAAAGAACTAACGAACAGTTATTAATTAATATACGAAGCTTTTCCAAGAAAGCTGTTCCGAGAACTCACTCGCAGCAGTACTCCTAAAAGGATCATTTTATAGCTTGTTTATTTTTTCTTTTCTCAATAGATACTGTAAGGAAAAGGGAAGCCAAAGAAGAATATTCCCTTAATTTGTTCCATTAATTCCTTCCCTCTCTCTGCCTTCTAAGTATAACTCCACGTGGAGTAACCTCGAAACACCCCCCCCCCCGAAAAAAAAGAAGAAGAAGAAAGAATTTGAATACCCGTCAGCTGCCTCACAGGCGCAGTTAATTAAGTTGGGCGTGCTAAAAGCTTTTAACCCACCAGAATGCCCATTAATCTGTATTCTGTCAGAGTTGTTCTTTATTTAAATTATCTGCATTTTCCCGTATGTATATATATATATATATTAACTAGTGACTTATTAAAATTATATTTTGGTTTTCACTCTTTAGATATACCCTTGAACTGCAACTTGGTAAACTCATTAAACGCTATCGGCCCCTGTAGTAAATCACACTCTTATAACTCGTAAGCAACGGATTACTCTTACGAAGGGAACTTGCTTGTACGTAGCGAAGGACGCGTACGTGCATTAGAGGATCTATGTATATATAACTGTATAGATATATACATGTTTTCTTTGCTTTTATCTCTTTCCTCCCAACCAATAGATAAATATATATATATATATATATATATATATATATATATATATATATATATATATATATATATATATATATATATATGTATTGTCTAGGAAGGTGACCTATTCCTCGACAGATACCAATATTGCGCAGGAAACTCCTCCACCCTAGTGTAAATATATTATTAATGCTTCATGTGGAGTATAAACGTAGTATGTGCATTTACTTCTGAAAACTTGGTTATGATTGTCTTAGATGTTCTGACCTCCTCGGGTAGACCGAAAACGTGATTGATGGCTTTGTGTTATAAATTGATTTATCATTTACCAAATATTGTAGTTCCCTGACAATTAAAAGAAAAACAATAGCCACAAAATAAAGAAAACCAAAGGAAAAAAAGTCTAAAAACCTATCCTTTGGACGACGCACAACATCGCTGAAACCCCCCCCCTCCCCCGACTCAATCGCTTTAACCTTCACAAAACAAGGAAAAATTGCAAACAATTATCGTCTTATTCGCACGCAAATACAACCAAAACCAAAACTACCGATATGAAATGAACACTTCAAAATGACGATACAAGAGCTATGGAAACAACCTTACTCGTTTCTTTAAGTTTTCCCCTTTTTTTCTCTTCATTTATGTGTCCTTGTTTTTTTCTTTATTTCATTTTCATTTTTTTCTTTCGTTTTCTCTCTATGTACTCTTAAATTTTTCTATTTTTATTTTCTATTTATTTCCTTTATTTCCTATTCATTTCCTTTTTGCTTTCTTTTTACTCGTTTCAATATTCTTTTTTCCTTTACTTCACTTATATTTACTTTACACCCTACTTTCTTTCACTTATTTTTCGTTTATTTTCCTTTTATTTAACATTTTCCTCATGTATCCTTAAGTTTCTCGTGTTTTTCCTTTATTTCATTTACATTTCCTACAATTTTCTTTTTCAAAACGTAAAAGACTTGAGGGGAAGACATACTGGATTGAATTCTTACTACGGACGAAAACAGTACAAAACGTTCAAGTTGGTGACCAGTTACCAAAACGTAGTTAAATTCCAAATAAAAAAAAATAACTGCAAATGAGAGTAACCAATTAATTACCGTGGTTTGAAAACTGCAATTTCGTTTTTTTTCGTGACCGTTCAAAGGAAAATGGCGCTGATAGCTCTTTTATAATAAGGACGTTCAACATACTAATTCAGTTACAGCAAGTTGTACTAGTTAATTAAATACGTATGTAGAAAACACAGTAAATGAAATAAATTGCACTGGATCACCAGCGAAATCATAAACACAGTACTGGAGCGTAAAAGATGTTACAAAACCTTGAAAAAAACACGAAATCAAAGTAAATCGAAGTATTTCTTGAGTTACGCGAACTATAGAACGCCCTTAAGAGAGGCCCTAGAACCGAACAGGAGTAGGTATCACCGACAGCCGGGAACGAATTAAGATAAAAAATGAGCACTTCATATTTGTTTTTATTGTTGATGATTTATCTATCCACAGCTATCCACACTATGGAAAGGAATCGATTTGAGCATCATATTTTCTCCGACACGCAAGTAAATGAGGGGGAAATTATTACATATATAAACAAGATAACACGATCGAAGGCACCCGGGCATGAATGGGTGTACCCAACTCAGTATTGCTAAGCCATTTTTTTTTCACTGGAACAAAAGAAGGGTAAGGAATTCCATTCTTCAAGAATGAGGTTCTCAGTCATGGTCTGATTGTTTTACTTCATTCTGTTGCAATTTCGAGTTACGGTCAATCAATTTTCTTTTCCACGCTGCACTTGCTTGGAAATCTATTATTTCCATTTCCAAGTTACCAAGATCAAGCCCATCAAACCTATTTAGTTGAACATCCTGGAACAGAATATTATGAGGGCTTCAGTTCTAGAAATTGAAAAAAAACCTCTCTGAAAGTAAAGTTGGGACATTCTTTATTATGAACGAATACTTGCCAACTAAATCGTTACCAAACAATTTCTTCACCAATATGTTTGTAAAGGTGTGTAATAACATGTTTTAAAATGTTAAACTTCAACTCCGGTGGGAAACCCTGAAAAAACCTGTACAAGTTAAGGTACCGATAAATGATTGTCGAAATATCGTTTTTTATTTATCTGACCTTAACTAAATTATGAGGGGTTAAATCAAGTTTTTTATGGTGCTGAGTTAATTGTTAGCATTTATATTTCACCAAGACACTTCATTGTTGAAAAAGGCCACACCCATTTTACATTTACATTCAAAGTAGTTTTTATTTCACATGCTTACAAAAGAGAATTATTTGTCATTCACATGACAGTCACATTTGTTATTCGTGTCAGAAGCTTCAAGAGTCATTTTCTATGTCTTCTTCAGACTCAACAACATCATGACTGCAGTTTCTGCATGTAGTAACTTTACAGACTGAAATCATCATGACAATTACAGCTCGTGAACCTCAGTAGATCCTGAGAAGCCATGGGGGCTAGTGTTGGAACTGGCTCATACCCATGCACACCTAATGTTCATCCACAGTCACAGAGGTTCAGATACATGCTCTTTAGAAGGAACCAGTCCAGGGTCTGCAGATAGGCACGGAGTGAATGCTGTGCAGCTGCACCCTCTGTAGAAGGTCAAGTCTCTGGTTTGATCACTCCTGCCACTGCCTTCCTTGAGAACACGTTGTACCGAATGTTACCCAATGTAGTATGTGGTCCATGGTAAATGTAGAAGAATGGTCACTTCCCCCCCCCCCCATCCCGTTCACTCGTGATGCAGTCCCAAGGCGGTTACCGCAACGAAATACGCCCCAGGCATCGGCGAGTCTAAAGCGTAACCACAACGTGGCACAACTCGGTGCCATGAAAGACCCTAAAGGTCAAAAAGGTAAGATCTCCCCCAGGAGAGTGAGATCCAGTTTCACGTCGAACAAGAAATTGGAGACGAATTTCTCCCAATCTCGATGGCTAACGAGGAGCCGATGTTTGACTTCGTGGGAAAGACCGTTTGGAAAAAGAACTCTCCTGGGGCCGTCCTCAAGCCCCTCTCCCCCTTACCACTCCCCCAGTGGGGGTGCGAGGTATAAATGAGGAACTCTGAGGAAAATCGTGGTAGTATACGTCAGTCTCTAGGTGACGAAGTCCTCGGATCCACAACCGAGCTACCGAGACTGGAGAGGTAGTGTACTTGGCTCGCCAGACCAAGAAGTACCCTGCAAGAGAGGCAGGGCTACCTACCTTAAGGGGCTAAGAAAAAGCTCATCCTTGAGCTAAGTCCCTGGTTATCAAACCAAACGATAAGTGAACTTTGGTAAGTTCAACTTACTCTCGTCAGAGAGACTCCTCATATCCTGGTGCACCTTAAACACCAGGGGTATTCCTCGTCCTTGAGGAATTAAGAAGAAGAAGGAAAAGGCTCCCCCTCGAGCCCGTTATTCGGTGGCCACACCAAACTTTAAGTAACTTATTCTCGCTAGAGAAACCTCCCTCCGTTATCCTCGCCCTTGAAGAAGACCCTCCCCGAGTTCAGTCCTCTTCCATAAGGAAATAAGTAACGAAAGAGAAAAGCTCCTCCTCGAGCTCGTTACTCGGTGATCACACCGCACTCCAAGTTAACTTGATTTAAGAAACAAGTTCGACTCACTCTCGCCAGAGAGACCACGACTGCCTAGGTGTTGCATAAAGCACCGTCTTGGTTCTCGTTCTTAAAGAACCCTTCCCCCCCGGAAGAACGTGTGGACCCCCCAGCTGCTACCCTCGCCAAAACGACCGTGGAATTTCGCCCATCTACAACTGGACATCCGGCACGCGTCGTGAGTCAATAACATTTCTGAGGCCTTTAAACTCCACATGAGTCCGTAAGCCTAATTCTTATATTATTGTTTTGTCTAGAGAAATCGTTAACCAAATTTTGGAGGGTAAACTAATTTAATTAATTCTTGTTTATAATAATATTTAGAGTATTGCTGTAGTTAATGTATAAAGGTTGTGTATTCAATGGTTAAAGATAAAATATAAGTTTATTTTGTGAATTAGTGGGCGTTTCTTTTATATCCTTACGTGCTTGGTAACGGCTCTGTTCTTTAAGATATTCTTATAATATCAATATATATTAGACACTCTTAGCACTCTTAGAATAGAACAAAAAAAAAGGGGGGGTCATTCTACGACACTAAATAAAAGTGGTGTCAAGGTAAGTAGGGTTTTTATCAGAAAGAATTCTACGACAGTAAATGTACTGGAAAATCGCAGTACCAGCCTGAATCACTGCCTCCTTGCTGGTGGCTTCTGTGTCAAGGAAGATGTCCATGTACACATACACATCCCCGGCACAAAACCTAAAAATAGGTACCATGATGACAATTATCATTATTATTATTATTTGTCGAAGGATTAGTAGTATTATCATCATTACCTGTCAAATAGAGCTGTTTTCCCATGGCCAACGATTGCAGAAACCGTATCACACTCCGGAGTGAAGGGATGACAGAATAGCAGGTAGCCCCTCTGTATTTCAGAGAGAGATTCTTGGAATTTTCGGACGTCATAAAAGCCGTTTGATGTGGCGAAGAAGAGTGAGTGGTGGCTGTGTGAGCTATGGTGCACCAGCATTACCAGAATGTCTGAATCTTCTGAAAATAGAACAAGATATAAAAAGCATAATAAACCGTTTAAAAACATATCAAACTTTTCAACAATGTAAATTCTCTTCTTTTTAAACTACCCCGTACCATATCCGAGCATCATCTAGCAGTTAATGAAGGAAAATATAGACACAAATGTTACTGCCCTCAACAGAGTGATCTGAAGCAGCAGCCAATGCCTCTCTCATATTCGAGGTGTCAGCATCATTGTCACACTGCTCCACAGTAATGTGATGTTTTCGTAAGGTTGAAGAAAGGAGGTGGATGAGCTCACTCTTGTTATGAGTGTTCTCCAGGAACTTTGTTTTTGGGTTCCAGTGAAACAAATCCGGTCGAATCTAGAGATTACAACAGGAGTTCTTGGAACGCTGAATGTGGTAGTGATCTTTTGGTGATCTGCTGTAGCCATCAAAGACCACAATGATCTTCTGGGAGCAGCGAAACAAACAATGCACGCAGCTCAGGTAACTGTTGGCACTATCTTACCAGGTCTGATGTTGTTCCCACTTCATCATGTAGAGAAGCTATCCGCCATCAATCACTAGAGGACAGCACGGTTGGTTAGTGAGGTCAAGTGGATAAGTTAATACCTTCAGGCTTGTCTTTGAAAAGTTGCCTTATTTGCCTTGTTCATCTTCTGATTTCTTTTGCTGAACAGGAACAATGGGAAGTGAGTCAGCTCATTCTGTAAGCTTGTCTCAACTGTTATATCACTCTAGGCGAACATGATCAGTCAGTTGAGCAACTTTAGTGAGTCAATGTGAATCTTTTTCTCGTTAAACATGGGAATCTTTCTGAGTTATGACAGGGCTTTTACTTTTGACTTGATATCCATGGTGGATGTCACTGACTGTACATCCAGCTTGATATGCATCTCCATCCCTACTTCAGCTGCTATCTCAGCATTGCCTGAGTCATCTCCTGTGCTTATAAATCATTTTAGGGCAAGTTCAACTGCCTCTGCATCTCGTTTGATCTGTATCTTGGCAAGGTCTCTGCGGAGTGCAGCATGTTTACTGACGTCTTCTTCCATCCACTAGTTGACGTCAGGGAGAAATGACTGGACTGCCGGTGAACACCCAACATTTGTGGCCAGAAATGCTGTTTCTCATTCTCCCTCTGATTAGTCCACTATATGACTTGGCTGCTTTCATTAATGTGTGTTCAATGCAGATGTCACACCAAGTGCCGGTCCACTAAGCACTGGAGTACCTGACAACGTGGTTATTGTGGGCACTGAAACGTTCTAAGGTGTCCTTATAAGCAGGCAAAGTTTCGATTTCATTCATGAGTTGACAGTACAGCCGTGCGCCCTTTGCGTAATGATGATGGACTACAGCGGTAAAGATGTTAAGCATCTTGGCAACAATCCAGGACATATTCCCGTTGTAATCTACAATTCGTTCGGTTCTGATAAATACCTTAATTACATCTACCATGTGGTGGTACTGCACCTAGAGTGCAGGTGTTCTTCCTCCTTCTGCGCGTCGTTTGAAGGTTTCTTAAAACCTCTGCTAAAACATTGCCACTACTGGCTAGGTGTGTGGGTCCTATCTTCCCATCAGCCACCTTCTTCATGAAGGTCTTCAGATCACCATATTCCTCCTCAGTGAAGGCAAGTTTCATGATGTGCTGATAGATGGCTGCATTAATCAAGAGGTAACCCCATATTGCCTTGTCAAAACATCTTACATTCATGATGTGGTTGGCTGTCATACTGCCAGGATAGATAAACTGGATCACCTCTAATAGTCCAGAATCTTGCATTATGTTACCCATTAGTTCAAGATAAGACTTCAGAAGGTGAAATCCACTCAACCTTGCAATGAAGGGAAGATTTGCCTGCTTTATGATACCCATAGCTTTCAGCCAAATCGGGAGATCATAGGTCACTATAGCGACTCTGTGAGCAGAGAGCCGTATGCACCCACTCTTTGAGATTGGTAAAGATAGTGTTAAGGTCATTAGGGTCACCTTCATTGACTGGGAGGAAATTGATATGTGTGCTCTGCTTTGCATCATATACATGGATTCACAACATCCAGCCATTCGAGTTAGAGTGTGGGAACTCAGAATCGTTGGCTTTGACCAACCCCCCCGCTGCCTAGAATGTGTCGCTCAGAGTGAGAAGTGGCTGGCCATTAGCCAGAGAGGAGGGGAGCTCAGCGATGGAGAGACGCATGATGATGTTTATTCCTATGTGTTTCCTGTTGGTAAATGGAAGAATCTTCACTTCAGCTCCCCTCACGATCTTAGCTTTGTCGAGTGCCTTCAACTTTACCCTGGCAACAGCTGCTGTTGTCTGTGAATTTGGCAAAGGTGGTGCAGGAAAGGTGACATTGAGAGAACCCATTAAATAGAAGGGAGTGTTTCCATGAATAAAGACAATATTTAAATCTATATTGTCTCCAACAAGTTGAGTGACTGCATTGTTTGTTTTCCCTAACTCCATAGGGTTCACCTGATCGTTACTCGACATTTCACTTTCACTGGCTGGCATCATTGATTTATCACCAAGTGCAGCATCAATCACAACGTCATTATTGATCTGATCATCGGTTTCTTCCACAATGGTGTCAAGAGTGCCAGAAATATCTGGTTCATCATCTCCACTCCTGCTATTAAGGAAGTAATATTTGTATTTTTGCGTCTCCGAGTAAGACAGTTTATCCCAGCCGGTGTAACTTGTTGAGCATCCATTTTGACCCAAATCTATGATCAAGTTTTATGGAAAGCACCATTTGGTGTCGCAATAGTCCTGAACGTGGTCTACAGGCCTTAAAGAAGTTCTGCCCCCAAACAGCAACTCTTTCGTCTGTCTTGACAATCGGTCTCAAGAACATCTGAAGGCTTGCAGGAACAAGTTCCAGCTGACTATTAATGTCAGTTATGCTGTGTCTGGTGGGGTGTGACTTCGGATCTAGATCAATCATGGCAATTTCATTGCATATGAGCTTGAGAGATGTCTTTATGATCTAAGTCTTTTCATATCCATGTTCAACATTAGGATGATGCTCTGGCAGAATATTGTCGGTGCCATCTTTGAGACAGAGTACATCTGCCCTTCTCCCTTGTGTTGAAAAATACAAAGTTTCATGCTATTTATCTTAGAGATTTATCTTAAGCCAATACTTTGAATAAGAGAGGCACTTATCTGGTGACTGATCAAACTCCTGCAGCTTTTCATGGACTTGCTCAAGCGTCATCACTCCATGCTCTAATTTGAGTCAAACCATTCGCAAAATTCAATAAAAACTGCCTCTCGCTCCTCAGCAGTTTTCCTTTGTCCTCTCTTTCTTTTGCCTTCCTCTTCAGTCTTGAAGTAATGGTCAGCCCTCTCAAAAAGAAATTTGCAGCGCAAATGGTACAGTGTTTCCTTTGCTACCAAGTCATTGATCACCTCCAGGCGTCCAGTGACTTCAGTGTTCCAGTCATACCCGCGACTCCGTACTGTCTTCAGCAAGCTTGCCTTCAGTTTATCTGCAGTTAAAGTATCTGGCACTCTATATTTATTTCTAGCTTCGGCTGAATTATTTTTGTAGAGCTGGGTGAGTTGGTTGCAAAGAATGCATACATCATTATATAGGAGGGGAACTGACCTTGAACATATAGAACTACAGACAGTAGATGCACTGGCCTCAGAGAAAGTGCGTCATATCTTCAACTTTAAGGACTCATTTTCTGATTTTGATGCTTGAGCTGACTGATTGGTGATCTCAAAAAAAGTTGTTGTACATATCATTTTTACACTTGATGTGGTACCTCAGGATTCCTTCCATTTTTTGCCTCCTTCATACGTTCCACAACTGTAGCATTTTTGACAGCTACTACATGTTTAAAAAAAGGAGAGTAACCCTTTGCAGTTGCCTGTATGAGCCTCTGAGCTGGTGTACCCAGGTCTGCATAGATAAAGCAATTAAGCATAGGTGAGTAACGTCTTCATCCATATTGCTAGACTACAATGTCCTGCAAAGTAGATTATAAGATAAATTTAGAATTTATTTTTCCTCATATGAGTTTTTGTGGTGAAATATAAACTCGAATCATGAAAAAACCCTGATTTAATCCCTCATAATTTAGTTAAGGCCAGATACCCCCCCATCCCCGATATTTTTTTCCAGGGTTTCCCACGGGAGTTGAATTTCAATATTTTATAACATGTTATTATACACTTTTACAAAAATATTGGTGAAAAAGTTGTTCGGTAACGAATTAGTTGGTAGGTATATGTTTCCCTTACTATAAGTGTACTTCCTTTTCCTCCTACGCTCTCAATTCTAAAACTGGAAGTTAAGTGCTTTTCTAATGCTGAAAAATATTTTAGCTTTTTTTCTTCCAGATCTTTGTAAAATATTTAAAGTTTTCTTTCAAAAGCTTTAATATGCCCAACAAGTGATGGAACAACACATCCACTACATTTAATTTACTATTTAAGTTATTGCAATAAAGGGTGAAATCAGCAAAAAATGTAAGTCATTCAACCACTTAATATCAATCAGCTCTGAAAATCCATGTTCTTTTTCGGTTAAGAAAAAGTTTTATTTCTTAAAATAACTCCACAAATCGGTTCAGCACCTGACCACGGCTTAACCATCTGACGTTGTCAAACAAATGTTACCCGAAAAACTGACTATCAACTTCAGTAAGTAAGTTTGTAAATTGGCGTTTGTTAAGTGCATGCATGAGCAGATATATGTAATTCACAATTTTTTTTACAACCATCATTGTATTTCTTAATGATTTGAGTGTTTTAAGCGTACAGAGGTTCTTGATGTAAAACGTAATGAAATGCAATTAATTTGTAGTTTACTTTCTGTTTCAGGAATTACATTTGCAAATCCACTATTTTTCCAACCATTCTTTGAGCTCCATCAGTTGTCACAGATACAATCTATCTGAATTCAATGCCCATTTCACTAAATTCCTTTCTCAATTCATCCTTAATATCTTGATCTCTAGTTTTTTTTTTTCAACGTGTCCTCAATTGATTCAGTTATTTCTTTATTATGTTTCCTGAAAGGGAATCTTACAATAACTGCTAAAAGAGCAAGTGATATGATGTCTGTACTTTCATCAAAACGAATTGAAATAATGCCAACTTTATTTAAAACTTGTATAACTTTCTCAGTTACATCTTTTACCATAGCACTTATTCTCTCTTCCACTGTATTTCTAGCAACTGGTAACTTATTAATTCTTTTGATGATTTCATCTATATTTTGAAAGTTTTCAAAATATTAGCTGAGCACTTTAAAAAGGCATTTTTTATATAATTACCATCAGAAAATGGCTTGTCATACTTAGCATTGGTAAATGATAACTGACAACTGGCTGCATAAATATTGTTTTTAAAATATTTCTGTTCATTTCATTTCATTGTTGTTCCTGTTGATTTACTTCTCTTCGAATAATTTCTTGTCTTACTTCATCTTGTGGTGCCCAATTAGAAGTTGGAGTAGAGCCAACAAGGAACTTCACAAATTGGCCCTCCGTTGGCCCTATGAAGTCTTGAAATTGGGCACACAAATAGAAAATTGAAATAATATAGCATCTTGTAACAATTAATTAATGAAAAACAAAGCAAATGCTCGTAAGTAATGTTAAATTACAATTTAATATGTATCAATGAAAGGCAGAACATTTTGTAATAATGCAAGTAAAATCGTTAAGTACCCACCCGAATATACAAACATCCACACATTAGGAAACAGATGCGAGCCGAATGTCTGGCTACAGAAGTAACGAATAGAGTGGAAAACAGGTGTGTACACATAGAACGGAATCTGATCTGACCAGCCAGAGTTTACATGAACCTGTGAAGAAACGAAATCAACCTTGCTATGGATCTCGGCTTGATAAGCCCGGTCAGGTTTCCAAATGCAAATACTCTCTTGGTGTACACGTACCTGCCCTAGACAATGAACATGCCTACACCCTTTGACCATATGAACCAAAGTTTCGGAGCAAACTAAGAAAAACTCTTGCTCCGGCTCTTTCAACTTTTTTCGTTTATACTTATTATATCTAGATGCATGTATTTGTCAAGTTTAATATAATGTGGAAATTTTTTTAGCATCAGTTAGATCCTTTAATACTCAGACTTTATACTTCTATGATTGTTAATTAGACAAATACATATATTGATAGAATTAAGTTACTAGTCATGTACTAGTCATATTTTACTTAGTCATGTAAAATATTTATTAGCTTGATGAAGAAAATCATGGTTTCAAGATTAGCTTGATGAAGAAAATCAGGGTTTTAACTTTCAACTTTCAAGTTCAAGTTGGAACTTCAGTGATACATAGATATTCAAAATAATGTAAATCTTAATTAAAATAACTAATGCTGAAATTTTAATTGATATAACCATATGAAAAAATTCATTTCTAAACCATAAAATCAAGATACATTTTCTTGTAAATTATCTCAATTAAAAAAGTATGGATTCAATAGAACTAAAATTAGTTTCTAACCAACTTTTATTTATAAACATTTGTTCTTAAAAATAGCAGGGCCTCACTAATATCTTATTTCATACTTGCCCGTAGATCAGATTATACAATCCTAAGTGTTGAAAATAAGCGTTCAACACTGACTTGTGTTGAAGGCATAGATAGCTACTAGAAGATTTGATACATTTTTGATAACTTTAAGATACTTTTCTATTGCCTGTTCAAAGGATAGTTTTGAAGAGCAGTCAAATCTTTCAATCTCCGAAAAAGATTTCTCAACTTGCAATTTGAGGGTACTCTGTGGACTGAGAAGAGGTAGTAGTATTGATTCATTCTCTAATTGAATACGTTTTGAACTCTTCCAATGTTGAATATCTAGGATTTATCAAAATCGAAATTTCTCTCATCACATATGGTGAAAGGGGATGATGAACTAGATGATAAATCGGCAGTCACCATGTCACTTTCGTCTCCTGTTTGATATTTATTTGAAGGATCTAGGATAATAATATGCATCTTATTAAGCATCTGTATTTGGGCTCTATATAAACACCAGCAAGCAATACTTCATTATCAAGTGAAATCGTTTCCCGGCTTTCCATGGAACTTCTTATAATGTCAGCTATGGTACCTTCAATCTTGGGAAGAAAAAATATCAAAGATCCTTATTCTTTCAAAGATTGAGCGGGAGTCAAATCTTCACTTTGCACTTTTTTGTTACAATATATGACTGGTACAATAGTTTTTGCAAAATCTTCTCGCTTGTTCCCACATTGATTCTGGAAGATTCAAATCTGGATATGCCATGTCCAACAGTACAGGCCTCAATTCTAATAAGCGTTGTATCATTAGATAGGTGCTTCCCCATTTAGTAGGTTGATCTAAAGTGCTAACTCTACCTGCACGTCTTTTAATTATCACTCCCACTTTTGGTTTTCTTGTGGCTAGAACAACCTGTCTCAACTTACTTATGAGAGATGCAACATGCCTACCTCGCAGCCCATCACAAATTGCGAGTTGCACATACTTTGCAACTCGCAATTTGTGATGGGCTGCGAGGTAGGCATGTGATAGTAGAAAAAAAAAATTCAGGTATATTATCTACGAGTATGTCATTTTCTTCTTCATCTTGAGTAGCTCTTGATTCATCATATTCAGTAAATGTTTGTATAATATCATCATCGTCATTATCTTCATCATTAGAAGTTGCCACATTGAATTTCTTAACAGTTATAATTTTATTTGTAGCATTATCACTGATAATGCAGAGTACAAATTCCTTTAATATGTCATAATCTTGCAGGGTTTTCAAAATAAGATCATGTAGGTAGTCACTTGTTTGTTGAGCATGTGTATCTTTCACTGCTATAGTGTGGGTAAGTATTTTATTATCATCATCAACAGATCGCACATTTCTGGCGAAATAATGGGCTCATGTTCTAGTTAGGCCATCAACTTTTAAATATATGAAGCGTCCTTTTAATTGCTCTTCAAGAGCAAATTTTCTTCTATGTATCTAGCAATAACTAAATCACAGATGTTCTCTTTATCTAGACTAATCTTGAATTTCTTAGCTATTTCTTTTAGTAGGTTGCCCATAGCTGGCTTTCCAAACATTGATAAAGGCATAGAATCTTTTACAATTAACTCAATTATGCTATTCTTGAAGCTATTGGCACTTATGAAGAGAGTGACTTTTTGGCAGGTCAAATATTTGGTAATATCTTGCTGGTTTGATTTAGTTTTGATACTTGTAGAAGTATTAGGTTTTGATAACTCAAGCATTTGATTCTTTAGTATTTCAGGATGTAATCGACTCAAGTGTCTTTTCAAATTATATGCTCCTGAAGAGGCATCTGGCTTTTTGGTATGAGGTTTTGCAATTATGTGCTCCACACGTTGAAATATTTCCTGAAGCATCCGAAACTTCACAAACACAACTATAGTGTTTATTATCTGAACTCTCAGTAAAGTACTTGAATATATCAGACTAAATTTTTTAATTTTTATCCATTATTAAAGGTCATGGACTAATAATAATTGAAATTAAAGATCAATATATGTTACAAATTACAAAGAATCTGAAAATAAAAAAAATGAAATTTAGCAATACAGATAATTGGCTAAAAAAGTAAAACAATTTAGAAGTCCCAATCTTATTAGTCATTAGTTAGTTAGTTACCTAGATACGTACAGTAGTTAGTAATTTAATTTAATTAAATAGGGTCAAAACTATAGCTGTACAGGTAAACTATGTAAATCTAGTTAGCCTAAAAGAATTAGAACCAAGGCCTACAAATTACAATATCAATTCAATGTCGCCAATATGTCTTAAAATATTGCCTGGAGCCAGAAGAAGGTGCCGTGATTTCAGGGTTTCGGGCTCTGGCTCTCAGTCAATAAAATTCTCCGGCTCCGGTTCCGGCTCCGAAACCTTGATATAAACTCCAGCCAGCAGCCTTAGTAGAGAACACACGCACATACCTTTGACCCGATAAACTCTGCCCCTCGTTCTGATTAAGAGAAGAGAAGTCACGCCCCTTAATTGGTGTCAGTATAAATAGACAGACAGAAACATTCGTATTTATTCTTATTCTGATTGGTATATTATTAGCGTTATTATTATTAGCATCACCAATCCGTACCTCGTCTTCAATCCGTCCGTCTATGGGGGTGATGTTGCCAATTTTACCAGTTTCCGGCTGTTTGGTTACTAGTTTATATGGATGGGGAATTATCTGACTCCAAAGATGATTCTTCACGGCTTACCGAAGGTTTACGGCTAATCGTGGTAAAGGAGGACTTTGAGAAAGTACGTAGCAAAAATTTACTTTTATTCTAATAAGGGCCTAGTAAAGAGACAAGCAGCACGTCAAAAGGTACTTTGCGGGCGACAAGCAGGTTTTTTTTTATTCAACGCGAAGTATTGAATTCTAGAAAAACAAGACTTAGGCGAATTAAAGGGGGTTTCGTAACGCTAATATAGGTATAACAATGACTTAATAACAATTATAATCATTAATTCTTAATAACAATTCTTCTCATTGCTTGCCTATATATACGTTTCATTTCTAGGGAGGCGTGGCTTAGACTTGTCTCCGGGATAAACCTCCTTTATTGGACTCATTAGTTCCACCCTTTGGGCTGAGTTACTGAACAGCTGTATATACAATATACTTACATATCTCATATAATTTTAGCTCTATTCTATAACCTCATTTTACAGATCTGTGTTATAGTTTTCTTTACTAGGAATTTGTGTTTATCTAGTTGCTTCGTAGATTTCCGTCTTCTGATAACTCTATCCTAAGACGCGAATGGTTTGTTTATGCTACTCCAACGACCGCTTGTCACATTTTATTTATAAAATTTTTTATATATATATATTATCCATTTTTGTATACAAATTAATATGCACATATTAACATATATGAGTGTTCATCTATTTATCCTCATATTATACACAGTATTCTTGTTATTCACATGAAAGGTAATTTATTCAGGTTTGCTAAGTCAACCGAACGTCCATTTTGTGGAGTTTCTCGTTGAGCCTATTAATCCTACAATTTTGGTGCCAGGAGCCTACCTATTATATAACACGTTCCCTTACATCCATAGTTCCAACAATTTGACGCAGAAGGAGACTTACGAGAAACACTGCCAAAGAACTGAGCGCTCAAAAGAACGACAGAGAACTCAACTATTTCACTTGCCCAAACTGAGGTAGGTTTAAGCTAGGATTAAAGCCTAAAAAACCACTATTTTTCTTCCTAGTCATTCCTTCTGCCAAGCAACAACCAGGCTACCATTCGAACCCTAGCCTACAAGCGGATTACCCCAAAGAACATTTTGGAGTCAGACCAAAATCGACTGGTGAGGCCGCCTTAGCCCGACACCCATATACTGGTAACACATCGTCACCCTAAAACTGGTGACCCTCCATAATCTTTCATTCAACATAGATTCTGATGATTCTTTCAAAATGGCGCTCAATATTATATGTGCGTGCAGTATATGACTCCTTCAAATACAACAAAGTGCTTTTTGCTCTGCTCAATAACAAGTTAATTTTCCCACCATTCTTCATGAAACAGCCTTCTATTTCCACTACATTCTGAGCTAATTTTCCTTTTATTTGTAGCCATTCTAATGGGATATAATTTACGCATGCACAAAAGTTTTCACGAACTAAATTGTATAATCACAAAGAAACGAGTAGACATTAAAACTACAAAGAGTAGACAAAGAGAAAAACACCAGATAACATACGCAGGTGTATAAACTATTTCAGAAATGTTTAGTTATTATTTAATTTGAATTGGTTTTAATAACTTTATCGCCGCAATTGAACAAAACATTGTGAGTCTAGCTGAGGAACGGACGGAAGAATTGGAAACATCGTTATACTTTTGGCAGTGTTGCAAAATTAATGAGAAATATCTTATTAAGAAAAAAAATCCTTAGTTCCTTCTCATCTCGTGGGTCAGTGGAATGTTGGTGGTGGATCAATTCGTGACCCGTGGATCAGTGGTTCGCCATCCCTAGGTTTGATGAGGTTCTGTTTGGATGGATGGTTTTTATGTGGTCCTCCTTGCTATTGCGCCGCCCATAAGATTGTTTCGAAACGTTGATCGTTAAACCGGATTTGGGTGATACGATAACGTTCCGAGAAGTTATTACCTGACTCTAAAAGGTAATGGATGAATATCTTTGGTTGTGCGATGAGTAGAAATTTTGATGTGATTTTGACTTTGAGCAAAATGGTGATAAAAACAAGAAGAATGCAGTTCTATTTTATTTAGTGGCTTTGGGTAGCAAATGGAGGATGAGTTCGAATTAGATTGATAATTATCGATTTCACAGGTTTATCTTTGATGATGCTTAAATACAACTCTCTTAATGTTCGTGCTTTGGTACGATGAATGAATAAGACTCGTCTTGATGTAAGATTGGTTGCTTGAAAGCTTTCTCCTAATGCAAAGTAAATGATTTGATTGGTATGACCAGAGCTATATGTGAAACTGCTTCTCGAAATTATTGTCTCGAATCAATCTCGAATGAATGATGTCTCTCGAATCATTTGTCTCGAATGATCTCTCTCCTCCTCGATTTGCTCGTTTTATACTAAGACAAATTTACAAACATATATATATATATATATATATATATATATATATATTTACACTACTTTTGAAAACCTTTTCTCTCCTGAGAAAATTTTCTGTAATGGTGAAATTTGGTCAAAGGCTTTTTCCGTCCTCCTTAACAAAATAGAAATATAATATTGTGGTTGTAATTTGATGCTCACCGAGTGTCGTTACGATCAGGCTAACCCATTTTAAGGTTCCCTTTTGTAACCACAGAATAATTAGTCTCGTTCCCAGTTCACCTTTTTTACAGCGACTTTCGTCTTTTGATGAAATCATTATTGGGAATGATTCTAAAATAACCTGTTACATCTTACAGTGTTTCGTTTGAGTTTCTTTTTTGGTTCGTTTGACACACATAAATTTATTTACATTGACTGAGTGAACACATTACTACTTCATGGGTTTGTGTGTACGCATATTGTGTGGAGGGATAAGGTAGAGCTATAAGCCAATAAAAAGCTGAGACAGGGTGATGGAGTAATGAGAAAAGAAAAGAATTTAGACAGACAAAACAACTTAAAGAACATAAACTGCGGTCAGTGGAGGGGTTTGAGATGGGAGAAGGAGAGGATGTAAATAAAGAAGAACTGAGATGAAGGAAATTAACAGCTGCTTAGTAAATAAAAAGTAAAATAAACACATGTAAAAAGGTAGCACTAAAAACAGGAGTGCAATTATAGAAAACTGAACAATTAATATTCATAAACAGGGTCGAGGAATAAAAAAACAGGAGGTGAAAGGGATATAATAAGACCCCACACCCGTTCTAAATTTGATAACCAAAACAAAGCACTTAAGGGCTGAGACATTGTAACACAGCGTACAAATATCTTAAGAGAACTAAGGAAATATTCACTTAAAAATAAAAAAAAAACCCTCAGAAGCGAAAAAATACGCCAAATGTCAGAAAATGATCTATATTGCAATGTTAAAATGGTGAATAATTCAAAATCCGCTTCAAGTTTTGTATCCATCCCAATACTTAATTAACTTTCTCGTGGTCCAGGCCCCCTCCCCCTCCAAAGCCACAAAAAATACATCATAAATCTGTCAATATCGCTCTGAGATATCTTGTACAGAAATAAAAAGTTAAATGATATAAAATCCGGATCCGTATCAAGCTCCCCCGAAAAATCTAATCAAGTCTCTATTCACCCAAGGTCAATCTCCACAAATTTTATTCCAAATTCGTTATTAGTATCTTGAAATATCTTGTATATAAAACATAGTGGATAAGTGATCCATAATCCGCATTCGGATCCACACCTAGATCCGGATCTGATTTAAAATATAGTATACTTTTTCTTTGCTTAAACCCAACATCTACAAGAATTTAATCGAAATCCATCGATGACATTTAGAGCTATCTTGTCCACAGACAGACACACTCGGATAATCACATACATAGCCAAATCTTTTGACTGAAGAAATTATGAAGACGCAACGATAGCAATCCCATAGAAATTATGGCATAATTCCCTTAAAATTTCACGATAATAATGACCCAGAAAAATAAGGGTCTCTGGTTTCCAAACTCTGACGATAGCAATTCCAGGCGCAAATTAACGTATATTCATTAAAATATGTACGATAGAAACCATATAAAAAAATAGTATTTTTTTCCTATGATAGCAAATAGTTAGCAAGCGCAGAGTCACCGAGAGACTATAGCATAAATCAAGCCTATATTCCCATTCCTTCGAAACTCAAAAATCACGTTTAGAAATAAAAATATAAATATTCCCTTAAAACCATCGATAGTAATCACTTAAAGAAGTAAATGAATATTGAATAAGTCCCTACAAGAGCAATTAAATAGAGAAATTAGAATATATTTATTTAAAACAATAATATTAAGCGTATGGAAATATTTCTGTATATCCCTGTTAAATTCCACGCTAGCTAACATCTAGGAAAATGAGAAATATGCTCGTTTAACATCCTGCGATAGTAAACAAAGAGTTATTAGGATACCCCCTTAAAAAAAACCTTGATAGAAATCAACTACAGAGATTTGTTAAAGAATATTTAACGCCCTCTTTCTCCCTTTGCCCGGTCTATACACGCGCGAAAAAAATACTGGGGGATTTAAAGAGGGGGAAAAAGATGAGACGAGAGAGAGTAATAATTTCTCTAAGCCAGTGGGGTCAGGAGGGAGCGCTAAAAATAAGAACATATTAACTTTGAAATCAGCGTAGCAATTCGATAGGTTGAAATTAGAATTTATTCTATCTAACTCTTAAGATAGAAATCACCTAGAGAAACTAAGATATATTTCTTTCAAAACTCTTTTTTTAATAATCACGTAAACACATACACGAAGATATATGCCTTTAAAACTAACGAGAACAATCAATAGAGAAATAAAATGCATTTCCTATAAACTATCGAAGGCAATTACTATAGAAACATTCACATATAGTCTCCTAAATCCCAATTATCAACATCACATTGAGCAATAAGGTAATATTCTCTTAACACCTTGTAATAATAATAACCCATATAAAATGGCATGTATATTCCTATATATTACGACGATAACACTTAAATATATTATCGTAGATTTCCTCAAATCCCTATTAAAGGGATCACTTATTAAAAGTATGGAAATAATGGTCTATTACTTTTATTCTATAATATTTACAACCATTACAATGAGAAATAACAGCAAATTCCATAAAATTACACGATCACAATCACCTAGAGAAATGTGCCCAGTCCTTTAAAACCCACTACACGATCACACGGAAATTCACTCTATTCCATCTAATCCCTACCTTAGCAACACCTAGAAGTTAAAGTAAATACTCGAGTATACCTAAATCCCTACAAGGTTGAGGAATATACGGTTATTTCTCCAGCTCTCCCAAGAAGCACATGAGTTATCCTCTCATGGGTGTAAGATGAGTTTGTTTCGCAGGCTCGATAAAGCGTGCTGTAAGGTCAGCTTTCTTCCTAAATCCCCCAAGCGATCGGAGGGAGCAAAGGTCATTTGGACCTGGGGAGCTATTAACAACATCCCTAGGAATCACATAGAGAAATTATGGTATACTCCCATAAATCCCATAGATAGTAATGCCATAGATAAATTCAGGATTTCCTAGTAAATCCACACGATATGAATCACAGAAAAATTAAAGCATTTCCTTGAGACCCTCACCTTAGCGGACAAATCGAAACATAAGAAAATATTTTTTAAGAATCCTTCAATATTAATCACATAGACAAATTCGAGCGTAATCTCTCAAAAGCCAACGATATATACCTTAAAATAAAGCCTTGTGTCCATTCATATAGAGACATTTTGGCATTTTCCATTAAAAGGCGGCTATTGCAATGGCGTAAAATAAGGATAAGTTCCTTAAAAAACACAGAATACGATAAGCATAGAAAATATATGCATACCCCCCTAAAAAACAACAGACAAACAAAATAAATAAAAAAACCCAATGGCAATAACATAATGGAATCAGGTTATATTCCTAGAGAACTCCGCAATAGAAATAACAGAAATAAGGGAGAAGTCACATAAACTCGCACCATATCCTTCACTAAGACAACTTTAGGAGATATTATGTAGAAAAGCATCACAGCAATGACTTAGAAAAGTCTGAATATATTTCGTTAAATCAAAATTGGAGCAATCCCATCCAAAAATTATCCCTTAAAACCCAACGATAGTAATTGGCATACACAAATTCTTTTAAAACTTCCGATAGCAAACACATAAAATAAGGCATATTTCCTGAAAACTTTAGAGAGTAACCAAATGGAGAAATATTATAGTCCCTCAAAACCACTGAATGCGAATCTATTAGGTTATTTACAAAAAAAATACAATAGGAATAAATTACTCAGTTTAACATGAAATTAAACTATTTCAATAGTAATTATGCAGTTAAAATTGCAATGTCATAGCTAACTAAATCTTCATCGAGCCGTCGGAAGAACCATCTTACAATCATGAGAGGGCAATTCTTATTCCAGCTTTTCTAACACAAACAAAAGTTTACGTATCAATCTGCTTTTTACCTGCCGCGAAGCGCCAGGTCTAGGCGTCGATTTTTTTCCAGGGGGGAGGGAAGTAAAGTTCAATTGTACTCATTTATAACCATGAAATGACCCATAAGACACTGGTATATATGGTTATTCACCCTTGAAGATTTTAAATCTGCCATCGGATTGAGCGCCGGGTGGCGCCATCTAGTAGCAGAAGCCTCATTTAACCATTGATCCATTCAAAGGCACTTGTAAGTGTTTTGAGCCATGAGAAGCAATGACCATTTATCATCTTATCACAAAACGCCGCAAGTCATTGGAGGGACTTTCCCCTCTTGTCATGCCTCACCCCTGCTATCGGAGAGACACCAAGACGCCACGATTTTTGAGTTTCATTCAATTCATCCGGAATTCACTTTTCAGATTTTGAACTTTCTATTTGCTTTGAGATCACGTGATATGTGTCGTGGACACCACTCTATACCATACACTACTTCTATATTATGTGGGGGGGGGGTGATTTAATCACCTACTGCAACGCGAACCATTAAGGACTGTTCACAGGGATTAAAGACCGACTAGGAGGTCACACTTGAGGCGTTGGATTTCAAATCCTTAATAATCAGACAGATTGCATAAATGGCTGGCGAGATTTACTTGAATAGGCAGAGAGTATCGTTCAAGGTTAGTTAAAAATGAAACAACAAAAATATATTTTATTTACAAAGATCAAAATAAGAATTAAAAAATGGCAAAGGGGGATTATTTAAATAGAAATAGTCTTTAGATAATTATTATAAGGAAAGATTCTCAAATAGAGTTAATTGATTAGCGTTCCTAGGCTCAGATAAAAAATGTGGACTTGGCAATACTAATAATGGAGGGGGTTTCAGTCTTACGGGTCGGTGACTTCGAGGAGGGTCCTTCTTGCGATGAGACGAGTGGGGAACGTTCCCATGATGCCAGTGATGCACGGTCCAAATGAGGCAAGTGAGGCACGATCTGATGAGGAAAGTGGGACACGGTTCAAATGAGGCAGGTGGGGGCACGATCCGACCAACTTTCCGATGAAGATAGCCAATCTTCAAAATGACGTTAGGCGAGAAATGTGGGATTACTCGTAATTCCACTGGAAGAGGGAACTCCTTTTCCTCAAAGGTAATCGATAGAGATTTTCCTTGGTTCGATTAAACGAAGGGAGACTGTTGCGCAAATTCAAAGGATTGCCGTTCACCGAAGCTACCATATGACTGGGGTAGCATCACGGCGGAGAAATTCTTGCTGTCTGACGAACGCTCACGGGACTTAGACTTGAGACGATGAGGACGGCCTTGAGCTGCGTGCTATACTCGTCAAACTACAGTCAAAACCGAGTATTTGTATGCCTCATTCTGAGGGGAAAGGAGAAATTTGAAGAAAGGAGTTACAGGCTCCAGACATCTTAATCCAGAATCGGAGTCGATTCATCATTTAACAGCAAAGTGCAAGAAACAACGGCTCTTTCTCGCCTCATCACCGTAAGTGGGGGTGGGGGGGGGGGAGGCTCGGGCCGATTCGGCAGGATTGGGGAATATTTTTCCAATGCGCTCAGGAGTCGAAAATTCGCGAATGTTCCCGAACAGGAAGTGACGTTCTCCATAGTGGGCTATAATCACACGTGGTCTCCAAATAACATTAGGAGGTCAGAGATTGTTCTTTTACAGTATGTTTGCTGCTGAAGTGTTAAAGTCTTGTCAAATTTATTGTTCACTGCAGCCGATAATTCTTCTTCATTAAGAATAGGGTTTTTCCTTCCTCTAGGTTCGATATTGGTTTCCTATATTTCAAGTATTGTACTAACGCTGACTATTTTTCACTGTAGTAGAGCTCACTCCAAATGTTTGTTGAGATTATTAACAGCTTGACTAACAGTATTTTCAAATTTGAATTTCTACTCTTATTTCCTGGGACAAACCATGGCTTTTTATTGGGGTAAATAACTTTAAAAAAACATTTTCTTACACCCTATTTAAATTAAATCTGCAAAGAAGATGTAAATGCTTTTATCTTTATGAAAGTTAAACGACATTTCATGTAAAAAAAAGGCTAAAAAGGAGAGAAATTAGAGTATATTCTCAAAAAATCCACGATAACAAACACAGCAAGAATAAAGGAATATTCCCTTGAAATTTGCACACTATCTCCCTCTCCCCCCAAGGATGTATTGTCATTAAAACAACCCTATATTAGTCTGATAGAGAAATTAAGATGTATTCCTAACCAACTCCTCGCTGGTATTCATAGAGCCATATTCTAATATATTCCTTAAAACTCTCCAATAACATTCGAATACAAAAATTATGGAATATTCTCTTAGAACTCACAGATGTAATCAAAAAAGAAATTATGGTATTTCCTGTAATCCCTAAGTTAGAAGTCACATATAAAATAAACTATGTTAAACACAACAAAAGCATTAACAAAGAGAAACTAATTTATTATCTTAATTTTATTACCTCAATCAAGAAAACCTTAAATCACTCGGTATCAATCACATTAAGGTAAATTTCCTTAAAATCCCACTTTGAAAAAAAAGGGTAAATTCCATCAAACGAACCCATGAACCGAAAATATAAAATAATTTTAATTTGTCTGTTATCACTGTAAAGAATCGTTAATTCAAATATTAATTAATTTTCTCGTGTACAGTAATAAAACTAATAAATATTTGATTACTCATTCAATGAATAATTTCTCCCATTAATATGCTTTCTTATTTAATTAATACAAGCGTTAATTTCAATAAATAGGAATCGCTAAACAGTTAACTGAAATTTTCATGTTTTATTCAAAGATGGATTTGAAATTAACTTTTAAGAAAAAGAATAATTTTATAAATTTGAAAGTAAAGTAAAAATTCCGCTCATAAAACCTTTTTATTTACAATCATTACTAATGTCAATAAAATATTCAGGTAGGTAAATTTAATTAATGTGAAAGAATTTAATGTAGAAATTAAATGAAAATACTTGAGAAAGTACAAGTTTGTAATATTATTAATTTCTTTGAGTTGGATTAAATATCAGTTCTCCCTTAAAGGAAAGGAAAAATTGCTGTACATACATATTTTCACCTAGCGCTCTTCGAAGATCAATTTTCTTTTGTGTTTAATAGTTTGATATTTTACAAGTTTTGTGTTTTTAGTGTATAAATGAAGTGTTTTATGTAGAAGAGTTTTGATAGCGTGATTAAACGTATAGCGGAGTACAGCCCTCTTTCTAATAAATATTAGTGCAATCCCTAGAAAAGTATCACAAATCTCTGTGATCTCTTCTTCATTGCAGCTTTATCTACTTCCTTTCATATAATTCTCCTTATCAGTGTACCTTCCAGCACTTCTTTTCTTACACTTCTTTACTTAATTCTGCGCATCTTTCTTTACTTCTTTTAATACAATTCTCCACTTTAGTGCAGATTCCATCATTTCCATTTATATATTTCTTCACCTTATTACAGCTTCCAGCACTTCCTTTCATGAATTTATCCCCCTCAGTGCAGCTTCTAGCTATTCCTTTCTTACATTTTTTACTTTATTCAGCTTCCAGGTCTTCCTTTCAAAAAAATCTCCACTTCAGGGCAACTTTCAGCACTTCATTAAATACATTTATCTACTTTAGTGTAGCTTGCTTCCACTACTTAATTTCATACATAACTCCAATTCAGTGCAGCTTCTAAAATTTCCTTTCAGACATTTCTCTTTTTCAGTGCAGCTTGCACCACTTTTTATTTTATACATTTTTCCACCATTCAGAACTTCCATTCATAGTTCATTTTCTACAATTATTTTTCACAATACTTCAACATACCTTCCTGTTCTATTTCACCCTTTTTGTTCCTTTCTGACTTTCATCTACTTTCGTTCATTGTGTTAATAATTATCTAGACTTTTCTAAAACTTCCTGCACTTCACATATTTCTTTATCGACTGTTCACCATCTTGCACTACTACTCTTCACTACATTCCTATTCATCTTTCCCTCCCCCCTTAATGCACAACTTTGCACTCTCCAATAAGTCTCTACCCCTCTATACACAAACCTAATTTTTTTATAACTTTTCCATCCACATTTATATCTCTTACCACAACTTATTTCTCTACACCTCACTCAATTTCATTTCGATGCACCTCCAAATATCTCTTTAGTTTCTATCCGTTCCTAAACCTCACCAATGTTTTTATCTTTTTCTATCCGCACTACCTAACTTCTCTTTACAGTGCTCTTTTCTCTCATCTTCATGTGTATCTATACACCAACCTGCACTTTTTAGCACCTCTTTACCCCTCCCTACATTATATGTTACTTGTTGGTGTTTAAAACTCTTTTCTTTGTTTTTCCATGAGATAATACACTAACCTATAGCTCCATACTCTTCACCTCAACACCATGCACTCCTCTTTACCTCTCTATGTCTTTATGCTTTCCACTCTACCCTTTTCTTCCACCTCCGCCCACGTTCTTATTGTTTAACCACACCAAAGTTTACGTTATACGATAATCCTTACACTTGCCTCTACCGCCATACTCTTCCCATCAACGCCATGCACTCCATTTTCCCTCTCTATGCCTCTACGCTTTCTACTCCACCCTTCCTTCCCCTCCGCTCTAACTAGGTTTTTCTTTTTAATCCACACTAAAGTTTACGTTAAACGATAATTCCTTACACTGTTATATACCGCCATACTCTTCCTCTCAACACCATGCACCCCACTTTACATCTCTATGCCTTTATGCTTTCTACTTCACCCTTCCTTCTCCCCCGCTCCTACCATGTCCCTCTTGTCAACACGATAAATAAAGCGAACTTGACTGCACACAGAAGCCTCTTCGATGTTCCTGATGAGAGTGCGTCTGCAGAGTTGATCCCAGCCCTCTGTATCAGCCAGCGCTTAATGCATATTTTACTGCCAAAATGGAAAGATAAAAGTAACTAAGTTTTTCAATTAATTAAGGTTCGGATCGAGTTGGCTAAAAGATAAGGGGAATTAAGAGCCGGAGTTCGAAATGGCTTGCAAAGGAAACCGCTTAACTCAATGTCAGAACTCTTCGAAGTTTCATAACTGAGATTATGTATACCTGAGAAAAGGTGTGTGGGGGGGGGGGAGAGGTTATGCCAGTGTTTTTGTATATCTCAATATTGGTTTGGTATCCTGTGCGTATGTTAGGCAGGTTGGTTGCTCATTCTTTTGTGTGTAACGTTGTTTGGTTATCTTAATTTTTATGTACGCATGGACATGGGATAATTAAAGAGAAATTCAAGTTTTCTAAATTCTATAACAAATAATTTAGAAAATTAACATTAAAATTTGTTTCATTTCTCCTAATTATAATGTATCTACATTAAAATGTACTTATAACTAAAAATAAAATACAAGAGATGACTATTCCAAAGAAAACACCCCAGAATAGTGGAATATTCTATTCTGCTTCCAAGAGAATGATCTTCCAATTAAAATCAAACAAAATATTAATAAATTCACAATACAAAGCGAATAGAGTTTCTGACACACATTGCTTTGGGTTCGAAGATCGGTTGAAATTGAATTAATATTTCAAAGTTTCAGAAATGCATGAATCAAACCTCCAACATAGCTAAATAAGAGTAATAAATTCCACAAAGTAGTCCAAAAAGAGCAACCAAATTTAAAAAATAACCCATATATAGAGGTAAACATATAAAATAGCCCAAAATAAGCACTACTAGACTCAAATAACCAAGTGATACAGTTTTTAGTTGCGTGCGCTTAGTCGCGTGCGACTCTATATCTCACTATGTCTTGGTCAGTCGGTCCCCGTTTTGTTTGTTTTTTGTTTTGGTAATAACATTGTAACTATTCGGCCGATTCTAACGAAATTTGAGGCCCTTATGTTGTTTTACATTCTCTTTTGAATGATATAATTGCCAAAGTCCTCCCAAGATTAGCCGGGGAATTATTCTGCAATAACATCATAACTATTTGGCCTATTCTAACAAAAGTTGAAACTCTTATGATGTTTTACATTCTCTTTCGAATGATATGATTGACAAGGTCCTCCCAAGGTTAGTCAGGGAATTATTGAAAGTTTTGAAGGTCGTAAGGTCATAAATCAAAATAAGTAAGAGCACACGACTTTGGTCAGCATACCTTGTTTTTAGGGCTGTTAGATTGGTCTATTGGATACAGGGATACAGTGACCTGGTTGTTGTGGAGGCTTACCATTACTATAATAACCGCATTTCTGCGCACACTGTAATTTAACTGGTACTTGTTAGTAGTTATTAGAATAATATAGGACAAATGATTGCTAGTATTTATTGAGGTAATAATACAGGGTTTAATCTATGTTAATACGCATTAGAATAACAACACAGGTTAAAATCTTTGCTAATAGTTATTGGAATAACAAGATGGTGGAAAATCGTTGTTAATAGTTATTTGCTAGTTACTAGTTATTAGCTTGACGCAGAGAGACTATTCCCGTCGGGCACTTCACCTACCGGTCGTAAATGTATGGATAAATTCTATGTGCGAACGGTAGTATAAAGATGAACCATTAGCAAGTTAATGGAAGGTATCAACTTTAGTAAAAGGCTTTCACTTATACTTGGTGGTGAAGGTAGACCAAAGAGACAGAAAGAGCCTAAATCTTGAACGTTGGGGGTAAAAATGTTCAAAATCAAGTGCCCGAAGTGAAGCGTTGAGTGCATGAACTTTTGCAGGGAGATTCCAGAGAAGTGTCGAAATGTCCAAATTTGATGCACCGACGAGAGTAGAGTTAATAGAGTCATACAACTCTTTGAGCAAGGTGTTAATTGAACAAGTGAAGTTGGCGATATGGTTTAGTTAGATAGTCGCTGGAAGTTTAAAATCGAGTTCTGAAACTCATCGACTAAATGCTGAAGGTAAAACCTTTGGGGCAAATCGATTGAACAACTTCTGTTTGCTTGATGAACGGATCATTGGAAGAGTTGGAATGAATTGGTTTATCTTATTTGCAAATTGCAGAACTATGAAGCAGCAAAGACCATAAGTTCCTTTCGAAGCTAGCTCTAAAAAGGGCAAGAGAAATGATGGAATTTGAGGTTTAGAGGATAAGTAAAGGAAGAGAAAACATGGATAAAGAATTAGTTTAACAATTCTTATTTCTGCAAGCTCATATTTTAAATAATATTTATCAATTATATTCTTTAACATATTTACTGTAGTACTTTAAACGACATTCTATGGCAGGCTATTCCAAGTCTGTGTTATTTTACAAGAAAAGAAATTTAGTGTTATCGCATTGTTATATCTTTTGTTTACTAGTTTAAACCATTATTTTTATTTGCAGCTAGGTTATCTAGCTCAAATATTGAGTCATATGACTATTAGTGAAAGTTTAGTGCTTTAAATATTTATTTATAGGTTTATTTAAAGGTTTTTTATTTATATATTTACACAGGGTGTAAGATTAGTTAATGTGTAGTGGCCTACACATTAACACATTTTTGAGATTTATCTGTATTTTAGACATGTATCATATAATATCCATTCGATCGTAACGGTTTAAAAAACTGTTTTTTACATACATTCTATATTATTACATAACTTTCTGAATAGCGGAATACAAACATGGCTTAAAAAAGAAATATAAACATAAGCGGATATGAAATTTGGGGGAGCTTCAGCCCCTAGCCTCCCCCACCCCCTGGGGCCACGCCTGCGTCCAGCCTAAGCCCTGTCCAATTGCAACGTCGTATCAACCAAACATTTGGAGAAGACACAATAAGTCGTCGTGCAGCCTACGATTGGTTCAAGAAATTTCAGCGTGGCCAATTCGATCTCCAAGATCAGCCAAAAAGTAGTCGACCCTCACATATTGGCAATGAACGTTTGTGCGCCTGTGTCAAAGCTGAGCTACATCTGACATCACGCAGCTGGCTGAAAAGTTTAGTGTCTGTCATACAACCATTTTGAATCAATTAGAGAAAAAGGGCTAACTGGACGTATGGATTACACGTAAACTGACCGACTTCAACTGTCAGCACCGCATAGATGCCTGCATGATACTACTTTCCAAGAAACGTCGTTTTGACTTGCTGAAAAAAGTGGTAACTACAGATGAGAAAAGGTGTCTACAACAGAACATGCAAGAAGCTAGGCAGACAAAGGTGCACCTGCACAACTTTAGGCAAAGGCCGACCGAGATAAAAAAGTCTGTGGTTTGTGTCTGGTGGGATGTAAAGGGAGTGATTTACTAGGACATTTTGGGACGCAATCAGTCTATCCACGATCAATTATACAGTCAACACATGCAACAAGTGGTAGATGCAATTGCACAGAAACGACCAGAATTGAGTTTTGTCATGTTTCTTCATGATAACAACCGACCATACGTTGCAAATCATACCCATGAAGAACTTCTGTAGCTGAGGTGGGAAGTTTTTCCTCACACACTGTATTCGCTAGACCTGGCGCCAACAGGCTACCATATATTCCTGGAACTGCAAAACTTCTTGAATGGCAAAACGTTCGCAAATGATGATGAACAGAAAACTGCAGTTGGAGACTTCATTGATAGCAAACCAGTTTAATTTTACACCAAAAGCATACATGATCTATCCCGTTTTTGGAAGCAGGTACTCAAAAATATCGGTGATTATATTGTTCATTGCTACATTTATTCTGCTACATTGTTTCGTTGTAAATCTTTTTCAATAAAAGTATTCCGTGAACTTTGTTTACAACCTATTACTTCATTAAGTTGCCCGCATAGCCTACTTGCGTCAGTCGAGCTCATTTAAAAAAAATGCATAGTGTTTCCCATACAGGTGGGTAAAAATCATCCCATATAATATATAATTATCCAATCCCCAACTAAGTGCGTTACTTCTTCCTAGGCCAGAATTTCATATGTTATGTGTCAATAGAACTGGTTCATCTCGTATGTTGGGTTTTATTGAGCAAATATTTCTGACTTAAAAAATTAATCATTTTCGTGTATGTTTGTATGATCCGTTCTGTTTGTAGGCAGTGCTACTTCTTTTTCTAATTTTACAATTTTGTGAGCAGCTCTGGCTATTCTTACTTCATCTTTTGTTAGGTTATTACACTTCTTAAATTCAATGTCGTTCATACGATTATCAATCTGGCTTATAACAAACATCACCTTTGCTTTCTCCAATTTATGTATTTTTCGAATCTTGCAAAATTCGTATACACTCTTTGATGTAACATTATCAAAGGACTGCACTGGAAAGCCTATTATCCATCTCCGAGTTTGGGCCTTTAGAGTAACAGTGCTTTGGTTTCTGAGCTGCAGCGATTTTCGTTAATATTTTTTTCTATTTAAATTATAAATAAAGTATAATCGATGCAGTGTTAGGATTGCAGGGCCTATTACACAATCTTACCCATGTGTCTGTGTGAGCGTGCATGAACGCATGTAAGTCAAAAGAGAATAGTTTGGATTTCCTCCCGTATTAGGTTCTCCTCCCACCCTCTCTGGCCCATTCTAGGCTATTGAAGAGACAGCGAGTGGTTTATGGTTTATGAGTATTTATGGGAGTGAGGGTGTTGCGCGCTTAGGACCGTCCTGGACAGCTGGACAAATATTGCCCCTCCTCACCTACTCGGCGATGGGGCCCAGTGGACACGGTGGTTTATGGCTTTACTATGGGTAGAGGGTGTTTGGGCTCGGACAACTTCCCTCGACTCCTTCTCCTTAATCATCCACAACTCCCCCCTTTCCCATTCCTTGAAAAACCCCTTTGTAGAAGCGTAGAACGGCCACTATTCATCACAAGCTGGAGGAAGAAACAACTCTCTGAAACCCCTATCAACCCCAAACTCCTGGACACTGGGCAGAACTGTTCCGAAACTTGAAGAAGAAGGAACCGTCTACACTCAAGCTCTCTTCAAACTCTGGGACTCAGCCGGGCGGAAAACTTCCGAAGTGTGCGGCACCGTGAACGACTCCTCCTCTCAAGTAAGGTTCGCGCTCGGGTTCTCCGACTAAGGTAAGCTTTTATACCCTCTTTCTCGCATTAGTTTTGCGAGTTCCCTCAAATTCCCATCAAACTCTCTCTTCCCCTTTACCCCCCTCTCTTACATAAATTCATTTAACCTTCGGTTCTTCAAACTCTTAACCTTCTATCCATTTCGGAACCATCAAACATCTCTCAAACTCTCAAATTACCCTTAAACTAAACTCTAACTAACGAGAGCATTCGAACTTAAACATCGTTTCGAATAAGTTCTCTGGAGAGATAACTAAACTTTTCAAATCAATTGGACACTAATGTCTCTCACTTAAGTGCTACCATCTTGCTTAGCCCTGCCCTGCTTTCGGAGTAATAATTCTAACAGTGGATTTATTCACTCAGCACTTTAAATTTCACTAAATTACACGTATTTTTGAGTACACTTATTTACATCTTATAAAACACTTAAATTCCGAAGATTTGCTTACACTTTATCTTACATTTTATTAAATTTAGCATTGAAATATATCCACGTCAATTTACACTTGATAAATTACAATACAATACAATTTGTGTACCTGTACTGATTATCACAAAATACAAAACACTGTTTTGCGCAAATTTATTACAAAAAGAGAGTAAAGAGTGACATTGATGAATAACACGAGGTAAATAGATAAAAAGTTGGAATGCAGACAATAAGGCGCCGGCTGAATTCATTCATATTGTATCATTGGTTAAGACCCTCTCACGTCCGAAATCATAGTAAATGAAAAGTGAATGTGACGGAAGATGAATTGCTCTGATCCTCACCCTTCGTCAGCGTCGCATTGTACGCCTCTGCCACGGTCACTCCTCGTTCAACTGCGTCGTTCACCACGCTCAGGCTTTTGGTTCTGGCCTGAACGTCCTCGTACAGCTTGTCGTCCTTCCAAGCCAAATGATTCATCTGCAGGAAGCCCTGCTTCGCTTCCTGGGCTCCGCCTTTCTTTAGGACGTCGAAAACACCATGCGAACTTTAGTAGGCATCAAGGCAGATGTCTCGTGTATCTTCGATTTTTCCCGGCATGGGTGATCTTCGGTTGGATTTTCCGTCTTCATCCAAGTCACGCAGTCAGCCTTCCTTCTGTCTGGAACCCAGTCTTATAACAGGGAAAGGCCAACCAAGTCTTAAGCCAAACGAGAGAGGACGTTGGAGGGCATTGCTTGCGGTTGCAGCGACGTTCATCTGGTCCGTGTACTTCTGAAGTTTATTTATCATCATGATGTCGTTGTTTGGGGCGTGTGATGACAGAGGAGCATCTTCGTACCAAAAGCGGACGTACACCTGATCTCCTCTCGTTTCTTTGTTTTGAACTGGTGCAAGATAGGTACATCTTGAGGCAGTAGATGCCCCTTGACATTCATTTCATTTGGTGGATGGCACCAGGGGCACGAACCGATGTTTGAGTGGGTGTGCCTCCTCCGAGGAACAGGGCTGTGAGCTGCAGGATCTCGAAGTAGTCATGGCGCGGACACTTTGTTGGATCAACCAGAGCAGATGCCAGGTAATCCTTCATCTGTAAACGGAGCTGCTCCAGATGTCCTTCGAAGGGAGGATCCTTAGCCACCGTGTACTCTTGCTGGCTGATGGTCGGCGACTCCTTCTGGAAAGGTTTGAAAAGAGTGACTTCCAGACCTTCCATGTGCCCAAAGATAATTCAAAAGACGTCAGAGAGAACAATCTCCAACACATGATGGTGGCACGCCATCATCACCAACTCCCTTCCAAGACCTTCCTCGATCCGGAAGCATGTGCTATTGTGAAGGCCAGTGTTGCTTTCAGTTGTATCAAAGACCATTCCGACTACTTCTTCGCAAATCTTCTAAGACTCAAGCAATTTCAGCTTCTCCAATATTTCGGGCAGCAGTTAGAATACCCAGCAACTTCTCGAATCCTGACCAGTTGCCAGAATCGTAAACCTTCCCACTGTCTTCCCTCTCATCTCCTTAGGCATTTTTTCCATCCCAATGCAGGAGAAGGGGACCAGCTGCTTGGAAGTTCTTCCGCGCAACTTCCTCTTGGATTTGGCCCGTGTGACCACACAACTGCCGTATTGAGCTTCGGTACAACATCAGATTAGAAATATAGTAGCCCACGACCTGTGCAATAGCGCCAGTGACGAAAACCGCACCAAGATCTGGGAGATTGACTAGATTCAAGGCGGCGACGACTTCAGGAGATTTGAAGATGTTTTTGAGCCTCTTCAAGGGAGGACCAGATGTATAGGCTGAAATTAAAGCTCGGTAGTCGTCTTCAGCCTGTGACTCCTCTGACCATGTGGAGCTGGAACTGAAGGCAGCAACAGTCTATTAAACTTTGGCCTCTCCTTCGTCGTATCTCCGCTTGAGAACAGCCTTTTGCTCATTTCTCTACCCACACCTGGCCTCAAATCCAGATTTCTTAGCGTCGATCCCTGCAATGGTGCACGAGAAGATGTCCTCACGCTGCATCTTGGAGAAACTACTTGTCTTCTTTGTTGGTCCTGGTCTAGAGGACATCACGTGTGGAAACATCGAAGAGATCGTTAAGGTCATCCAGGAACATCTTCTTGACACGGTCAAACTCTCACCTACGAGTCCGGTGTTTCTTGAGTGCTTGGTATTCGTCGTCAATTCCTCGAAGTTTCCTGACACAAGCATCCACCCGCTGTGTCGGGATCCTGGCCCTGTCCCATACGGTGAGGACCTCACCGCATGCCAAGTTCAGGCCTTCCGAGACGGTCTTCATTGCACTTTTTTATCTACTGTAAAACAAGTCTGGATTAGGATTTGTCAGCATCCATTTATTAAGTATGTTTTTAAATGAAAGTATACTAGCTGCGTTAACAATAGCATCTCCAGAATCTTATGGATCTTTTGAAGAAGAAGAATTTTGTTTTGTCTGCTCAAAAGTCACTTCCATTAAGCTTAAGGTTGTGACCACGCGTTGATTCATTTGATATAAATATTAGAAATTTTTATTTGTTTGCATTTTCAAAACCAGGAACGATTTTAAATAAATCTATCTTGTCCCTGCGTATGCGGGGACATAGATTTAGAGGTGTAAGACTGTCCTCGTACTTATTTGTTATCAAGTTAGGAATCATATTGGTCATTCGACGCTGGACTCTCTCTAATCTTTCTGTGTCGCACTTTAGATGTGGTGACCAAAATGGCACGCAATATTCCAAATGTGGCCTAACAAGTGCATTATAAAGTGTTAGAATACCTCTATTAGACTTGTTTTGAAATGTACGCCCTATGAGACCTAGTATCCTGTTTGTCTTTTTCACTGCCTCCATGCATTGTTTACTTGATTTAAGGTCGGTGGATTTTTTTTTTACTGAGATCTTTTTCTACGTTGACGTTTGGTATCTCGGTTCCGCCCAGTTTATAGTTGGTTCCTGCGTCGTTTATACCAATATGGAGAGAGCTGCACTTTGCAACTATAAAATTCATTTGCCATTTGCTCGCCCATTCAACCAACTTGTTTATGTTATCTTCAATCAGTGCACGGTCTTCGGAAGTTTTTTCACGGCAGCCAATTTTGGTATCATCTGCAAACATTGATAACTTGTTAATTGTTCCGATGTTTATGTTGTTAATATATATGAGGAAGAGTACTGGTCCAAGAACCGATTCCTACAGCACGCCGCTTGTTACTTCAATATAGCTGGAAGGGCTGCCACAAATTACTACTCTTTGACTTCTTTTACTAAGCCAGTTTTATATCCATTTAACTACTTTCCCTCCAACACCATGAGCTTTAATTTTGGCAACTAATCGTTTGTGTGATACCTTGACGAATGCCTTCTGAAAATCGAAATACACAATATTGGCAGCTCGGTCTTCATCAAATATTTTGAATATGTCGTGAAAGAAATCGAGCAAGTTTGTCAAACATGATCGTTTTCGACGAAATCCATGCTGAGAATATTTTATAAGGTTTTTCGTTTCCATGTGATCTACAATTTTGTCTCTCATTATTCTTTTTCTTTCTTCTTTCTTTAAGTATTGAGCTAACCAGAGGGAGGTCAGCCTGCAAATAAAAATACGATAGAGACAAAAGAAGAGTAAAGATTAAATATAAGGGGAAAAACCAATAACATCAGAAATCAGGTGATGTCAGCAGATAATAAGAATGAGTTAGCTCTTCTCTTAAATGTATGGAAATCAGTAGACTCCGCAACAGCACTAAGAAAACCATTCCACATCACTCTTGCAGCCACAATAAAACTCCTAGCAAACTGGTTAGTACTATACGTGATACGCCTTGTAGTACGAGCAAAAACAGCTAGATTAGGTAAGGACAAATGCAAAGGATGTTTATCACGGTAGTACATTTTTATGCAGCAAACATAAAGAACTCACTTTACACTATGCAACAGATCAACATTAATGCTTGGTTAAATAAACTTGACTCATGACATAACTCTATTTAGAAGCTTACAATGAGAATCTGCACCTGAGGACCACATAGTAGAGAAATATTCCAAACAGGGAAGAAGGAAGGAATTCAAACAATTGGTTATACGAGTAATAGCAATAGCTTCGTCTCGAAATATTCTAATACATCTCCTCAAGATACCAACTTCCTGGGAAACAGAGGACGCAATATTACGTATGTGCCTCTCAAAAATCAATTTCTTGTCAAAAGTAGCGCCCAAAACCTTAAAATAGTCAGTGGTATTAAATACTGCTCCATCAATATGTAGATCAGGACCGACTAATTATTATATTCTGTCTTTTAAAAAGGTTAAGTTCATGCTCAAAAGCTTACACCACTCATAAATACGTGCTTAGTCTCTATTCATGGAATCAGCTAATACATACCTCAGGCGGGGAGAAGGAACGAAAAGCCAAAAGATTTGCATCATCAGCATATGCAATCAGTTTGTTTTACAAACCATGACACAAGTAACTTGTATAAATAATAAATAGCAAGGGACCAAGGACGCTATCCTGAGGATACTTGAGAGTACATTTCTAACACTACTATACTGGCCATCAACACATACCCTCTGGGTTCTGCCAAGCAAGAATTCATTTAAAATATTTAGAAAAGAGCCACCAATCCCTGATAATCCTAACTTGTAGATAGGTGCTCTATGATTCCACGATAAAAGCTGCACTGAAATCTAAACCTACCATGCGTGCCTCTACACCTTCATCAAGAACACTTTGCAAAGCTGTAGAGATTGTCAAGAGTGCATCACAAGTTCCAAGCCCCCTGATGAAACCCAAACTATAATGATGGTAGCAGATTATTATCCTCAGCAAACCTACAAAGGCGCTTAGAGAGCAGTTTTTCAAATACTTTAGATAAGACCGGGGAATTGATTTTGGCCTGTATCTGAAGATGAGGATGGACTTAGTCCTTTAGGTAATTCTGCAATATTTCCCATTCTCCACACTGATGGAAAACTAGCAAGTCTAACTAACTTGCGAAAAATTTTACCAGTTTTTGGAGCAATAAAATCTGGTCTTTTTTAATAAAGTGGGGAATATCCCATTAGGGTCGATACCACCATGACTGTCAAGATTCAAAAGCAGGGTTTAACCTCACTAGATCTGAAGGACATTGAACACAACTTAGGTTTTGGAAAGCATGACTGAGGCAACAACAGCGCCTCGCCACACTGCTTACTATCAAAGGGGTCAGCCAAAAGTTCAGCCTTTACTTTAGGGCAGTAGATGGCACTTCCATCAGCATTTAGGAGTGGTGGCATACTAGAATCAACCCTGAAGACCACCACTTATGATCATACTACCTGAGAGTAGAACCTCCTTTACACCATCATTATAAGCTCTCTCAGCTCTCACATATGAAGGTAACCTGAGCTTGTCTTCTAAGCTCAGTAAAATTAGGCCACACTAAGTCACCTTTATTGTACTCCATTAAAGGGAAGCTTCTTGCTTTGAATGGCTTATCTTTAAGTCTAAACCTGAGGAGTTTAGAAAGGATTCTCCTCTCTATAATTGGGCTAAGATGGTCATTTAAGCATTCGATAATATTCATTATCAAATAGTTTTACAATTACTGAGGTTAAAATAATAGGGCGGTAGTTTTCGGCACAGGAGCGGTCTTTCTTTTTGAATATTAGGGTAACATTCGCTATTTTTCCAATCTTTTGGTACAACACACGTTTCTAAACTTTTAATGAATATATGTGTCAGGGGGATAGTGATTGCTTCGCGTATTTCGTGTAAAATGCGAAAACGAATACCGTCTGGACCAGGAGAACTATTTACGTTAATTGCCTTCAGGCCTTCTCTTACTTCGTTTTCAGAAATACAAAAGTCATTCAGATGTTGGATTGACTTTTACTTGTGGAGCGATAGATTCTTTTAAGTTTTTTTTTAGAGAGAGAGAGAGAGAGAGATAGAGAGAGAGAGAGAGAGAGAGAGAGAGAGAGAGAGAGAGAGAGAGAGAGAGAGAGAGAGAGAGAGAGAGAGAGAGAGAGAGAGAGAGAGAGAGATAGATAGATAGAGAGAGAGAGAGAGAGAGAGAGAGAGAGAGAGAGAGAGAGAAGAGAGAGAGAGAGAGAGAGAGAGAGAGAGAGAGAGAGAGAGATAGAGAGAGAGAGAGAGAGAGAGAGAGAGAGAGAGACGCTCTCCGATCCCAGTATGCTTCTTCTTTGCGCTTCTGATCCGGAAATCTCTTGAATTTATGATGCATTTATCTCGACTCCGTATAATTCACCCTTCCACCACCTCCCCCGCGGGCTGTCTGTTTGGTTTGTAATGTCGTAGAGCGTCGTCGATGGGAGCCGTATTTTTCCTGGACAAATCTTCAGCCGTATCCTTCAGTTCAAAGATGTCACCCGAATTTCATGATCTCGGCAGGATTTGGGCGATAACCAAATGGCGATTCTCGATAACTCACCGCATCGCTGAGTCTCTTTCGGCTGCGTGCGAGAAGTTAGAAGTGCGCCCTTACATGCCGGGGTCAGGACGTCCATGTATACGTCCCTGTTATAAATGGGGCATGTTCTCATACATGTCGGGACTTGTGTGTCTACCACCCTGTTAAAACGGGGCTATATGTTCATGCACATCGATGACTTGTTTGTAAATGGCGCCATGTGTGACATACCTGCAAGGTACTTGAATGTATATATCTCTGTCTAAAGAGGAAATGTGCGCATACATGTCAGAAATTTATATACATAAGACTGTTAAAATTGGCTATGTTTCCATGCATATTGAGGACGTGTATGCATACGTGTCTGGAAAAAAAAGGATATGTGTGTTTGCATGTCCGTGACTTCTATGCATACGTTTCTTTTAAAATTAAACCATGTGGTGCATACTGGCTGGATACTTGTATGCATACTTTCTCGGGACTTGTATGCATACAAGGGTTATACATTCAACGGTTACGTGTACATCCATATCATGGCCTTGCACACATATTGCTAAATATGCATATGTGTATATGCCGGCTTAGGTTGGAGACCTCTATTCATACGACCGTGTCTGGAAGAGCATATGTAGATACGAATTTGTGTGTATGTCTATACAGACGTGTGTACCAAGATTTAAAAATGTACTTTCGTGGTTCAAAATGTATTTCTAATTATTTAAATTGATAAATAAAGGTATTTATTAATTAACTAGGTGTCTAGAATTATAACATTCTTTATTACGTTATAAATATTAGTTGGTAATAATTTGGGCTGCTTCCTACCAGAGTTTTTATCTCTGTGGTACCCGTATATTTGCATATGAACGTCTGAACTGGTGTCCGCTGGATTTTCTTGCACTTGGACTCTATTTTCACTCGTTTCCGGGGTATTGAAGTTCAATATCAGGGCTTCTTATGTCTTTAATCGCCTTATGTCACAATCGAAGATGCGGTGAAGAATTATTAACGTCGTTATATTCTAAACAGGTTTTTGAGGAATCACAAGTAATGCGCCGAAGCGATTTACTAGATATATAGTTCAAGTTAAACTATTCTCAGGCATCACCATGGTAGACAAGGGCTCTTTTTCCAAGCAACAGCTTTACAGAACTGGAAGTGGCAGAAAACTTCCAGAGTGATTATTATTATTATTATTTGAGATAATGAACACAAAATTCTGGTGGGAAAAGCCTAGGCTGATTCTACAGATTGAGACAAGACCGTTGCATATCTTGAAGTATGTATATATTTGTTATTACAGCTTAAAATTATGCTATATTATCCTTTTGAGTCTGATTTAAGCTGAGTGCAAAGAAAATAATCTAAATGTGTCAGATCTTTATCTATGATAGGCCTTTCAGCTTTTTCAAATCGTCCATAATATTTTCCCGGAAATGTTTCCCGTTAATTTTCGCGAATATCCCTTGCAAAAACCTGAGGGAACTCTCTCTTGCTGAAAACGCTAAACCTCTCTGGTGACTTAAAGGTATTTTAAACAATTGAAGCGTAAGGAAAGTATTTTAACAATAGAGAAATGAATCTCAAGTCACAGTATTCGAAAAATATTTGACCCAATTACCCTATCTTCCGACAAGGGTATTCGAACGATAACTTGGTTTGAAGTGCCTTTGCTCTTCCTCAACGCGCTGTGGATTAGTATATGCACAATATCGTGTACTATGTCAGTTGAATTCACCATTTAGCTAAAAATATTGTTTAATGACAAGACTTCACAGGATGAACTCACGAATCACTATGTAAACCCAACTGTAACTTGACTTTATAAGGTGAAAATGATTGCCGATGTATTGAATTAAAAACAGCGGTTTCTTATGATAACTTCCTTATCCCCTTACATGGGTTTTCTTCTATTTAACTGACTACCAGTGCAGATTTTATGGCATTGTAGGTATCTCACATACCGACCATTGAATCAAAAGTAAAAAAGTATCTCTCACATACCGACCATTGAATAAAAATAGAAATAATCCTACCTATGTGGTGATTCTTTAGAAATACTGTATATAGCCATACTAATTTTGATACATATATATTCAATAGGGATAAATAGGTAAAGCTCCAGTTCGGTCACGTACCGTTTTATAATGTATAAACCATTTCGCAAGTAATTCTAGGATGGGAAATGCATACAAAATACAGAATTGGACAATACTGCTATGTGTATTGAAACTTCAGATCTAAACTATATATATACATATGCATTATGCATACAGACCGTGTAAAGCAAAGCATACTTGTTCCCCACCAATAAGGTATGCGTATGGATACAGTAGGCTATGGAAATACGTATGAGTGCATGTATAAATCATGTCTAAATAGATATAAGGAATTGCTTGAGTGAAAGCTTGTTAGAAAAATGTATATACATGTATATGTGTTAAGAAAGTTCACGCGAACACAATTGTTGATACGAGTATGCATAAACTCTGGCATGGGGCGTCTGGTCCTTATAGTCATAAGTGTTAGATTGCTATCAATAACATGCATTAGATAGATGCATATATTTGATAGCTACATACATGCTCGTGGCTTTCAAACGCAGTCTATCAAAATATACGGACCGACATTGGACTCATCAAAGTAAGAATGAAATAAAAAAATATAGATTTAAAACACAAAATCGTGGTACCAGATTCCTTAAAAAGAAAATGATCGATTACATATTCTAAAAAAAAGGAAAAAGATCGATTATATATATTTTTAAAAAGGATAAAGATCGATTATATATATTCGTCGAATGATAAAGATCGATTACATATTCTCAAACATGAAAAAGATCGATTGCATATTCTTAAACAAGAAAAGGAACAATAACATATATAAGATAAGAATAGATCTATTACTTATTCTTAAACGGGAAAAAGATCACGTAAATATTCTTAAACAAGATAAAGATTAATTAAATATTCTAGAAATAGAAAAAAAGTTCGATTACATATTCTAAGAAGGGGAAAAATCGATTACATATTCATAAACAAGAAAAAGATCTATTACTTATTCTTCAAAAGGAAAAAGATCGATAATATATTCGTAAAAAGGAAAAAATCGATTAACTATTATAAAAAAGGAAAAAGATCTCTAAGGTATTCTTAAAAGGAAAAATATCGATCTCATATTATGAGAATGAAAAGAATCGTTTAATTTTTTTTAAACGAGAAAGATCGATACTATATTCTGAAACAAGAAAGAAGATTGAAAACATATTCTGAAAAAGAAAAAGATCGATGGCATATTCTAAATAAGGAAAAAGAACTATTACATAATCTTAAGCAGGAAAAAGATCGATTACATATTCTTAAATAATAAAGATCTATAACTTATTCTTAAATAGAAAAAGATCTATTACATATTCTTATAAAAAAAAGATTGATCACATAGTCAAAAATATGAAAAAATAGATTTTATTTTGTTAAACAAGAAAAAGATCTATTACTTTATTCTTAAAAAGGAAAAATATCGATTTCATATTGATAATATCATAATGATATTATTAAAAGGAAAAATATCGATTACATATTCTTAAAAAGGAAAAGATCGATTTCATATTCTTACACAAGAAAATTATTGATTGCATACTATGAAAAAAGAGGAAACGGATCGATTACATATACTTAAACCGAAAAAAAGATCCATTACATATTCTTTAAGAAGAAAAAGATAAAATACATATTCCTAGAGAGAAATTTTTTATTAGAGATAACATAGTTATTAGCTCCTTCAATACCAAGGATAGCGACCGCAAATTGATCACAAACTAAATAAAAATTAATTTAAAATCCGAGGGAACCAAACTTGTTACAAAGAGAGCAACCGACTAAAGCTTGCCCTCCGAAGTAAATGATCTGGTGTCATAATCTTCATTAGAAAACTGTAATTAATTATAATTATTTTATAATGTACAATTTTGGCAAATAACTATGACATGGTCCAAATTTTTCATGCTACTTCTTCTCATAAAAATGACTTTAATGACCTAAAATCTACAGGATAATCAGTATCATCAACGACTTGCATATTACTAAGAAAAGTCGTTAGTAAGAGCCTAACATAAACGGAAGTCTCGCTAATCTAGTGGACAATGTGTTGGACTTCTAACGAGTATGTAATGGGTTCAAATCCACCAAGAGCCGACACAAAACTTCCGCTGAACGCTTGGGTGGAGGCGCTGATCTTGGCCGTGTGGGTAAGTAGCAACTTACATTCGTCATTAGGCACAAGTATAATTATAACAGCTTTTCTTTCTTCCCTAATATTCACACATACCAAATAACCATTGTCGCCGGGGTATCCATATTTATACACTCCATCATATGACGGGGGCCTCATTCTCAGGATTACAAATGGTTCTCTGTTCGCTGATTGACGGTAAAACACAGTACTACTCTGCACCTTTTCCCGCTTCTCCAACGAGCCTTGGGAATGATGCCTTCGGGAAATGTTAGTTCCATTTGCTCCGTGGTAAGAAGCAGAGCCAAGTAATTGAAAGGAACAGTTCAATTCATAAATTTGTTGGTTCTCTCAAAACAATAACCAATACATTTAGTGTCATCAGATTCGTTTGTATATCGGTATATTTGAATTAGTGGTTGAATAGAGGGTTAGAAAGTTGACAGGGCGTTTGAAATTTAAAATGGAGCTTGATGATGAAGATTGTAGGTACCAGATTGGAATATGGAATAAGAGACTCAAAGAAACCTCAAAAATGAGCTCTTTGATGTGTATTATGAAATCTTATATCGGGTTCACATCGAACTAAAATGACGTTTGAATTAACTGAATAATTAGTCTGAAAAGAGCACTCTTCCAATATGGTAATACCTCTCTTTTGAGGAAAGTCCAAATAAACAGTGGTCAAATGTACGGGTTTTGTTTTTTGTTGTTCCTTAAACTGGTGTGATTTGTGCAAGCGATGCAAACTACAATTAATAAATAAACAAAACTAAAAAATCATAGCAAGCTCCTAAAAATACTGCCAAACCACATAAAGAAGTGATGAGAGTTCGTGCTGAGTTTTAGGAATTTTGAACTCTAGACTAAAATCGCAACTCTCCTGAAGTTCAAAGTTCAGCCCGAAAAGCAATTAGTAATTTGTTTAACAGTAAATAACGCCAACATTATAATTGATATATCCCCTAACGTAAAAATAATAAACAGCTTAAACATATTTTTCCAAATTACTGTAATTTTTGTAAACAGCTCTTTTTTTGTCCCACGAACTAAATAATTTTTCTTTCCGTTAACTCGATGAACTTTAGTCCCATTTTAAAAGAAAAAAATGGAAAAATATAATAATTTTGGTTGAAAAATTATACAAAGCTATGTATAAGACTAGGTAATAATTACAATTGAATAGATTCTATATATTTAATTTAAATCATATTAAAGGGTAAGTTAAAAGAGAATTTTGCTTTGAACACTTAAATGAAAGATATGGTGGCATTTTGCAGCTATGTAATTAAGGGATGATTCCCATACGTTACCATGTCCGCTAATTAAATATCAAAACTTAGCCCTTAAATGACTTTAATCTTATAGAAAAACAAGTAATAATTTTATTACTTGTTCTATTTCTGATAAAAATAATATATCTTTAATTTACAAAAACACATACAATAAACTAAACTCACCCAAACTTATATTTGAATCCATTAAACCCCGTAAGTATGAACCCATTTTATCGAAGAAACTTTAAAGAAAATTATCCGATTAATTAATTATGTATAATTAAATAACAATTGCTAGATTCTAAAATAATGTAAAAGATTGTAAAATAAAGTAATGTAAGTAGAATGCACAAATTTTATGTTATTTCGAACTCATATCGAATGTACAAGGATCAAGTTCATGTATCTGTTATTTACTGCCTCCTATGCGGACCTTTTACATAAAAAAGTAAAAAGTACCTCAGGATGAAAAGTAATACTTGTGAAGGAATATACAAATGAAAAGAGATACACCTAAGGACTTTCCAAATTCCCACTGAATAAAGAATACTGAATTCAGCACCGAAGATTACCTTTATAGAAATCCACCGCCTTTAATCGAGAAAGAAGGTAACGCTACCCTTAAAAGTTACGGCTTCAAGTAACAGGCACTCTCAGAAGAATCGAATCGGTAGCCACCAAGCTGGACAAAACCCTTATCTGGCAACCCAGGAGTGCCACCAAAACTCGGTGACATCTCACTCTTAGCAACCAAACCACTCACAACAGGGCCACAGCACCTATAAAATATTGAAATTGGAAAAGGAGTTTTGACACTGACTTTGACGAAAAAATAAATAACTAGCCAACTTACCATACCGATGATCTTTATTAGACGATTGACTTACGTCGATTGAACACTACAATGCCAGTTAAATGTAACAGCGAATAGGTGCAGAGAGAGGTAAGGAGGTTAAAGTGAAATGAGAGCTAAACAGATTTAGAGTAAAAAAAAGGGCAAGAGAAAGGAAAAATGGCAGAATCTCGATGTTCTATGGAGTGTCTCCTGAAGCATTGTGATTTCAAAAGGTGAAATAGCTCCTTTCTAAGTTGATGAAAGGCCGTCTCACCTCCTTAAACCCCATAGGGGCTGAAGTATCTTTAATACATCTTATTATCGCTACAAAGATCCAGGACAACCCTCATTTTGTAGGCGCCCACAAGTCTCGATTTCCTTTGGGGTTATAAACAACCGATAGAAGCGACAAAGTTTCCAAAACAAGGCCATAAATCACCAGCACAATTCAGGCAAAGGTCCTAAGCCAAGAAGAATTTTCAATCCATGTATTAAAAGAAACAGATACAGGTGGATAAGTAGTATAAAAGGGAAAAAGAAATAGATAGAGGCGGATAGGTAGCATAGAAGGAAAAAATCTAATCATTTCGATAAGGAATTTTAACAACTTTCGCGGCAGTAAAGCTTTAAAACAGGATGGAAGGCTTTGAAGCATCTGAACTAAAACAACCTATTTTTTTTACCTAAATTTAATCTTAAATCTAAGCAAACAGATCCTGTAACCTTTTTTCTGCAGCGGATCTTTAATTAGAGCTAGTAGGAACTTCGAGAATATCACTGGGAGAGGTCAATCCGTCAGCAACGAGTCCCTAATTTAACAGCTCCGGACCATGTTCGTGGTAAGAATTCAGGCGATTGGCGTTCGAACCGATAAAACTAGAGAGAGTGATTGAGAGCTTGAGGGTATTTAGATGTTTGATGGGATGTTGTAAAAGCTGACCATCACCTCGCTGTAGTCTGAACACTGACATTATTGTTGTTTCCAGGGATGCACTACAACTTCCGCCCCAATTTGGCAAAACGTTTTTTTTTTAATTAGAACCACGCCATCCACCTTCAGGTGATTTGTACACAAATTCGGAAAGAGATTTCTACTCTGTTCTATCAAACTCAGAAGGCATAAGGAATACCTAAGTTCGTGAAAGGTTTCGAACTTCATGGAGAAGTGTTTGAAAGATTTATTGAGTTTTGCGTGGGGATCGAACCAAGGGCTCTACGAGAGATTACACAGGGAAACAATTTTAATCACATTTTCTGGTGACTTAGATTTATCTGCCATTTTTTAATTCGTTTTTTTCATGCTGATCTCAAATATATAATCCATTTTTACCTACATGCTATAGTTATTCTGTAATTTCTATTTTTCTTGTTTCCCCGAAAACTGCCCTCCAGACGGACAGAGAGGGTGCTTGTAGAAAGCAAATACTTCACAGTACATAGTAGTAAGATAGTAATAAGTGTTATTGTGCAAAATATTGACATTATTGTTTCTTTTTTCAGGTTTCATGTTAGAGTGATGGCTTCGTCAAGAGGAAATTGATTTAATGATCCAGACACCTTCTGCTACATATGTGGTTGTTACATACTACTTTATCAAAGGCGCAATATATCAAACTTTGTGATCCGCACTTATAAGGCATATTTTGATGCTTCTCTTGGCAATCAAGATAAGAAGTGGGCCCCACATGCTGTTTGCCATAGTTGTGTGGAACATCTTCGTGAGTAAACGAAAGGAAAGAGAAATGATCTTCCTTTTGGAATGCCCATATTGTGGCGAGAGCCAAAGGATCATGTATTGAACTGTTATTTCTGCCTGGTGAATAATAAAGGGATTGGCAAGAAAAATCAGGACAAGATCGACTACACCAACATTCCCTCGGCGATCCGGTCAGTACCTCATAAGAATGGCCTTGGATTAACTTAAGTACCATGAACAGAATTGGATCATATGTGTAGACTTTGAGATGGTCAATTTCCTTCTTGGCCAGCAGAAGGGACATACATACAAAGTTTCCATGCTATATCTGCATGTGAGACAGTCGAGCCCGTGACAAACACTGGTCCCCAAAAGATTGGCCAGTTCGGGAAAATTTGGAAGCAGGAATGCCAAACATTTTAATGAGCCAATCGTAAGTTGAGAGAAGATCGTTTTCCCTTAACTCTATCTCAAACTGGGGTTGATAAAGCAGTATCTCAAGGCGTTGAACACTGACAATGATTGTTTTCAGTACATAGTATCGGCGTTTCCTGCTTTGACATACGAAAAAATAATAGCAGAAGTATTTGATGGTCCCCAAATCCGAAGGTTTCTGAGTGATTCTAGATTCGTGAACACCATGAATAAAAAAGAGAAACAGCCTGGCTCTCATTTTCTGCCGTTGTTCGTAACTTCTTGGGAAACAAAAAAGCGCATAACTACGAGGATCTAGTTACTAATATGTTGTTAGCATATCGTGATCTGGGATGCAACATGAGTGTGAAGCGGCATTTCCTAAATAGTCACCTCGACCGATTTCCAGAGAATCTGGGAGCCGTGAACGACGAACAAGGGGAATACTTCCATCAAGATTTGATAACGATGGAAGAGCGCTACCAAGGTCACTGGGATAGACACATGATGGCAAACTACTGCTGGACGATTAAAAGAGATCAGCCAGAGAAGACTTACAAAAGAAAGAGTTACAAACGCAAATTTTTGCCCGATTGAAATCAAGAAGAGGTCCTCCAGCCTGATGTACGGTCATTAATAAATTAGCATCTATTTGATTACAGTATTTGTAATTCTAACGTGTAATTCAAGTTTCTTCTCATATGCAATAAAATGTTTGTGCAAAAAAGACCTGCTTTACTATAAATAAGGCAAAAGGATCATTCAAAATTACTGCAGGGCATGATGATAGGCGTGATAAAATGAAAATTGTTGTATAATATTAGTTATTGATATTACGAAAAATCTGTAGCATTTAGAGATAATTTCATTTAAGATTTGAATTCAGTATGCTCGAATTAGGTAGTAAAATGTACTTTTGTCAATTCACCAAATATATTGTTCCCCAGTGTTATCTTTCTCAGAAATTTTGAAGTTTAGGTTTGAGTTGGAAAGTGATTTTAGAAATTAGTTAGGAATAAGATGAAGCAAGTTCTTTACAGGATAAGATAGATAAGGGGCGCCTTTTAATAGCGTTCTGAGTAGACAAGATTAAGTTGAGAAAATCAAAGTATTATGGTAAAGTTCTGTCTATGGTATTGTACAGGCAAGACTTTACGACCATGATCAGTCTTTCTCAGAAACTGACTTTATGCATTGTACCAGGAAATTTTATAGTGTTTGATGTTGTCAGCAAGCATGTAACTTTAAAAGTCAATAATAAATGTGATTAGGAAAGCGCTTTGCTGCCCTTGCGTGATGTTTTGGCACGTTGCTGTAGGCAGGATCAGAAGCACCCTTGAAAGTGGAAAATCTTTGTAAAGCTTTGATGATATAGGAGGAAAACATCCAACACAAGTTTGATGTACATTCATTGCTCTCACATTTAGGCACGTGAAAATTAAAAATGTATTCTTCGACAGGTTCATTATCAGAAGATTTGACAGAAAAATTCACCCTGATGAAGTCTGCCAATGTGCTTGAAAGGTTTGGCGAAATTTATCTGAGCTTTGGTAAACTTAGTTAGTTTGTGTATTGAAATCCAAAGGAGTTGATTTAATTTTTGCAATTGATGAACTCTCTTAAAAACCTTTTGGGCGTTTGACGAGAGGGCGGAGCGGAGTTGTCCAGAAGCACATGATTCTAATTCTAGTAAGGGTGGAGTCGATCCCACTATGATTGCATATAAGATGATAATCTAGAATTATTAGTCGGGTTAAATAATGATTTTTACACCTAAAGAATGGAGATGGTGACATTGTAGTCCTAAAAAAAAACTTGCAACCCTTCCCTTGCTCTTTATGATGCGAAGCTGATTAAAAAGAGGTCAAGGTTCAAAAGGAGGGGAGATATAATGGCTTCCTTTTGCTCTTATTTGCTTTTCAAGAAATCCTTCTACACAAAATAAAAATCTAACTGAATTAGAAAAAGACGCGAAATGTAAGTCAACATATGGCTTCACTTGCAATTTAAAAAATAAATTTTAGAGAAGTAATTCGATACGATTTATTTAAATTGTAAATCTTTTGAAGTTCTAAAAGGGGTTGAAATTCATTTTGGACGGTAACTTTGGTGGAAATTTGCGCTTTACTCGATTGAATGAGGCACTTTAGCTCGAGTTTGAGCCAATATTTTTGTCAAAAGGTCAACCTAAAATTCATTTTACAATTAAAATGATTAAGTGGAATATCTCTAATTATTAAATCAGTGGGGTCATCTGTAGTGTTGACCTAATTGAATGAAATGTTAATTTTAAATTTATTAAAGTTCTTCATTTATGATCGTGATGTGGCGAAGACAGATTTTAACGAATATGACTTTTTACAGAAGTTGTTCTGAAGCTAAGATTGAACTATTTAGACCTCGACCAAATTTTCAAAGGTTTAAAGGGGGTCTAAACAGCAGTCAAAGAAGAGAAGATGAACTTTGAAGCCTAAAACGATACTCATTATTTCTCAAGAAAGAAACGTCTGCCCTAAAGGAGGAACAATTTTTCTCTTGACAAAAATTAAATTAGAACGCTTTTTATACACCAAAAAGCTAGAAAGCCCATAGTAAGATTTGCAGAAATCGCAATAGACTTTATGACCTCTCTTAACATAGTCCTCGTGGGTATAAAGAGTGAATTTCACTTTAGCCAACTTCACCAAATCGGCGCTAAGTGATTGCCATGTTTTGATGTCGGACTCTCTAAACTTAAGCTTCATCGTACCCTTTTCGCCCATAGATTCTGCATCAAAAGTTTACTACGAATGGGAGTGGCAAGAAAAGACCAAAAGGAGATCGAAACATTTTAATATTTGCCAGAGAATGGTCCATTTTGTTTCAACAACTGGGTTAAAATAAAAAAAAATGATTCGTTGTCTACATTCTAGTGGTAACTGAGGGCACGTTCTCAACCAAGATTATGATGTTCAGACTTCGGCTCTCGAACATGGATTTTAAATCTTCGTGGATGGAGTTCTGCAATGTGTGGTCGAATCCAACTCGTCCTTACTATTGTAAGCTTGGCCTTTCTTTTCTCGAAGAGATTGTGGTAAGAGCTCGTATAAACAAAATTATCATCATAAATACGTGAGTGATAAAAAAAGTTCCGCCAAAAAAACTTAAAGTTGTACTTTTCCAGCAGGTGTCATTATAACGTCATTATAACATTGTGTGCAGGTGTGTCAAATCAAGATCTCTGCTCTCCTTCCCGCAGACCAAAATAAATCAGACATCGCCACAATCAATAAGATGGATGGCCCCCCACAGAGTCGTGGAGAGGCTCCAGAACAGGAAAGACTTCAAAGATTGTCCTCTTTCAGGAAAACTTCAACTGTTTGGCTGTGAGAAAGGCCTTCGAATGTGCTGCGAAGCGCAAAATAAATGCGCTCGCGAAGAAGAACAACATCTCGGTAGCCACAATCTCCAGGGCCGTCCTAAAAGAGAGCTGCAAGAGCTTGAAGTGCGTGAAAAGGACTCTGCTCACCGATTGTATGCGTGAGCAATGTCTTGAGGGGTGTGTTCACCTTCTCAATGACTCGAAGGGTAATGGCAATCCAACTCTCATTTTTTATGGAAAAACATTCATAGTCGATCCGGTCATTAACAAGCTTAACTACCGATTAGTAAACTTTGGCCGAAATGTCTCCGAGGTCCGCCACGTGTCCACAACCAAGCATCCAGCCTTTATAAAGATGCTCGGCGTCGTGGCTTTGAATGGCGAGAAGATGCCGCCGGTGTGGTTCGCGGTTGTTTACAGGCTCACTGCGGCCGATTACACGGACATTTTAGGCCACGAACGTCCTGTCCTAGGTGAGAAGAAGGTGAACTACGTCTTTCAGCAAGCCGGTTTCCAAGCCCACACCGCCAAGACCATGTAAGTGTGGTTGGGGTTGAAAATAAACTTCTGGTCGAAGGAATTTTGGCCGCCGCAGTTACCCACCCTTAATCTCATCGACTACAGCATGAGGGCGCATGTTTTCGGTCAAGGCCTGAAAGGTCCGACACAGGAACGTCGACGAGCTGAAGTCTTCCGTTAACTTTGTTTGGGCCGGCATGAGGAAGGATTTTGTCCACATCGTGGCCGTGGCTTTCAGGTCTCGCCTGGAACGCGTGCGCGCCGCCGAGGGCGGCAACATTGATTGATATTACAATTTTGACACATATTTATATATTAAAACAAAAGATTGATTATCGTTTTTCGGCAAGTTGACATGATATGCGTCCTGTCACACAATTTGCATTTTAACTTGGTAAGCTTGGAATCTTCATTTGAAAGATATGACCATGAAGTTCCGAAGCTTCGAAAATGTATTTGAATTTGAACTTTGCCCCCTTTTCGAGAATTTGACATTTAAGTTTGAACGTTTGATTTAGAAGACTCTCCTTTTCGGGGAGGATTTCAAATATTAATTTTGAAAGTTTGAACGAAATGACAAGACTTATAAAGGTGGTTGTTTAAATTTGATATATTACTTACAAAGGGGTTGAAGGCAGGATTGTGTGAAGGGAACTTAAAAGTATCTTGGTCAGGGTAAGAATGGTAAACGTGTAATTTTCAAATATGTCGATAAGAGAAGGGTAATTCATTTTGTAGTCAGCTTTAGTTCGCTTTTAAAACAGAAGGTAATTTGACATAAATAACATAGCGAAAGAGCTGTTTATTCAAGCTTTTAGCCTCAGAGGAGGTCAAATATAAAAAAAAAATAAGTCAATTCGGGATGGAACGGCTTTTTTAGCCATGGGGAGAGTTTCTGCAAGTTTGAATTAGGAAATGATTCGGAGTTCCATTGAACGAAATTCAAGGCAAAAAAGGAGGAGGGGTATGGGGAAAAAAAGTTTTTATTAAAGGCACTGATGATGTCCTCCGGAGAAGAAAGAGAAGGGCTGGTAGAAGGAGGAGAGTTAAGAAAACTTTTCGAGCAACGATTCGTCAACTGTTCCTATGTTAAAGAAGAAATATATTTTAATAATTTGGTCATTAAACTGGCTTACAGAAGCAAGGAGAGTTTTACGGTGCGTAATTTCACCCGAAAAAAATATCCTTTGAAATAAGATTTTTAGTGGTGATAATTTTATGTTTGAAACCAAATTCGAAAATGACCGGTTACAAGGAGTTCGGTACATTTCGGAGAACCGTGATCTGGAAAGAGCTACACTTTCGGCATTGGAACAATTCGGTCTTAAAATATTCGGTCCCGGACATCGTCGTCATCGATTAGTTCTTCAAATCCGTCAATTACATCGTCAACTGGTAAAAAAGTTACACATTTTGACCTAAATGAAAAAGGCAACTTGTTAGATCGCCATTAGGGAATGTATCCAAAAAGCTGTTGCGAGATGCTTTTTAAAAGTCCATGGTAATGCTTTCAGGGCCTTGACTTTGCACTAAATCGTTTACTTTTTCAAAAATTTTATCATCCGTTCTTTGGCTTTTGTCGGAAAGCAGGGCAAATGATGGCGGCGCGTTAAAATTTTCAACCTGGATGTGAATAATGTAAAGTTGTTAAAACACTGCGGGACAAGACTTGAAGGTACCATCTGCTCTCCGTGTTTTATTTTGCTTCTTATGTTCCAAGCTTTCATCAGTTGCAAAAATGATGAATCTTTTTGGATCATCAATACCACTTTCATATTGCATAAATAATGCGATTATCAAAATGAGAAAATTCAGAGGGAATTGAAAAACCAATATTTGATCCCGAAGAAGCGGTAAAGTTTACTTGCGAATGTTTCCATCGTCGAAGATTACGATGAAGATGCGGCATTTTCGGCACTTCAGAAAGCGCACAAGCATTTAACTTGCCAATTTCATTAGCAATTATTGAAGGGAGAAGACTATGACTTTAAAGGCTCGTTTCTTTAATACTATTAACACTGACCACAACAGTAACTTTGGCTGCTGTTGCTCTATGATCATTCTCCCGATATGTTTTGATATTGTTTTGATATTGCAGTTAGTATAGTTGCTCTGCAACCTCTATTTTCACATCTCCAATATATTTTGGAGTTTTCTTTTTTATCATCATCATCACCATCATCATCATCATCATCACTAACTGTATAATTTAAGAACGGGATTTTTTTGAGTATTTGAATATTAATTTCATCTTAGTTTGGTTATGACTTAAATATATTTTATATTTTTATCAAGGTAATTTCTAAGAATTTCTTTAGAGTTTGAAAAAATAAAATAGTTTAGTTCATAAAAAAATAAATATGATTATCCAATGCTTTAAAAGAAAGTACATTACAATTGGTGAAGTTCAGAAAATGTATTAAAATTTAAGTAAGGCTGCTTTTTTATTTTAAGAACGCGAATTTTTTGAAAGGCGGGAAATTTAGTTTCGAGTTCATTTTTGAAATTATTATAATTGGCAAAGTTCAGAAAATTTATAAAAATTTAACCATGGCTGCTTTTTTTCAGATTTTAGATTTTAATCTTAGTAGCGAAGCGCAAGCTGCCACCGTAGGGAGGAGGGGGGGGGGAGTGGCAAAGCCATTGCCTAGTTTGTTTTATGTTTCTGATACACATAATTTTCACTAACCTTTAAGACTCAAATGCAGACTAATTTCGAATGACGGAAAAAGGTTATATTTTGCCAAGGTTTAGGTTACCGAATAAGTTTAAGGGCCTAATCTTAAGAATTAAGGGGAAGTAAAACTACTTTTCACCTCTTCTAATATATATATATATATATATATATATATATATATATATATATATATATATATATATATATATATATATATTGTCCAGTACTGAACTGTTCTAACGTCTACACTTTCCAGCCATGACTTGAAATGGGACCGATTATGATTTTTAATCAATTTTGGATCGATCGTCTCCCAAGAATTTGCTCCTCTCTGCACTACCATGGCTTGAGGCCATGATCCAAAGTAATAAGAATAATAATAATATAAAGTGTGTAATCCAACGAGGAAAAATTAGAGTTAAGAAATGCCCGCTCCTGGGAAGGCTTCTAAAGCCCCCAGAAAATTCGTATCAAGATCCCTTCCAATACTGCCCCCAGTAATCTCCACTTTATACCACTCGACCTAAGTAATTTTATACATTTTCTCCTCCATAAAATTCTTTGCTTTCGTGCTAATATCTCCATAAACTTAATTAAGTAGATACCCTCGTTGGTGTTTTTTCAATAAATACGTTATTCTTTCCCATTTGCGATGTCATTGACTGGAGGCGAACTGTCCAAATAAATAGCAAATATGAGTCATTTAAGCGAATTACTTTTTAGATCATCGAAAATGGACTGTCGCTTGTACAAAGACCCAGAGTCTTAACATCCTGAAAATATGAACGCAAATTCACGAATTATGGACGGACTTCATTCATGGCATTAAGAAAATGGGTTTTGAGCAAAGGGGTAAAGTGTTTGGGAGAGAGAGAAAGAAAAATGGATGGGAGAAAGAAAATAAGAGAAAATTTTTAAAGAAATGCAAAAGGGAACATATTTTTCTGGGTACTTCCAAAATGCAGGTCGGGCGAATTTGGGATTTCTATCCATCTCTCCGTTTGTGAGAAATCTAGATTCGAATACACAAGCAAAATAAAACAGAATTGTAGTGCAGAAATGATAATAAATTAATTTTTGTGATGGTACAATACTAAAGAAGTAAAAGCTACCTTAATATTTGGGATTCAAACATATTCTGACCTTTTAAATTATGATCATATCTATTACGCTCATCATTCATCCGTGTGAGGGAATCCCCACGTAGAAGATCTTTAGCAGAAAGGAACTCCCATGTGCAGCAGAAGGCCCGGCTAGGCCTAAAGTGGTAATCCTACCCCCCCCCTTCCACAAGTGGTAGCCTCGAATCGAGTCCCCCACGATTCACCTTTATGCGGGCTAAAATAGCTCTGCCAGAAGATTCGAGGCCCTTCGAGAGTAGAGCTGTTTCCCGCTAACCCCCAATTCCGGGGAGAGCCCTGGACATAAATAACGCTCGACTCCCCGGAAGAGACACAGAGTTGAGAAGTCTCGCCAGAACCCAGAAGATTTCCCCATGGTTCTAAGTCAAGTGCTAGCAACAAAGTAAAGTGACAGCTGGACTATTTTGTGTATTTGGAATTAGCCCCAGCCAGGAGGTAATTCCACTGAACGATCGCCCCGAGTGATTTTCCCGACTTCTTTCATCAACTCCTGTCGAAGCCCTCCTTATTTCGGGTAGCCGAAATACTCTCCCCTGGACAGGAAGTTACCCTCCCCCCCTTGCTTTTGGAGAACCGTCATCACTCCAACCTCCCACTTTGAAGTTCGAGCGGCCTCACCTCAAGAGCAGAAGACATCCGTAAGCCAACCCCCCTCACCCATTCAGTAACTCAATTGAGTTAATCTTTCCCCTTTCGTTTATTAATGTGATTAATTCTCTGAGGTAATTTTACCCTCCAATTCTCTTATTAATTTTTTTGTGTAAATAAAATTATATTTTTGTACAAGTCTCTTTAAATAACCTTGAACTTTGCCATTGTCCATAATTTGCCTGACCTCGTTGCACTCTCTCGTTACTCAGCCCGTTTGAACGCGTGATTTTCCGTCCCTTTTTTCGGTTCGCTTTCAAGTTAGTGGTCCTCTCCCATAGATATAATATGGTATTGATATAATGTAATGTCATACCATGACAATCCGATATCACTCTAACAAAATAGAACCAAAATACTCTAAGTAGTCCTATAACTACATCTAAATCCACGTAAGACTATATCCATAAAAACTAACACTGTGCGACTCGATCTTCCTTACTAAAAAGATCGGTAAATAAAAAAAAAGAAAATGGGTAAAATTAGAAATAAAAAATTGTTTCTCCGATTCGATATTTTCCCTTTCCTTCTGCCATAGCCTCATTTTTCTTCAAAGACATTCCCTATTATTCTTTCGTGTTATTCATAAATCACATCAGTTTTCCCTGAAAAGATTCCCACTTTTTTTCTGTTTTTTAGCGAAAGAAAACGGGGCTTGTATTCATGGGATACTTTATCAAAATATAGGCTGTCCACATGGACACTCTCCCATTCAAATGAATATGATGGCTGTTGTAAATATTCTCTAACTTGCATGCTGGTGCATGAAGAGTTAAAAAGGGGCAACGAGTCAAACCATTTGCAAAATTAGAGAGTTTCCCCTGAATAGCAATATTGCAGAAATTTGCAGGGAAAATATGTCCTTTAGATCACATTTATTAGCGGAAGTTATCGGTGACATAAATTTTAAATTTATAATCAAGTTTCTTCTTTAAGTTTCTTGTTTTTCATTTTTATTTCTCTTCATTGTTTTATCTGTTTTGTTACTTTCACTTTATATCTTTGAAGTTTTTCACCTCTGCAACTTCAGCAATTTTTTTAAGAAATGATTCGGTGACTACTTTCTCACAAAGTGGAATCCCCTTCTTCCTTCAACGCCTTATTAACTTTTCCTTCCTCTTTTTCTTTCCTTCCTTACTTTTTCTTTAATTTCTTTCTTCCTTTTTACCCTTTTTTTCTTTCTTCCCTCCACCCTCTTTTCTTTCTTCTTTCTTCCCAACCTCGATTTTCTTTTTTTTCTTTTAACTTTTCTTTATTTCTTTCCGCCCTTCTCTTTTCCAGCCATCCTTAATCCATCCTATTTTTCCCTGCCTTCTATCCTCCGATATCTTTTTTTTCCTTCCCTCCATCATCTGTTCTTTTTGTCATTTTCTTTCTATCACCATTCTTTTCTTCTCTTATTTATTCCCTTCTCTTTTCCTTTCCTTTTCATTCTCTTTTATTTCGTTCCTCAATTCCTTTTCTTTCCTAATTTATTTACATCCTTCTATGCTTCTTTCATGCTTTTCCTCCTCCTATTTTTTCTTTCCTTCTTTCCTTCTCCCTTCTCTTTTTCTTTTTTCTTCCCTCCCTTCTTCACTTTACATTTTCTTAACTTCCCACCTCCGTGTGGATTGAGTTCCTAAACTCTAGGTACCAACTTGTCCATGGTAGTGATGTTCTGCTCTAAATCTTTTGTACCCCTTTTGTTCCTATATCTCCTATATCTCCTCTTTACGCCTTTTCCTCCTGGCTTATACCAGCCTAAGGCTATAAGTGAGTAGTAACTCCACGTAAAAATTCAAGCCAATGAAATCCTCAGGAGTAGATAGACTCTGTGAAGAGTTTAGGTCCACGAGCACTCGTAACCCTTGATCTTCTCTCTGATCTTCACCCGTATCTTCCAGAATCAGAGCCACCTATGGATAAAGACCTTAATAAAACATAGTAAAAATTAAACCAGTAAAATACTAAAGATTTCTGTCAGGCTCTTGAAAGAGTTAGGCTCACTAGCGCTGTTAACCCTTGTTCTTACTCTGTTTGCTCTTCAACCTTTGTCCTCTATCTTTAGACATTAAGAGTAAAAAGCGTAATAATCCTAAGTAATAATTCAAAGCAGGTAAATTGCCTAAGATTCATGTCGGCCTCTGTAAAGATCTTAGGTTCTGTAGCATTCTTAAATTCTTCTTTCTGCTCTTCACTCGTTCTGCTCTTTACTTGTTCTGCTCCAGGTTTGTACCTGCCTAAAGGTAACGAACATGGTAACCACCCGTAATAATTCAGGCAAGTAAAATCGTCAAGACTCCTCTCCGACTCTCTGAAGAGCTTAAGTTCACTAATGATCTTTACTGTCGTGCTTCTTCTGCTACTCTTAACTCACTCTTCTCCAGGTTTAGACTCGACTCAGGCTAAGGAGCATGGTAACCTCGGGTAATGATTCAAGCCAGGAAAGTCAAAAAGACTCCTGTCAGACTCAGAGAAAAGCTTTTGTTCACGAGAATTTTTAACCCTTGTTCTTCTTCAGTCTGATCTTCCCCCGTCTTTTCCAGGTTTAGACTAGCCCAATGGCTAGTGTGGTAATTCCTAGTAGAAATTCAAGCCAGTACAATCATCAAGACTCCTATCAGTCTCCATGAAGAACTTAGGTTCATCAGCATTCTTAACCCTTGCTTTTCTTCTGTCTGCTCTTCCTCCGCTCTCAGCCTGGGGATAAAGAGCTTATTAATCGACCTTAATAATTCAAACCCCAAATATTATCGAGACTATTGACAGCGTCTGTGAAGATGTTAGTTTTACTAGCATTCGTATCAATTGTTTTTTATATGTCTGCTATTCACCCGTCCTTCTCCAGGTTTAGACCCGCCTAATGGTAAACAGCGTGGTAACCCCCCACCCCCCTTGGTAATGATTCGAGTCAGCAAAATCGTCAAGACTCCTGTCAGACTTAATAAGAGCTCTTGTTCATTAGCATTTTTAACTCTTCTACTTCTTCTTCTATTTGCGCTTCACCCTTTCTCTTACGGGTGAAGAGCGCTGGTAACCTCAAATAATAATTCAAGAGAGTAAAATCCTCAAGAATCATGTCAGACTCTGTGAAGAGCTTAGGTTATGTAGCATTCTTAACCCTTGTTCTTATTCTGTCTGCTCTTCACCTGTTCTCCTCCAGGTTTAGACCCACCTTAGGGTAACCTCGCGTAATAATTCAAGCCAGTAAAACCCGCACGACCCTTTGTCAGACTCTGTGAATAGCTTCTGTTTACTAGTATTCTCAACCCCCACAATGACCTAGTGGGAATAAGTGTCTGTTTTAAAACAATAACGAAGAGACCTATATAAAAGAGAGGTGAAGATTTAAGATTTAAACTCCCTTATCATATACTCCTTTAAAGGGCGATGTCATAAATCGTAAATTAACTTTCGAGCTTAGCCCTTTAATTCGGTAGATTTATCCTCTCGGATTTCTGTCAAAGCTCTTTTAAGAAGTGTTTTGGAAAAATACATAATTCTATTTAAGAGAAGGGGTTTTGACACAATGGAATGGATAATCATTGAGGGAACGGAAGGGTACTAAGGTGATTAATGAAAAAAACGTTTTAGTAAGTTTGCACAATATGACTTGAATAAAATGATAAATAAGTTAATAAAGACACGATTGCAGGTAGTACATCCGGTTTTGTGAGGTACAGAGTAAATGTGATCAAATAACAAAGGAGCACAATTCGGATGAAGGATGAAGAAAAGTGAATGCTATTTGAATAAATAGTTATTAAATAGTTCATTGTGCTGTGTGTTATTGTCAGCTCTGATGATGTATGCGCTACATCCCGGAATGTTGCATGATTGAGGTGAAAAATGAGGAAGTAAACTCATGCATGTTGAAGTCGTTGAGTGAGGAAGAAGAAACCATTAAGTGTGGCCTGTCAGTGGAGAAGTGACACACTGATAAAAACTGGTTGTGAAAATGTATTGCGACAGGTGAATATACATAGTATGATTGCGCTCTATTGTTGTTTAGGTCGTGATCTAACTCTAAAATCCAATCATTTTATTATATGACAACCAGGCAATGGCTTGTCACTCCCCCCCCCTACGGGGAGAGCTTGCGCTTCACTACTAAGATTAAAATTTAAAATCTTTAAAAAAGCAGCCATGGTTAAATTTGTATAAATTTTCGGAACTTGCCAATTATAATAATTTTAAAAGGAACTCTAAACTAAATTTCCCCCCTTTAAAAATATCACGTTACTAAAATATAGTTATAGAAGAAGATATATAAAAATAAATTTCCTAAACTTCACCATTTGTAATTCTTTGGGTTTTAAATTATTCACAAAATTTCGATACTTAAAATTTATTTCTGAACTTCGCCATTTTGTTTTTTGATATTATAAAAGAATTATTAGAAATAACTGATAAAAAACATAAGTCATAACCAAACTAAGATAAAATTATTATTCAAATACTCCCAAAAATCCCCTTCTTAAGTTATAGAGTTAGTGAAGTGATTATGATGATGATGATGATGGCAAAGGATTTGCAAAGATTCAACCTGCCAGTCAAAGCTCTATTGGTTGCCTTTTTAAATCTTTGGTAGGGCAAATCGAGGTCGTTTAAAAGGTCTGGATTGGTCGCTTGCATATTCCTGTTTCATTAAATGAGATTAAATTTAGTTATATTACGTTATATTTTTTTTTGTGGAGTACTTTATATTTGGTTATTTTTTTTTATTAATTTAGATCTATTTATTTCTTTGGATTAGATTAAATTTGGTTATTTTGCTTGATCAGCCTACATTTGGTTATTTCGTTAGATTAAGTTAAATTTGGTTATTCCTTTACGTTAGATTTTGGTTATTCGTTGGAGTAGGTTAGATTTGGTTTGAATGCGCAAGGTTGGTTCGGATTTTAGGTGAGAGGTGTAACATCAAATTTGGTTGCATGTTTGAGCCACTTAATATTTTGAGTTTGCTCTTCCCTCAGAAAAGGATGCAATCATGGTATCCAAAAGAAAGGACTACCATTAGAGACCATGAGAGTAGCAACCTTCCTGATCTACAATGAAAGCAATTCTTCCGAGAAAATCTTTGTGCGACGGGATTTTCTGACTGGAAATTATCTATGTAAAAGCAACACGAATAAAGGAGAATTTGGAGATAGTAAGAAAGAGGTTCTCGTCAATCAATTTGCCTTAAAAGAGAAATGTGGTACGACTCCCTGAGGGAGAATTTGCACTTAATGGATAGCGCGTGTTCCTCGCGAGGTCTTTCGCTAGGACTAAAAATTGGGGATTTTTTTTCCCATTGTTCTAACAAGATTGGGTTTGGAGATATCTCGAAGCTTTTTACTTTTAGGTCGTTAAGTGTTGGTTTGTTTCTGATTTACATTAGTTTAAATTATGCGTATTTGACGTTAATAACTCCTACTTGGCGTGTATTTTGATCCATGTAGAGTGGGTTTGATCGTATTTTAGTCTTATTCAAGCCGGCGAGTGTTAAATTGATCGTAAATTTAGTCTTTGAGTGCTAGAATGATCAGATTTTAAGTTTTCTAGTGCTATTTCGTATTTTAGGCAATTGAGTGTTAATTTGATCTCATTTTCAGTGTTTAAGAATTAGTTGTTTACCTTTACGTCATAGGTGTGTATGGATGGGGGGGCTAGAAAATTCTTAGTTTGAGTCTGATTATGCTCACGTTTGAGCAGTTGATTCACGATGGAAGAAAAAGAAATGAAGTGGAGTAGAGGAGCGTTAGAATATAAGGTGACTAAAGCGCAAAGAAGAAAGGAAGGAGTGAATAATAAAGAAGAACAGGAATATGTGAGTAATACTTGATCACTGAAGAAAAGGCAAAGTAAGAAGAAAGGGAGTGGATGAGTAAGATAAATTCATAGCGAAAGGTGGTTTAGGGGTAATGCATGAATAACACTGCGTCATGAACGCTGTAGATAGATAAGGAGTAGCGTGATGAAGATGTGCAGGAGGCAGGACTTGATTAGACGCACTCACACATACTCCCATGAGAAATTTAGCGTGCGGTCATGTTCACCTCATGTTTGGTGGCCATTTACGGGGTTTACTTTGAAGTAGGTTTTTTTTTGTTGTTTCTTTTGTTGCTAAGTTTTTTTTTTATTTTGGGAAGGAGTTTGTTTTGTTCGTGGATTTGGCTTCGCTTTCTTATTCGTGATGGTTGAAACATCAAATGTGTTGTGAGATGATGTTGATTGAACTAAGAGAGGCAATGGAAATCAAAGAATGATAATAATGATAATGATTATAATAATAATTGGTATTTTTTTCTTGTTTAGAAATACAACCGAGACCAAAAGTTTTCGGACATCTCGGAATTTGATGAAATTAGATAAATGGAGTGTCGTAAAGTTTTGATTTGCATATTAATATGGATATGGGAGTGAAATAAGGAGGAATAAATAGCAGTCTGTATCTATGAGACGCCCAATCTATTTCTGCGGTCACAGCCTCGTTCGCTCATAGCTAACGGTTATTCACGCATGCGCGTAAACTGCCGTGCGCGCTCTTTGAAATGTTTACTCATTGTAAGTATATTATATGATATATGCTATCATATGATAGTATATGATATTATATGATAGGGAGAGTGCGCAACCCTCTAAATATGCCTTCACCCTAATACTACTACTACCTTTACTACTACTATTGTTACTATTACTACTAATATTACTATTACTACTACTGTTAGTACTACTACTGTTACTACTACTACTACTGTTATACTACTACTACTGTTACTACTACTACTGTTACTACTACTACTGTTACTGCTACTACTGTTACTGCTACTACTACTAAATAAATAATAATAATAATAATGAGCAAGTAAAGATATTTTGTGCCACAATATAAGAATTTCAAACAATATTTATTTACGACAGGACTTTTTGTCACGGGCAACGCCGGGTACCTCTGCTCGTAATTTATAAATGCCCCAAACAATCAACAAGAAATTACAAAATTTGCCAAAACATGTAATAAACGAGCAGATGAAGCTGTGTGAAATTTACAGCATCACCAACCTGATACCGGAAGCTCAGTAGCGTGTCGAAAGTCCCTTTGGCAGTGATGAGAGGATTTCTTCTTCGAGCCAAGCTCTCCACGAGGGTGCCATACCTGAGGGTGCGATGCTGGCCCACTCCTCGGTGATGGCTGCATCAAGTTGGCCAATGGGGGCGTATTATGGCCCCATTCAGGTGGCCAATCTATCACTGTGATATCGTTGATCCGAAACCACTTGTGACAAGATGGAAGAAGATCATATTCCGGGCATTTATGGAGAGGACTCAGGCTGAGGGCAGCATGTAATCTCCCGGGTCAGCTTGTTACTTCTCTGAATTATTGGTGCCATCACGAAGGGAGGGACGATCCACCCCTGAACTTGGCATGCGACCCCATACTATTACAGAGAAACCACCCTGCTTTACTGTTGGCACTATGCAATCTAGATCTCACATCTTCTCTGGACTCTTGCGGACTCGAACGTTGCCTGGGATCAAATAAAGTAGGAACGTTGTGGTGATCACGGTCCAAAATCATTCGACGTCGATTATCCGAAGGTTCATCAATGGATTTTAGATGAATCCCAGCCTTGTACAAGCAGTCTGCTACTGTCTATTCTGACGGAGGCATTAACATGGTTGCCCTATCTGCATTCATGTGGCAGATGGACTGCAGTTTTCTGAAGATCCTGAAGGGTCATGTGAAGCATAGAGCTGTCACAACATTGCGTACTGACCTCGGCTCGGCTAAACGAAGACGGTCTTTGAGGTTGCCAATTTCTCGCATCTTATTCAACACTTTTACAACACCGGAATGGATTAGTAACGCGTTTTCGCTAATATCATATATATATATGTATATATGAGGAGGATTTGATGATCCGGGCTGATATTGTTGAAGACAAGCTAGTCGGTCCTATACAAATGGATCGAAGGATAAAGAGGTCTTTTGACTTCATGCAGGATAATGTTCTTAGCCATGTGTACAAGTTCTCCAAGAACAAGAATTTGTAGGAAACTTTATTATGGACAGGATTCCAAACAATTGCGACATAAATCTAATAGACAACTTACGGGCCATCCTGGAGAGAGATGTTTACGGAAATGGGAAGCAATTAACAACAAAATAGAAGCCACCCAAGATGTCGCAGAGAATGTTTCTGCTGATTGCATACCAATTCTGACCTCATCCGTAGACAGCAGATGGTTAAAATTTTTCAGAGGGTTCCATTGTTCAGGAGCTCTTGAAAAGTTCTTTTTCTTAGCCAGAATAACCCCACCCGAACCTTGGGTTATCCTTGATTGGGATAGGTCTACGGGAGCACAACCCCGAATGAAAAAGCTGTGAGTGGGGTCCCACATTGGGTGGCTTTCGACAAACAGGATGTCCGGCAGACCTCTGAAACCTCTCACAGTCAATGGTCATCCTGATTAACTCTTGCCACCATCAATTATGTGTGAGGCTAAGCAGTAGGGATAGGCCCAGCGCAAGCCCCTCTCCACATTAATCCACTCACTGCGCAAGCACAGCTTCACTCGTCTTTCATCCTTTTCTTTTCTCATCTCTCTCTTTCACTCATCTCTCTTTCATTCAACCATCCCCTTCACTTCACTTCATTAACCCTTTATCATCATACACATAAATTCATCTCCATTTTCATCGAGTAAAGCTTGAGTCGTCTTTGTATCCGAAGGACAGCCTTCAAAAGAAGAATATATATATATATATATATATATATATATATATATATATATATATATATATATATATATAAAGAGAGAGAGTAGGGGCCATAATATAAAGGTCAGTAAGAACAAGTGTATTTATATATTATAGAAGTTTAACAAAACGTTGAGACTATATAGTATACACATATTTAGATATATCTAATATCTATCTTTCGTTAAAATCTCAAGAGAATGGATTAAATATTTCATAAGTTATGAGGAAATAAAAAAAACTATCTTCCAAATTGTAGCGGCCAAAAGTCATCGGTCACCTAGAAAAAAATGAACACCCAACCGAGGTATTTGTGTTTAGGAGAGAAGAACAGTGGGCGCAGGTTCATTTTAGCGATGAATCGAAGTTTACTGTGATTGGTTCCGATGGAGGGATGTACGTACGTCCGACGAAAGGGGGGCGAAAGGTTATCTCATGCCTATGTGAAGAAGACAGTGAAATATGGAGGAGGCAGTGTAGTGGTATGGAGAGTGATTTCTGATGCTGGTCCTGGTCCACTTATTCGCCTACAAGGGACTGTCAATGCTAAAATCAACAAACGATTGTTAAACAACATGTCCTTTCACATCCCCGATCCTCGTCAGTTCAACCTCCTATCTTCGTGCAGGACAATGCTCCCTGCCACACTGCGAAGAGAGTCAAAGATTTTTTGAGTGATAAAGGAGTTGATCTCATGGACTGGCCACCTCAAAGTCCCGATCTCAACCTTATGGAAAACGTTTGGAAGATTATTGGAGATGGAGCGCGAAGAAGAAATCCAAAGAACCAAGATGAACTCTGGGAATAATGGAAAAACGAATGGAACAATATTACCCCATCATTTTGCCAGAAATTAATTCAGTCATGTGGTAACAGATGTCGAGAGGTCATTGGTAGTAAAGGGATGTTCACAAAATATTAATAGTAAGGGTTTCTTTTTTGTTCTTGTTCCATTTTACATTGTTTTTCTAAGTGACCCTAAACTTTTGGCCGCTCCAATTTGGAAGATAGCTTCTTTATTTCCTCATAACTTACGAAATATTTAATCCATTCACTTGAAATTGTCTAGAAAGATAGATATTAGATATATCTAAATATGTATATAATACATAGTCTCAACGTTTTGTTAAACTTCTATAATAAATATTTAAATGCTCTTGTTCTTACTTATCCTTATATTATGGCCGCTAATATATATATATATATATATATATATATATATATATATATATATATATATATATATATATATATATATATATATATATATATATATATATATATATATATATATATATATATATATATATATATATATATATATATATATATATATATATATATATATATATATAAATATATATATTTGGTGTTCCGGCTAAATCTTACGATTTATAATGTTTCCTTTTTTTCAGGAACATTTTTAACGTATTGATGAAGAGTCAACGGTGTTGGAGAGTGTAAAGAGTAAGGTTTTAGATGAGGTGTTCGAAGATCTTTTCAGAGACACAATGAGGAACTTATGAGTCAGGTTCCAGAGCTGTCTTGTGGCTGTAGTCAAAGCCTAGTTGATATTTTCTATTTTTTTCTAATACATTCATTTTTAGCTAAGATATTTCGGGGTTGGTTTCTTTTATGTAAACCGTCAAATTTAGCACAAACACTGAAAAATGAATATATACTGGTGGACACTAAAAATCTGTACACCTTTTCATTTTCATGATTATTTTTTAAAAATGTGTCATTGAAATAATGTAAATCAAATTCTTTTTTCGGATTAAAAGTGCTTGTTAGGGATTCCTACTAATTACTAGCACAAATTTAGGTACAATCCTACTTACATATAATGTTAAGTACAAATAAATAGCGTAAGAAATAAAAAAAACTACCATAAAATCCTATTTTTACTCAGAGTTAAAAGAGTAAAAAAATACACATACGAGTATTATGCTAATATTAATTAGTTGGATTGTTTTTAGTTTAGATACTTTGATCGCTTCTTCTTGTCTTACACTAAACAAGCCGCTTTAAATCCTCGGTTTAATGGTTCTGAACCAGACGTGGATGATGGACGCAATTAAATCCATTTTGTTGTTTGGTTTCGACCTTCAAACAGTTTCTTTAGTCGTGACCACAAATTTTCTATACTATTTAGGTCAGGATTCTTTCCTGCATCCTTCAACACAGTGATTTTTGTTTTTATAAGCCATTTTATACTTGATTTTGCAGTGTAGCATATTCCACCATCTTGCTGATAGACTGGTTCATCTGGTTTGTATGGTAACAAATGTCGAATAGAGGGCATTAGCTTCTTTTCTATAATGTTTGGTGTACTTTTTAGCCCTCAAAATTCCATCTGTAACTTTAAGACCCACAACACTCTAGCTATTCATGCATATCATCACCATAACGCTTAACGGTTACTCTTTTGTTGCTATAGTACGCCCCAGAACCCTATCTACCATATCTTGAGCATAACTTTATTTAGTCGGAGTCGACATATCTTAATCGACCACTTCCAAAAATTGAAATTACCTCTCAACATGCTGCATTGTCTTGTGCCAGTCTTCCACCACCCCTCTTCTATGTGTTCCTGCACAAAGACCTATATTTCTCTGAATTTTATTGAGTACAGTTTCTGCCTACACTTTCTTGCTTTATATCCGGCATCTAAGAGCTGGTGTCTTTCAGTTCTTTCCCCTACGTTGACTCCACAGCTTCTAATATATACCTTATTTCATTTGATGTCCTTCGCTTATCTTCTAGGGTCACTCTTCTAGTAGGCCGGTCGTCTCGTTCTCTTAATTGACTGACTCTTTTAGTTCTTTCAACAGTATTTACTGTACCACTATCTTGATAGTGCTAGTAAATGTTTCTCGCTCTATTTGTTTATGTGTATCCTTCTTCTTGCAGCTATTTTTCAAATATTTCCTATGAGGGGCCATGAACTCCCAAAACACGACTTTCTTATAGCTGAACCGATTTAATACTAAAATACCGAGAACTGAAATGGCCCTATATTAACTTGGCGCTGCTTTGGCTATTTAAAATGGCGTGTTATAATTTAATGTTTTCGAAAAAAAATTAGATCTTATGAACTAAAACTGTTGTGATTTAAAACAAATTGAATGATCTGGCGACAATCTAAATTTTGGGAACATGTAATGTGTATTTTATGTTATTTTTATATAAAAATATTAATTTACACAAAATTATCCTGAAAGTTATGAATAATCTCTAAAAAACACCCCCCCCCCAAAAAAAAATTATTCACATTTCCAATGCGAATAAAATCGGTGTTTTTTATAAGAGGACATTCTTATTATTGCTGGTATAGGAGAAGTTTCTGAGCATCACGTTTCACCCTTCAGACAGGAGCCTCCAGTCAACCCCATGCCTCGAAGCTAGAATTTGCGCCAGACGAGCATCTTTTCAAACCCTTATCTGAAACAGAGCTAATCCGTTCGACGCCAGGATTTCCCTTGAGACAGCAGCCGCGCTTCGAGGCCTTTTATCGACTTAGCCGGCTGAGTATATATATTCAGGGCCCCCCGTTACTTGAGGGAGAGTACAGCTGACGTCCCTCGAAGATGTGTCCCCATTTCGTCTCGAGTCGAACCTCTGAACTTTGAAGGTCTCGTCGGCTAGATCACCACCGTGAATCTTTGACCATACTATATAGGCAAGTTTGTGAAGCGGTTTCTTCGAAGAGTTCGTGCGTCATACTCCTCTCATCCCGTTCACGAAAGTACATCACCCCGTTCAAGTGCACTTCCCCAAGCCTAAGTTTATCTCGCTACTCCGCCCACGACTAATTCATCTTGCTCCAACCTCACCTCGCTCTTCCTTGAGGTAATCGACTCCCATTGCAAGATCTCATCGCCGCGCTGCAAGATCTTCTCATCCCGTGCAATCCGAGTTTTGGTTCCGTCGCCACCCCCCCCATCTTCTCCGAGAAGCTAGTCCGCAAGGTAAAGGTCCTTTCGCCCATTTTTTAAATCCACCCTGGATGTTATCCCCGGCTGTCCATAATTTTTTAATTACCGAGTCTCATTTTAATTTCCCTATTGTATTAGTCCATGTCCGATTTGCTAATTTCAATTGTATAATACCTTAATCTTGACCCGTGTATATATTTTTGTGATTACCTTTTTTTGTAATTAAATCATTTATTTTGGGGTAGTCTCTTTAAATAACCTCGAATGAATCCTATCATTTTACTAACCCTTTAAGGCCAACCTAAAGCACTCGCTTTTGTTTACGCCTCCCATTGAACTGGAACGAGGCCTACTTCCACACTCTTCATTCACGCGCGGCCTCTCAGCTTTCGGCCGCCTACTTTTGCGTGTATGGACCCACGGACTAGGTTGTACACTCATAATTCCTCGACACTCATGTTTTGTACTTCTCTTTCTTTCCTGGGTTTTATTATTATTATTATCATCATCATCATCATCATCATCATCATCATTATCATCATCATTTTCATTATCATTATTAGTACTTTGTTGTTGTTGCTGTATTTCGAATTTACTCCTGTATTTGTGATAATAATAATGTTCGATAAATAAAAGCTTTCATTCGCACTGTGCTGTTATGTTGTATACTACGATAATCATTACGGACACTTTTTCAAAAAACATGTAAAGGCAAAAGTTCCAGGCTTATTGGCCACTAGTGTTTCTCTATTTGTCTGTTTGTCTGTCCGCCTGCTTGCGTGCCTGCCTTCCAGCCTGTCTGTCTGTCTCTCATATATAGTTATCCTAGTTTTTATTAAGAAAAAAATGGTTTTAGCTATATAATGGCTGAGGTTAACAGCTCTCTTAAGTTTAAACCCATAAAATCCTAACTGGAAACTCGAGTTTTATAACCGTTATATATGTTTGAATTTTCCCTCGCATCCCCGGAAGAGCAGTTAATTCACAACGTTGAGCTCAATATGCATGCAACTAGTGTTTTGTGGGGGGGTTAGTGGGAAGAATGAAATAGACGCGACCTAAAAGTTTGACACGAGAAAAGTTCTGAAACAAGGTGTTTGACTCTGGAAATATAGAGCCTTAAAATCGTGGGATTCTTGAAGTATAAAGTTAATGAAGATTGCCCAAGTTTTACCATGAAAATAGTGAATTATTGTCCTGCTCGAGGGTGTGATCGCTTTTGGTCGATTTTTTGGGTGGGGCCGGAGTGAGAGGACGTGGAGAACGGCGAGCTTAAAGTTCATTCAAAACGTGTCTTCCGGCTACTACGTATAGTTGGAGCTCTAGCTTTTACAGAGGTGGTTCAAATTACTGTGATAGAGGAGGTCCGTATATGTATCTCTGCTAAGAGATCGGATGGGACCTATTAGCTGTTGAGAGAAACTATTATGTCGGGGGTTGAGAGATTTTCTGGGTCTTACTGAATATTTACACGCATGTGCGTGCGTGTGTCTGCAACTACCTGGTTGTGATGAATGTAAGAGTGTAAAGATTTGAGAGTGTGTGTGTGGTTGAAAGCCATGCAAACTTTAGGTTGGATTGATGCTTATGTGTTAGTGCGTAACTATTAATTTTAATGTTGCAAATAATGCTAACAATAATTTTATTAATATAATAATAAAATAATAAAGATAATACTCGTAACAAATATAATAATACTAAATGATAATAATAAGTCATATTAGATTGGATATTATTCTTTTCTTTTGAACTTCCACTTTTCTGCATTAGAATTTTAGGTTTGAATAGGAAGTGAAAGCTTTAATTTTGTATCTTATGTTTAATTTAAGCTTTCGTATAAACATTCAATTATAAGGGAGCTTGGAGGAGGATGAGGGGATTGGTCCTAGGTCTGTCTTGCCATTAAATTTTAAGATTCGTGATCATCTACCATTTGTGAAGTACTTATGAATCCGTATAGGATTTTCCAAGACACAAGAATTAATACTTCACCTTGTCGTTGAAACACTTTCTTTTTAACCCAGGAGTAATGTGAATGAAGCCGATGACGTTGCTTTCGATTCCTTTTTTCCTATTAAAAATCCTTTCAAATTTATGTGTTAAAAAGAATTATGTCCAAACTGATATCGACTTTAAAAATGATTTTAACAATCAGGTGATTCAGAATAAATCTTATAATTTACAAAAAGTCTAAAAAGTCAGACAGAAGAACTTATAAATAAGTTCAAGTAAAGCTCTTATCAAGCAGATAGAAAGCACCAACTTTCTCGCTTTTATCAATTTCTTCTGAATGGAAATAAAGTATGTCGCCAACGGAATCATTCAGAGGAAAACTGACCTTATGCTCCGGAGATATCTCCTGCGGGTTCACGTATTAGGTATTTCAAGAATTCCAGGCCAGAGACGAACACATAAAATCGAAGAACGATACTTAATAAAAGAATTGAAAGCAACGTCACCAACTTCATCAAAATTACTCTTGGATTTAAAAAGAAAGGTCTTGCCCTAACGACAATGTGAAGTACTAATTCTAGTGTCTTGGAAAATCCTATACGGATTCATAAGTACTTCAAAAAACGTAGATGACCACGAAACGTAAAATTTAATTTCAAAACAGACCTAGGACCAATCCTTTTCATCCTATCCCAAGCTCCCTTTTAATTAAATGTTTATACGAAGGTTTAGATTCAACATAAGGTACAAAATTAAAGCTTTAATTTCTTCTTTAAATTTAAAAATGATCTGAAACTCTACCATGGCCAGTCCCAAGGCCGGCTGAGAAAGGAGGTTGGCTGAGAGGTGCAGATACCTCAGCCATAAAAGCATTAATGGTTGCAGGCACCTAAATCTAATAATAGTGATAATAATACTGATAACGATACTGCTCCTACTAATCAAATTCTCTGACGATGTCATAAGTGAATGTCGAAATCTTAGATTAAACTGAAGCAACAAAATTAAACCCTTCACTTCATACACTATTAAAACCTAGAAATTTAATTAAAAAAATGGATGTTTTGAAGAAAAATATAGTAGATATTATTTAACTTGCCATTTACCACTTGTGTCAATTGTGGTTTGATATTTCCCAAGCTACTTGAGCTCATCAACCCCCAAAATTTAATTAACAGGAGCCCCCATCAAAATTTAAAAGGCTTAGCAGGTGGGTATCGTAAAGATCGGGGGGGGGCATTGCCCCTGCACGAGTGAAACCTAGAGTAGCAGCACGCCCTTCCGACCCCAGGCCACAAGAGAAAGTGGTGCCCTTTCTCGGATCATATTTTGCACCTCTTTTAAATCTTTCACAACCATTTTCGCGACGGTTTAGACCCAGCATAGGGTGAAAGAGGGCGTTAAACGTTTTAAACCCCCCCCCAAAAAACTACACTCCATTTTTAAAAATCAGTTCGCCCCTTTTATTTTCCTCTTTTAATTCCGTTTCTTTTTTCGTTTTCATCTTTTTTTTTTATATTTCCTTTCAGCCCCTTCTAATATTGCAAACTCCATCACACATTCCCTACTCCAACACTCCAGTCTCCTTTTTCACTGCTCCTCCCATTTTTCCCCGTCGGAGTCTCCTCCACATTAATCTACTCCATCCAATAATCCCCCTACCCCCCACCCGCGGTCTCCTTTGGCTTCTTTTCAATCGGTCGACTCCGACTGTGATCCTGCAACTCCTTGCAGCGACTCCAATGAAGGATCGTTTGCAATTTGTGGAAGATTGAGTTTTTAGAAGGTCGACCTCGAGAGAACCAGAGGGGGGAAGGGGGTTAAATATGACTCCCCTTGCCCCCCTCCGACGCTGCCGGCTCGAGTCATAAATAAAGTAAAATTTAACGAGATTTCTACATCATTTTGGATTCCCTACAAATGTGCACCCTTACTTTCAATGCTGCCTCACCACTACTTACCAGGTACTACCTATTAACTAATACTTAATAACTATTACTTGTTAACTAATACGTACTATTTACTTCTTACTACCTACTACTTATTTACTGATACTATCTCTTACTTAGTACCCACCATTTCTACCTACTGCTTACTATCTACTACCTAATACTCACTACCTACTACTTACTAACTACTATTTACTACAACTATTATTAAATACTCTTACTAAATACTACTACTTACTACATAACTAATCTCACTGCATACTACTACTTACTACCTGCAAATTACTATTTTCTTATTATTACCAACATTCAACTAACTACTTTGTTTTTACTACTTACTACATACTACTTATTAACAACTACTTACTACCCATTAATTAAAACTTACTACTAATAACTTAGTGCTATGGTAATTTTTCATATTGTATATATCTGTACACGCACGTCTGTATACGCAATCTACATGCACACGTGCGGATTTGTGGTGTAGAGAGTAATGTGTGCTATAATTCCCGGTCGTCATGTGCACCATCGAAAAAATGACTTCGATTAATGATCTCTTGTTCATTTATCCTCAAACGATACACACACTGGAAAGGAAAGTGTACGCGTGTGCACTTTGAGTTGCACAAGCCACGAGCCAGGTGTACATATTTTTTTTTTTTTATCTAAGAGAAGTTGTTGAAGACGTCTTATATCTTCATCGGCCTCTTCGTTTATTTAGTTCTATGTCCGTTCCTTTATCATACTGTCTCTGCCTCTCTTTATTTTTCAGTCTATGTATATCGTTGTCTTTTTTCAGTTCCCCTTCGTCTTTTTGTTGTGGTTTGGTAGTTATTTCTTCGATTTAGGGTTCTGGTAACAAGAGGGGAACCTAAAGAACCAAAACGATCTACGTTAGGAATAACCCGTACGGCAAAAAAGAAATACATATGGGTTAGAACTCAATTACGGGTGATATACAGTACCGTCCAAAATTATAGAACAAAATATCGAATTTTAAATTGTCTCATAAATACTCGTTTAATTTCCATGAAAATTGCAGATAATATTCTTTGAAGTTTGCTTTTGATAGTGTCCAAGTTTCATTTGATAGAACGGTGGATAAAAAATGAGGAAAGAAATATAGATCGTAAGAAATTACACATCTAAAACTAGAAAATGATACCTTATAACTTTCAATTTAGGCGTAAAAATTCGTAGCTTATGAATGTCAACACTTCATCATGTGTAGGGTTGACCACTATTTAGGGTATTACTTATCTATAAGGATAGTGAGACGAGTTAAGTTCGACCAATCTCTTAGAAATCAGTTTGTCCAATGGAAGAGTTCTGGAATGGTACTGTCTGCCACTTCGAGGCGCTGTAATTGATCAAAAATATTCTTAGAGAGATCGCATGATGCAAAAGATGTTGACGATGGACCGATTTGAGAGAAGACACAGGATTTCACGTCAAGTTGCCGAGAACTTGAACCTGAATGTGTGTCTACAACCAACCTTATGTCGCTTTGGAGTGCTGAAAAGTTGGATTATTTTTCAGCGACGTAAGGAAATTTAAATTGTTTGGATGGGATGCGAAACAGCATCTAAGTTGTACATATGAAAGAGTGAACCCTATATGCACGAAAAAGACGATTCAACATAAAGGTGACAGCGATAAGGTGTGCTTGAATGTTTTGAAATGTTGGAATCTGACCTTTGTCCGTTTACGCAGCAAAGTAAATGGTGCAATATAGAAGAATTTGCTTCAGGGGAAGGTGATTCCAATCTCTGCGAATATTAGGAGGAGTTTAGCCTGTTTTCATGCGAAACAATGCTCGGTGCCAGATGGCAAAACAGGCAAAGGACTTGTTGGATGCAGAACAAGGGCCTAGGGACTTTTTAGTAACATTTTTCTAATTGCCTATGAGATACTTTATGTTGTTTGCTGGCTGTAGCTGCCTTTAGACTAAGCGTTGTCTGGTTTTGGACACATCCTTTCTTCCAATACTTTCCTATTAATCTTTTTTTATCCTCTGTTCTTTTCAATGAAACTTGGACACTATTATCAGAATCGAATTTCCAAGAATATTCGGAGCAATCTTAATGGAAATTAATCGAGAATATTAAAAAATAATGTAGGGTTTGGTATTATGTTCTCTAGTTTTGGACGGTACTGTGGAACTAGAAGTGGAAATGGGCAGGTCACCAAAAGATCGACAGAAAATGGACCAGAGAAATCCTGATTAGATTTATAAAGAAAGACACTTTAAAGATGACTTGGTAAGAGGTGTAAGCATAATAATCGCCCAAATACATGGCAAACTCGATCAGTAGAAAATACCTAGGAAATCCTTTTTCCAGTACGAGCTGAAACGGCCTGATGATATTAATGATGACATAGTAACTAGTTTACGAGATTCAATGATGCGAAAACATTGCATATATACAAGTATATATATATATATATATATATATATATATATATATAAATATCGTGGATGGCCAGACTCTCTCTCTCTCTCTCTCTCTCTCTCTCTCTCTCTCTCTCTCTCTCTCTATATATATATATATATATATATATATATATATATATATATATATATATATATATGCCTTTTGGGAGTTTGGGTCGAAGTTGGTTGAAAATTCGCCCTAGCCCGTTTGCGAAAGGAAAATAGCTATGAATTCAGTGGGGATGGTGTACTTTATAATTACGAGGTTATTTCAAAACAGATAATTCAGAGTGCAAGTTGGCAAAATATTAACAGGTAGCTGATACTCGTTTAGGGTTGCAAGAAAAAGACAATAACAAAAATATATCCTTACTAACAAATAAATAAAGTTGAAATATGTACAGGTACAGGGTTTAAAGGGAATGATCGTACAAGCGAAAATTAACTGTCAGCACGAGACATAGGAGGGATAAATATGGGATTAGTGGTCGGGTTCAGGTCGATAATTAAAAAGGGGATTTTAATCTGGGGTTCACACAATAAGGATGGGACGATTTGGGTAGACCAGATTAAAGAATAATTTGTAGGCGTTAACGATTACAACTGCTTACGTGTTCGTTGAAGGAAAGGGCCAGTCGGGATACGATGACTGTGATGGGGTAGCTGGGTTACCTTACGGGGTGGATGAGGGAGCACACGTAGTTTGACCTTCGGAGATAGAGTTCCTCGTCAGATACTCGCCAATTGACTGTGGCAGAGTTTACGGATTACAATTTAGCCTTCGTCCTCGAATTGAAATCGCCGGTGTCTCCGATCGTGACGGATAAGCGTGTCCTTTGCTCGTACGCGGTAATAGGCGGGAAAGCCCTAGAGCGCTACACACTAAACCCAGTCAAAAGATTATATAGGCGCTCGCTGGTGGCTGAGATGACCTGGTGTGAGCCTTCGCGACTAATGCGATCTTGCGGAAAGGCAGCGACTCCTTCGGGGAAACCGAGATAAAAATAGCGTAGAATGTTCGAAGAGATTCACTCCTTGCCGGAGAGCAAGAAGATGGCTGTGAAGACATGCGAAACGAGACAAATGCGTCCCTAAGTAAATGCAGCTGAGATGCAAAAAAATGGGTGTGGACGGCATCCTCGCCGTAGATCAACCTTGCTTCCAACTCTCCATGCGGTTATCTCGAGACCACGTGGGTACAGAAGGGCACGTGGTCGCCTTTTGACCTTATTCTTCTACACCATATATATATATATATATATATATATATATATATATATATATATATATATATATATATATATATACCCGGTTAATCTGCAAGACTTGTTGAAGTTGACAGCAATGGCTGCTTGGTCAAGCTTGCGCTGCAGCTTTCTTAACCTTGTCAAAGACTTTCTTTTCAGAAAGCGAAAGGTGGGAAAAAATTGCATAACTTTATTAGCAGAGACGTCTTTTAACTTTTTCAAATGTCATCTTCTGAGCAAACAATGAAAAAATGTCCAAAAATGGGTTTTATATAAGCAATATTGTCTAACATCAGAATATGTTTTAGGACCAATCAGAAGTGACAAAAATTATAAATCTAGGATAATATTTAGATTAAAAAAGAAAAATGATTTGATCTTGACATAAGAATATTTTATTAGCCAATCAAATTTGAGAATATTTTAGGATGTAACAATGGTTGGATCGGCGAAATAGAATCGAATACAAAAATAAAATGATCAGCAAAGGAGGCAAGGTAAACAGTAGGGAATATATGATGTAATGCAGTCGGCATTGAGACCTCATGTGGTGGGCAAACTGGTTTGTGGCTGTAGCTGGATGTTAGTTTGTGGTTTTCGTGTTCATATAGTGATGGCCTCAGCCATGCGCAGTCGTCGTCGACCACTCACCCGAGAAATGTTAAATAGAAATACAACCATCATTCTGTGGTTAGGTGGTTGTCATATTAAGTGAGGAAAATACGAGAACTTGGAATCTGATGCATTTTATCCTTTGAGGATAAAATCTCTATATAAATAATTATTTATATAGACATCTTATCCTCAAAGGATAAACAGTATTATCTATGTGTTTGTGTATATGAATATTATCAATCTGTTAATAAGTGTGGTCAGTTTGTACGTACATGTGTAGGTTTGTGTGTGCCGAAATTAATGGAAGCTGGTCGCCGCATTGCGTCGTTTGTGCGGGGCGCAAGAGGATTATAGGGAGGGATCGGCGCCCCCATGTGTAGGATGATACTCAATTCCCGTGAGGGGGTGGGGGTGGGAATGGTTTATTGGATGCACCCCCAATCACGGACTGCGGCAAAGCCTCTCTCCCATCCTTCCTTGCCTTCCCATTCCTTGAAGAGGTGGTGGTTGGGGGGGGGGGCAGGGGAAATGGAGGTAAGAGGTCAGATAAGCGAGGTCATAGGAGAATTCTTGATAAGTTAACTTTACAGCGTAACGAAGAAATGCCAACTTTGGAGGATGTGAGACTAGGTAATCCGAAGAGGGATGTTTACTCAGCTGGGAATGGGAAGAAACCCGAATCAGAAGGGACAAGAAATTTCATGCACATAATAAGTCACACACAGACACACACACACACATATATATATATATATATATATATATATATATATATATATATATATATATATATATATATATATATATATATATATATAATATGATGACCTCACCAAGTAGCGCGTGAGGGATCCATAATGCATCAAGATCTGCTGACCAAAATTCGAAAGCTCTCACTTATACTGATTTATGACATTATTACCTTCAAAACTTTCAATAATCCATAAAAATAACCTTGGGAGGAACTTGGTAATTATACCATTCGAAAGATAATGTAAACCAACATAAGTGTTTCAAATTTCGTTAGAATTCGCCGAATATTTATGATGTTATTGATTTCCCAAATTCACGGATACTTTGGGCGGACCTTGGCACTTAGATCATTCGAAAGAGAATGTAAAATGAAATAAGGGTTTCAAATTTCGTTAGAATTGGCTGAATAGTTATGATGTTATTGCTAAAACAAAATAATTCTCGGGATAACCTTGGATGGTGGTGGTGTACGAGTAAGTGGTGTAGGTGGTGGTGGCGGTGGTATATGTGGTAGTTGTGGCGTAGTTGTTGTGTTGTTGTTGGTGATATTAATGTAGGTAGTGGTGTAGGTGGTGCGGGGTAAGGGCCGTTGGTGTAGGTGTATGTAGTGAGTGTTGTGTAGGTGGTGTGAGTGTAGGGGTCGTTGGTGTATGTGGTGGGGGTGTAGATGTAGGTGGTAGTGGTGTACTTTGTAGTGGTTGTGTACGTGGTGGGTATGTAGGTGGTAGTGGTGTACTTTGTAGTGGTTGTGTACGTGGTGGGTATGTAGGTGGTAGTGGTGTACTTTGTAGTGGTTGTGTACGTGGTGGGTATTTAGGTGGCTAGGTGGTGTAATTGGTGAAGGTGGTGGCGGTGTAGGTGGCTTAGGTGATGGTGGTGTAGGTAGCGTAAGTGGTGCACTTGGTAGGGGTGTAGGTAGCTTAGGTGATGGTGGTGTAGGTAGCGTAAGTGGTGCACTTAGTGGTGGTGTAGCTGGTGGAGGTGGTGATGGTGTAGGTTGTTTAGGTGATGTAATTAGTGGTGGTGTAGGTTGTGGTGTAGTAGGTGGTTTAGCTGGCGGTGGTGTAGCTGATGGAGGTTGGTGTAGGTATTGTAGGTGTTGGTGATATAGGTAGTGGTAATGTAGGTGGTGTCAGTGGTCTAGGTGATGGTGGTATAAGCGCAGGTGGTGTAGGTGTGCGTGGTGTAGGTGGTGTAGTCGTAGGTCATTTAGGTGGTGTAGATGTTGATGGTAGAGGAGTATGTGGTTATGGTAGTAAACGTGGTCTTGATATAGTTAGCGTAAGTAGTGTAATTGGTGGTCGTGTTGGTGGTGAAGGTAGTGGTGGTCTACTTGGTGGTGTTGAGGTGGTGGTGTAGACGCGGTGGTGGTGAGGTAGCTTCGGGTAGCGGTAGTGTATGTGGTGTAGGTGATGTATGTGGTAGTAGTGTAGGTGAAATTGGTGCAGGTGGTGATGGTGTAGGTAGTGGTGTAAGTAGTGGTGTTGTATGCGGTGTTGTTGTAGGTGGCGGCAGTGTAGGTGGTGGCAGTGTAGGTGGTAGTGGTGTAGGTTGTATTGATCTAGGTGATGGTGAAGGAGGTGATCTTGTTGGTGGATGTGAAGTAGTTGGTGTAGATGTAGGTGGCGGTATTGCAGGCAGTGGTGTTGTAGTTAATGTGTTGTAGGTGGTGGCAGTGTAAGTTGTTGCAGTGTAGGTGATGGCGATGAAGGTGGTGTTTGTGTTGGTGTAAGTGGTGGTGGTGTAGGTAGTGTTGAATGTATTGAAGGTGGTGGTGGTTTGGGTGATTTAGGTGTTGGTAGTGGTGCAGTTGGTATGTTTTAGGTGTTGGTGTAGGTGGTAGTTTTGTAGGTGGTATTGGTGCAGGTGGTGGTGTATTGGTGAAGGAGTATGTGGTGTATGTGTTGGTTGTTTATGTGTTAGAAATGGTGATGTATGTAATGTAGTTGCTAGTGATGAAGGTGGTAGTGGTGTAGGTGGTTTAGGTGCAGGTGGTTTAGGTGTATGAGGTAGTGGTGTAGTTGGTGGTTGTCTTGGTGGTCGTTGTGTAAGTAGTAGTGTTGTAGGTGGTGGTGGTGTAGGTTTTGTAGATGGTGGTGGTTTAGATTGTGGTGGTGTAGTCGGTGGTGTTGTAGGTGGTAGTGGTGGAGGTGATGTAGTTGTTTGTGTTGGTGTAGCTGGTTTGAGTGTAGGTGGTGTAGGCGTACGTGATTTAGGTGGTGTAGGTTGTAGGGATATACGTGGTGTTGACTTAGGTGCCATAAGTAGTGTAATTGGTGGTGGTGTAGTAACTTAGGTGGTATGAGTGTAATTGGTAGTAGTGTAGGTCATGTAGGGAGGGCTTGTGTATGTGGTAGTTGTGTAGATGGTGTAGGTGTTGGTGGTGTAGGTGAAGGTGGTACAGGTTGTGATGGTTTATGCGGTAGCCGTGGTGTAGGTGTTGGTGGCGTAGGTGGTGGTGTAGCTGGTTGTAGTGCAGGTGGTTTTGGTATTGGTGTTTTTTGTGGTGGTTGTTTTGTTGTTGGTGGTTTTGATAGTGTAAGTGTAGGCAGTGTAGACGATGGTAGGGTAGGTTGTGGTGTAATAGCTGGTGATGGCGATGTAGTTGGTGGCGGTGTAGGTAGGTGGTGGTGTAGGTCGTGTAATTGGTGGTGGTATAAGTGGTTATGGTGGTGGTGCTGTAGGTGGTTTAGGGAGTGGTAGTTTATGGAGTGGTGGTTTATGGAGTGGTGGTTTAGAGAATGGTGGCTTAGGGAGTGGTTGCTTAGAGAGTTGTGGTTTAGGGAGTGATGGTTTAGGGAATGGTGGTTTAGGTGGAGGTGGTTTAGGTGGTGTAGATGATGTAGGTGGTGGTGATGTAGATGGTAGTAGTGTAGATGGAGCTGGTGTAGTTGGTGGTGTATGTGGTAGTGGTGTAGGTGGTGTAGCTGGTGGTGGTACAGGGAGGTTAGGTGGAGATGGTGCAGGTGGTGATGGTGTAGGCAGTGGTGGTGTAGGTGGTAGTGGTGTAGGTTTTGGTAGTGTAGGTGTGTGGGGTGTAGGCAGTGTATGCGTTGGTGGTAGTGTATGTGGTGTATGCGGTGTAGGTGCTGGTAGTGTAAGTGGCTGTCGTGTATGTAGGTGGTGTTGGTTTAGGCGGTTGTGGTGGTAAAGGCGGGGGTGGTAGTGGTGGTGTAGGTGATGATGATGTAGGTGGTGGTGGTGTAGGTTGTGTAGGTGATGCTTCGAAATAGAATGTAAAACAACATTATGGTTTCAAATTTCTTTAGAATCGGCTGAATAGTTACAAAGATAGAAGCAAAACGGGGGCCGACCGACAGACATAGTGGGGTGTAGAGTCACCCACAACTAAACTCGCACGTGACTAAAAATGTCCCACAGGAAAGATGAAACTCTGGTTCCAAGTACTTTTGAACTTTATTAAGTTATTCTCAAGAAATACAAGAAATGCTATAAAGGAATCATTTAATATACACATATATATTTGAGTCCTGGCTTGTATAAACTTAATGGTTATTTTAAAAATTATATTCACAGTGTACTGTCAAAACTTTTAATTTGAGACTAAATATTTATATTCGGCTTAAGAAACAATTTAATTTTATTTTGTGTGCATCTTTGTAGACTTATGTATTTGTCTGTATTTATTTCCATTTGAGTCAAGTCTTTAGAACATTTGTACTTATTTTGCCTTGGTTTTAAGATCCTGATCTCTGGGGTTAATCTCTCGTTAAGATTCTCTCCCTCCTTAATTGCCTAGGCGTTATTTTAATCCTCTTTTCAACCTTTTAGTCTTTTGAATTTACCTGTTTTAATGATCTTATTATGTATTTATCTTCGCTCTTCCTAAGGTTTCCATTTCATATTATTTCCTTTTGTTGATTAGTTTTGTGCTTTTTTTGCGGGCGTTCCCTCTTCTCTGTATCACCTTTATAAATATTACAATTTTCAATACTTCTGTTATTCCTTGATAAAGAACTCAAAATAAAGTTCGTAAGTACTTGGAATCCCGTTATTTTTCCCTGTGGGCTTTGTTGCATATATATATATATATATATATATATATATATATATATATATATATATATATATATATATATATATATATATATATATATATATATAAGGCCACTTAGAGTGACCTTGAAGGCCAACAAAAGTCACTATTGGGGGGAGGGGGTAATTTGACACGGGAGGTGACATAGGCTACTCAGATTTGCCGAAGTGTCATTACTTGGTTGGTAAGTTAGGTTCGGTTAGGATCGAATTTTTACCCTTTCTAGTTTTTTTGACAAGTAATCGCGGCTATGAGTTGCAATTAAAACCTTAACATTGCCCGTGAAAAAAATAAGGTTTACCAGACCAATTATGTGCCAGTAATGATTAAAAAACGCAATAATACCTATTTTCCGTATACTCAAGATTCAAATAATTTAGATATTTAATTAAAACTCGCGCTCATCTGCTTGAGGCGCACTTTGAAGTCAGTGGCTGCCATCCGCGTACTCACGTTTGCCTGCCTGCCCGTCCACCCGCTTGCTTGCCCTGCCGCACTACTATAATGTGAAAATCGTTCTCTGTTAGTCTTTCATGATATACTACTCCATTACTCAAAATGAAAATAAATCTTATATTTTATACCTACCAATTTTATTTGCATAATTTAACTCAAACAGAGAATTTAATTTGTTCAAGATAGTTTTTTATGCCAGGCAACTTAAGGTTTTTTGCTAGTTATATATTAGGTTGAGGAATAAGTGCTTGCGTTTTTTTAAATGTTGTGTTGATTTAAGTTTTGTTGACGTGATTTGTGCACATATTAAGAAACAATAATAAATAATGAACGCAAAATTTGCAAAGGTTAGGCTACGTCTTTTAACAGCGTAGACTAGTAGGCTTTTGCTTAGGCTACGTCTTGAAGTTGAGTAATAAGTCAATGCGGTTTTTTAAAATGTTGTGTTAATTTATTTTTTGTTCTGTACCCTCAAAATTGAATGTCAAGTTGAAAGAAAGGCGGATTTTCGACACTTGTTGTAATTCATTTTCAAACGAGATGGGAACAATGCAAACGCAGCCAAAGCTCGTCGTGATATTTGTGCTGTGTACGGAAAAAATGCTTTATCAGAAAGGACAGCTCAATAGTGGTTTTCACTTTTCAAAAACGGTTATTTTAATCTTAATGAAGAAGAACGTTGTGGTCGCCCCATTAAGTTGGATGAAGATCGATTGAACGACCTTCTTCATGAAAATCCTAGTCAATCGACTAGAGAATTGGCTGTATAATTGGCCTGTGATCGGTAAACTGTAGTGCATCACCTTCATTCGATGAGGAAAGTTAAAAAACTCGGTGCAACAAACTTCAACGCTCCACGATTACCGCAGGTTTGCTTGCTCGTCACAAGGCTACTCGTGGATATAAAGAGAGATCTCTTTACCGCATCATCACTGGCGGCGAAAAGTAGTGTGTTTATGTTAACATCAACCCTCGAAAACAATGGCTTAGCCCCAATAAAAAAACACTTCCGCGATTAAAGCAAGGACTTCATCCACGAAAGACGATGCTGTGTGTGTGGTGAGATTGCGAAGGCATCATTCTTTATGAGCTCCTTGCGAACAAGGAGATTGTCAATGCAGAACTCTACGTTCAACAAATTTATCGACTCACCGAAGCTATTCGTGAAAAGCGACCTAATCGACGTTATGGAACCCTTCTGCAACACGACAATGCTCGTCCTCACATTGCCAATATGAAAAAAGACGCCATCCAAAAGCTTAATTGGGAAATCCTGCCGCATCCTCCATATTCGCCAGACTTGGCCCCATCGGATTTCCATCTGCTCCAATCGCTCTCCAACAATTTGCGCGGGGTTTCGTTCAATACTGATGTGGAATTAAGAACCTGGTTAGACGAATTCTTCGAGTCAAAATCCAGGGATTTCTATTGGAGAGGCATCGAAAAACTAGTTGAACGTTGGGAAGAAGTCGTAAGTAACAACGGAGAATACATTATTGATTAAATTGCATATTGTTATCAATTAAAAATGAAGTTTTTCTAAAATTGTTAATGGTAATGAATAAATTTAATAAAACCGAACGAATTTATTCCTCAACCAAATATAAAGTAAAGCAAGACAAATGCCCCTTCTACATACAAAGAAGGAGCGGTATATAAACGGGAAGGGAGGAATTATAAAAAATCTCTCCCTGCTTTACAGCCTAGAGGGCAGGGAAAGAGAGAGATTACACTTAAGCCAACATAAATTGTTCGAAATTCCAGGAATAGGCCGAAGAGATAGTAAATATATAAAAAGACAAAAGACAAGAAAAGGAGACAATGAATGGAAGGCAAAAGGAAATAAAATTCCATAAAATGCCTAAAAAATTAATAAATACATGCATAAGAATAAGTTTATTCAAAGTACATGAGACATTGGGAGAACAAAGAAAAGGATAGAAAGAAAACATAAAAATTATAGGTTATAATGAGGAACTATTGCATCCAGCATAAGATTTTTAATGTATGTATCGAGCTTGAAAACCAAGGAGAAATGATAAAATTTGGACTGGATGTAACATATAAACACTACAATATTTTGCTTAGTGATTTAGAGCTATAACTGTGAGCATAATTCCGCAGGAAGCCAAGTGACTTCATCATCATTCTCACTGACTGACTCTAGAACCAAGGTAGACAGCTTTTCTACAGGAACTCAACATACATCTTCGATTTCATTTTGATACCATTACCCAATTAGGGAGATCCTACCTGCTTGTCTCTATAAATTGAAGCCCAATCATCAATCCTATTCCTTCTTGTTTCACTTGGTGAAATGCTTCCCGTGACTTCATTTGACCACCTAACCTCTTCTTACCCAGCCATCTTGATTCACCTGTGGCGAAAACTTGGCCAAAGCCAGTTTTCATGCATGTCTGGATCCAAATCAGCCTCTTTTAGGGGTTTTTATGGAGGAGTAAAAACGGCTTTTTAGTCTTATTCCTAACACTTGGGAATTTCTTGAAAGCCTTACACCTTGTTTTTTTTAGAGTGAAGAAAGGAGACTAAGCCGCTTGAAAAATAGCTTTGCTGCTAGAATGAGGGTTTTTATACAGTTCTGTTTTGGTTTGAGAAAGATCTCTCGGGGAAAAATTTCGAGATTTTAGATAAGCTCTTTTTCTCTTGGCTGAATCCCATTCGGTTTGAAACCAAAAACATTTTAAGAGTTTATTTGAGTGTGTCATTTTCAAAGAATTGTTTTTGAAAATTTGATAGTCAAACTAAACACATAAAGGAAAGTGTCCATCCGAAGGAAAATGTCATGCAAGCAGGGCGGATGAGGAGGTGAGATGATTGGTCGGTCAGTGTCTAGAAGAACTTTGTGGTTGACAAGCGCTGGATGCTTTAGAATAAGTTCACTTTCAATTCATCACAGTTGTGCAGCGTATACTTCACTATTTTTGTCTTTAAACCATCAGATTTTAAATGAAGGATTCTTTACTAATAACGCAGCTGAAGACTTTTCAACAGTATTTTGCTTCAAACTATAATGACCTTTATTTAAGAGGGGTAAATAACCTTCTTTTCCTGGAAAGGTTCTGAAACTGCTGGAAGCTATTTAGTGCCAGGTAACCAGAAAATGGCGTGCGATTTTCGCTTCTCTGGTGTTAGTTTAAAAAAAACACACAAACCTTTTTGGTTACTTGAAAACAACTCTACAAACAAGAAACTTCGTCGTAGTTTCTATCTATCCTAAGTCATCTTGAATTACAGAACCTGAAATCATAGTAACAAATAGCTTTCATGAATTTTATAGTGACAAAACAATATATATTTGTTTATATCTTCCACTAAAGTTTCTGATGTTATTTTTAAAGAGGTACGCTATTTGGTGGTACAAGAAATGGATATTTTTCTTCATAAGTTGCTATGTCGGTCTGTCAGATGGTAACCATTCTACTTTTCAATGAGTTTTTGAGTTTTAATGATTTTTTTTTTAGGCATTTAGTCAACCACAGTTTAGTAATGTAAATAAACAAAAAGATATGGATCTTATTGATAAAAACGAATTTTCGACTTCATAAATGGCATTGGCTTAAATTGTTAATTTTGAAAGTACTCCCTTTTAATGCAAACAACATCATGATCAGCATAATAAGGCCAATGTAAATGAACTCTATGAGTGAAATTGGATTTAATATACATACGAGGGGCGGTCAATAAGTTTTGCAATTCGGATATAAGGAAACGAGATATGAGGAAAAGTGTTTTATTACTTTTCAATATAACTACCCTCGACTTCAATGCACTTGCGCCACTTGTCCCTGAAACTTTGAATTCCAGACAACCAAAAATCTACCGACTGCTGTTCAATCCACTCCTGGACGGTGAGCTGGACATCTTCATCGTCCCCAAACCGGCGTCCACGCAGTGTATCCTTGAGCTGGCGAAATAAAAAGTAGTCGCTAGGGGCCACATCTGGACTGTAGGGGGGATGGTTGAACTCCTTGAATCCGCACTCGTGCACGGCAGCTTGTGCAACTCTGGCCTTGTGGATTTTGACGACGTTGAAGTCGAGCATGGGGCGTGAGATTTCCTGGGACACAACAGGAAGAGACCTTGGTCATGGCCAAATTGTCGTGGATCATGTTGATGACACTTCCATGTGATATTCCAAGTTCTCGTTCGATTTCTTCGACCTTCACCCGTCGATTTTCGAGGATCATCTTCTCCACACGGGCCACATTGTCCTCGTTGGTCACGTCTGACGGGCGTCCTGGACAGGGGTAATCTTCAAGGGACTCACGACCATGGCGGAACTCCCTATTCCAGCGAGCAATGGTTGTATAGGAAGGGGCGGTGTCGGTGTACACTGCAACCATGCGTTTATGGATCTCTTTTGCATTCTTGCATTCCTTGGTCAAATATTTGATCACTGCGCGGTGCTCAACCTTCTCCATTGTTGAAAAATTTGTGACTGACGATCTGCGATCAGCTACTGCTTCTTAAATAGACGAGGCAGGAGCGTGCGGCTGCAGGTCCTGACTTGTGATAACTTGTCATAACACCCCAACAAACAGCCATCCCCCTTCTTCTGTTTTGCTCTACCGATTCGCAAAACTTATTGACCGCCCCTCGTATGATCAAGAAGGCATCCTTTCTCACGTGTAAATGATTGGACTAACTGTTAGAACCAATAAGAAAGGATCCATCATACAATGGGTTGAGTACCTTCTAAATAATTGATATTAAAATCAACAACAATATAACAATAATTATTGAAATAATTGACAGCATCTGACTTAGGTCTGTTGACCTTGTGAAATGTTCTTTCTCTCAGTAATTTCTGAAAATTTCGAAGAAACATTGTTTAGGTTGATTTTAGATTATTCTCCAACAAAACCACCATTAGTGATTTCTTCACAACCAGAGGTAAAACACCTATAAGAGTGAAAATCAGTGCAGTCAATCTTTACCCTTGCCCGAAGTGTGTCTTTGAAAAAAATAATGGTAGCACTCTACGAACCTTACAACCCCGATGTTATCTTCCTATGGACACCATCATCAGAAATGGTAAGACACTTAACAAAAAGGAGTGCTCACTACTAAGGGAGTACGCAATAAATTACCAAACCATCACAACTCTGGACGATGTAAGGATTCTTTACTCGAATCACACTCTCGTCTCCCTCCGTATTGCTGAGTGTCTCTCCATTAAAAGCTAAGGCCCCAACTGAATTCCACTTTTTCTTCTACTAATAAAAACCTTCTAGAACCTCTCTAAAAATAAAAACTGATAATTTTCATTTTTATTTTAACTTCATATTAATATAGGACATCAAACCTGGAAAGGTTCTTTGCTATTCTTTTTCTTGTGTTTTTCCCTTTCTAATTATTATTATTATTATTATTATTATTATTATTATTATTATTATTATTATCATCATCATCATCATCATCATCATCATCATCATCATCATCATCATCATCACTAACTCTATAATTTAAGAACAAGATTTTTGGGGAGTATTTGAATAATAATTTCATCTTAGTTTGGTTATGACTTATGTATATTTTAAATTTTTATCAAGGTAATTTCTGAGAATTTCTTTAAAGTTTGAAAATACAAAATAGTTTAGTTCAGAAAAAAATAAATATGATTATCCAATGCTTTATAATGTTTCAAAAGAAAATGAATTACAATTGGTGAAATTCATAAAATTTATTAAAATTTAAGTAAGGCTGCTTTTTTATTTTATCTATATCTATATTTTAGCAACATGATTTTTTGAAAGGGGGGAAATAGTTTAGAATTCCTTTTTTAAAATTATCATAATTGGCGAAGTTCATAAAATTTATAAAAAATTTAACCATGGCTGCTTTTTTTTAGATTTTAGATTTTAATCTTAGTAGCGAAGCGCAAGCTCCCCCCGTAGGGACAGTGGCGAAGCCATTACCTCAGTTTTTATTGTTACATTATAATTATACTATAGAGACTTAGTCATAATCAATGACTATAAATACATAAAATCAAGGTAATTTTAATTAGTATTCTTTATCTAGTTTCACTTAAACTGTGTATTTTTTTTAAATTCTTTTATAGAATCTGAAGATGACCTTTTGATTGAGGCTACATCATCTCTTCAATGAATTCTACTGAAACTTACATAAACAGAGACATGCTAGAGTTAAAAGATACAAAGTTATTTACTGAAATACTATAATTTTAAAGTTAAAGAATGAAATATATTATGAACAATAAATTATATTATTAATATTTTGTGGTCTTCCCCATTAAAGGTCTTTAGACCTGCCCCTTATCTATGCATAGAATTAATAAGTTTTAAGGTGGCATCTTGTTACATTTGACCGTATTTCTGGTTTGTTTTTTTCTTTCCTCGTAAAATTTTGTCTATTATTCCCTACATGTTTCCTACCTGTTTAGTTCGTCTCTATGCCAGTTATGCTTTGGCTCTCTGTGGCTTTTGATCCAATTGATAAATCTAATCTCTTACACCATTATTATTGCTTTAGTGGCCATGCCCTGATGCACTTAATGGGCTGTGTTCCTCTCTGCTTCCATAATCAAAGCAATGAAATGAAGCCGCAGTCTTTACTGACGATCTTCTCAAGACAGTCTCACGTCGGCAATTTTCTGCCATCTGTCCTCTGTCATTATTGGACATACGGGACTTTTCCTCTTTAGTTTTACTGCCACACTTGTCATACTCTCCTGAAAGTAATGGCCAATTTCCCCACGGTTAACGATAACCTTCCGGGTGATCTCCTTCCCATAACTCAGTGAGATCAATTCCAAATTCATTTCCAACGAAGGTATATTTATCCACCGTGCGGTAAAATATGGACCATTGACGCTTCGTCATGTACTTAGTACCTTACAGTCTAGAAGAGGGACAACTCATTGTGGAGTCAATTTATTATCGGACCATGCCACAGCTAAAATGATAGGAGCTTAAGTTAGGTTGGAGTAAATAAATTTATTTTTTAGAGTAAGTTGAGGCAATAACTTGATCCGTCACTTAATTGAGTCGTCGATAATGAGTCGTAATAGACGTCGCTCTTCTGCGACCCGAATAATTTTTTTTCCCCGAGGCCATTTCCGTACCAATGAATTAATAACATTTTTGTTCAAGGTTGGTGTGATCATCCGCGCACAATTTACTTATGTATATTTCTAATATAAATTAACTTTTATAAAGCAGGTGTATCATCATATATTTTACAGCAATCAATTACTCCATCATTTGTTATTTCTTGGTGTTGTGAAATTAACTCAACGTCCAAAAGCATTTCCTTGAATGTAAAAGATAGAGTGCTACCTCTTCTTCATACCTTCTCTATTTGTGAATAAAGTTAATACTATCTACCATGAATAGACCCTAATCACAGATTAGCTCAGAGACAAGTTCCTAAAAATTAATTTAGAGTAAGCGAATTTGCCAAGTGTACAAGCATACACATACACACGACTTGCCAAATGCAAACCCATACAAAAACATGACTTGCCAAACGCACATGCATAAACAAACACTTATAGATATCTCTCCTCACCCGTGAGAAAATGGCTTACGAATTGTAAGCAAATCTTCCCCACAGCGAAAGCGATGAACCAAGACTAAATATCCGCATAACAAGTCCTGGACTAGAGTTTGACGACGTTTTCAATCCTCATGTTCCTAGAACAAACTCTGGAAAACCATTGCTAGCCTCACAAACAAAGAAACCAACACAGCCACAAAACAACACCATCATCTTCAGAAACAAAGAAACCACAACACCCATACACAAAGAATAACACTTAAACGAACAATTCACAAACACAACCATACACAAAACGAAAAATGAAAACAGGAAACTGGACAGACTTACAAAAACCCTTCCCAACCACAATTCACAACCACAACAGAACAGACCGTGTGAGCCATAAAACAAGCCAGAGATAACAACTCCACCAGTCCTGATGACATAAACATCAAACACCTCAAACACTTAGGTCAAAACGCCATAACCTCCTCACGCACGCTTATAGCCTCGATATAAACACAAACAGCATACCAAAACAATGGAAAGTAGCAAAAATAATTCCAATACCCAAACCAAACAAAGACATGAACAAAGCAGACTCCTACAAATCAATAGCACTGCTTTACTCCATAGCTAAAACACTAACAAAAATCATTCTACCCTACATCACATCCAATATCCCAAACACACCACACCAACATGGGTTCAAACCCATGCACTCAACCACCACAGCATTACCCACAATAAACAACATAATCATAAATGGAATCAACAAGAAAATTCCACCACAAAGAACAATAGCATTTGCCCTTGATATGTCCAAAGCATTCGACACAGTAGACCTACACAAACTGATCAACAAGATACACAAACTCACCATACTCACCATCCTAATCAAGTACATAGCAAACTACATCAAGGGACGACTCTAATACACTCAAATATAAAACACAACATCTAAACACAGACATACAAAATCCGGAGTTCCCCAAAGAGGAGTACTTTCACCAACACTTTTCAACATCTACACCTCAGGTATACCAACTCCCACACAAAGAGTAAAAATTGTCACCTATGGAGACGAGATCACAATATTCTTATCACACAACAAACCAGAAGCCGCTGCACAAGAGATATTAAGGTTGAAAAATAAATTCTTGCGTTTTTGTAATATTGTGTTGATTTAAGTTTTGTTGACGTGATTTGTGCACATATTAAGAAACAATAATAAATAATGAACGCAAAATTTGCAAAGGTTAGGCTACGTCTCTTAACAGCGTAGACTATTAGGCTTTTGCTTAGGCGACGTCTTGAAGTTGAGTAATAAGTCATTGCGGTTTATTTCAAAGTTGTGTTAATTTAATTTTTGTTCTGTACCCTCAAAATGGAATGTCAAGTTGAAAGAAAGGCGTATTTTCGACACTTGTTGTTATTCATTTTCAATCGAGATGGAAACAATGCAAACGCAGCCAAAGCTCGTCGCAATATTTGTGCTGTGTACGGAGAAAATGCTTTATTAGAAAGGACATCTCAATGGTGGTTTTCACGTTTCAAAAACGGTCATTTCAATCTTAATGACGAAGAACATTCTGGTCGCCTCATTAAGTTGGATGGAGATCGATTGAACGACCTTCTTCATAAAAATCCTAGTCAATCGACTAGAGAATTAGCTGTACAATTGGCGTATAATCAGAAAACTGCATTGAATCACCTTCATTCGATGGGGAAAGTTAAAAAACTCGGTGCATGGGTTCCGCACGCTTTGAGCTAAAGCAACAAACTTCAACGCTCCACGATTGCCGCAGGTTTGCTTGCTGGTCACAAGGCTACTTGTGGATATAAGGAGAGGTTTCTTCACCGCATCATGACTGACGACGAAAAGTGGTGTGTTTATGTTATCATGAACCATCGAAAACAATGGCTTAGCCCCAATAAAAAACCACTTCCGTGATTAAAGCAAGGACTTCATCCACGAAAGACGATGCAGTGTGTGTGGTGGGATTGTGAAGGCATCATTCTTTATGAGCTCCTTGCGAACAAGGAGATTGTCAATGCAGAACTCTACGTTCAACAAATGTATCGACTCACCGAAGCTATTCGTGAAAAGCGACCTAATCGACGTTATGGAACCCTTCTGCAACACGACAATGCTCGTCCTCACATTGCCAATATGACAAAAGACGCCATCCAAAAGCTTAATTGGGAAATCCTGCCGCATCCTCCATATTCGCCAGACTTGGCGCCATCGGATTTCCATTTGTTCCGATCGCTCTCCAACAATTTGCGCGGCGTTTCGTCCAATAATGATGTGGAATTAAGAACCTGGTTAGACGAATTCTTCGAGTCAAAATCCAGGGATTTCTATTGCAGAAGCATCGAAAAACTAGTTGAACGTTGGGAAGAAGTCGTAAATAACAACGGAGAATACATTATTGATTAAATTGCATATTGTTATCAATTAAAAATGAAGTTTTTGTAAAATTGTTAATGGTAATGAATAAATTTGATAAAACCGCAATAACTTATTCCTTAACCCAATACAATCTTACCTCACAAAATACACACATAGAAAATAGAAAACTCACTAAAACTAAACGCTACCAAAACAATCAACACTCTCTTCACACCAAATCCTACATAATACAACACAACCACCCTAAATCTAAACATAGAAAACATACTACTACCCACCACAAAAGAACTAAAGATCCTTGTTTGGCCTTAATTTTGACCCCAAACTCACATACTTAAAAGACATACAAAACATTCAAAGTCATTAAGACAATCACAACTACTCACTGGGGAAAAACCAAGAAAACGCTCATTAACATATACAGGACAATTATATGACCAGCACTAGAATACGCCAACACAATCTGGTTTCCAATCATTTCAGAAACCAGCACCACAAAACTACAGAAAATACAAACACAGCCATCCGCACTGCAACAGGATGCACTTTTGACCCAAACACCAAACATCTACACGACGAGACGAACATCATACCAAGCAAAACCCACCTAAATATACATGCATCGCAACTCAGGCAGAAAATACAACATCCAAATCATCCCCTTCACCACATTACCAGACAACCTCCCAATCACGGACACAAAAAACAGACCATTTTCGATAACAACAACAACAACTAAACCACTAACCTAGACACAGACCCTAAGACAACAACAGAAGACACAATCAAGCAAAATATGAAAACAATCCATTCTCAGATCATACAACAATACTTGACAAACAGAACCCACAACAAAATATTAAGTGCACCACCTCCAACCATACACAACTCAGAACAAACACTCACAAGGCAGATCAAAAGAACACTAGCACAGATACGAACAAATAAATCACCTTTCCTGACGTCATACATGCACAAAATATTTCCCATCACCCATACAACACTAAACTGCCTTAAATGCTTAACACAGATACATAACACGACACATCTCAACTGCCCACAGATACACACATACCTGGGCACAGTGGATCTCCGGGAGAGACCCCGAAAGGCGGCGGGTCTGCTCCTGCGATTGTCCGGGCAGCTGGCGTGGGGCCTGGAATAGGTGTGAGGGTCCCCGACCCACTGTCGGGCCGGTGACGGGGTCGCCACTACCACCACCACTCCATTTTCCTCAAATGGAAAGCGAGGTTCAAGTTAGAATTAGATCCAAGTACTTTAAGCATTCGCAAAGCCAGATGGAGTCCGGGAAAAGACTCATCTCATAAGTTCAGGGATAATCCTAAACAGCTGTTGGAGCGAGCGAGAGAAGCAAAACCCCTTTTATAGTGTGTCATTATCTACGTAGATGATTAACTCGTTGACCTCACGCCTGCCAGTCAGTGCATCAAGCTTAGAAAAAAGGAACGTCAACTCTTGCCTTAGCCAAAGAAGCTCGCCATCACAAATGTCACGTCTGACTCTCCATTGCAGGCATTTTCACGCGAAGATACAACCGCGTTAGTCTCCTCCTATCTGCTATTTCTTTTTAGCCGGTTAGCATCATAAATATCCCTCTTCTTAGTTGAGAACACATATCATGATGGCATGAAAGATCACTTCTTATTTTCTTTGTCTTTTTCCGTTCTTCGACCCCTAAATCTCCGCAACTCCCGACTTCGTCATATCTCATTTAGCGTGTTGTCACTCAACTCCATTACGTCCAATTCGTGTTTAGTTCAGAGGTGAAATGGCGTGTGTAAAATATTAATCCATGTACTTTCCAACTACGAATATTCAGTGACTTCATTTCGCCCAGAATAATAATTCTCAGAGCAGAATTAATTGACTAAAAAATTCACTTTGCTCCCAATTTTTAAACCATTTTATTATTTTTGTAATTGAAATAATTCATTTATTTATTTATTGCTTCGCATAAATTTAATTTATTGATTGCGTTGTATATTTATTAATAAAACACCAAAGTATTGTGTGTTCCATTTCATTTCGTGAATATGGAGTAATTGGGCCTATCGAGCATCATATTTGATCATTTCCTCATTGATCTGGTTATCACTTGAGGCCGATCGGAACCATTGAAATTATTTAAACGCAGACCTCTTTCTCGGCACTCATACAGATGGAGTTTTCTCCATGAAATGGACCTCTCTATTTGTGCCAGAGGTGTATAACTAGCTGTTTTCCCTTACAAAAATATAATAGCACCAACTTAAATTGCTTTCACTTTAGGGAATATACGGAAAAAAGGTATAAAATTGCAAATAGTGTAAATGTATAGAAAACAGCCCAGATCCTACTGCATTTAGTGAGGCGGGAAGAGGACATAATCTTGCCCATGTTAGCCCTAGTAATGTTGTTCAAGTTACACTTGACATGTTCATGAGCTTATTTAAGGGCAAAACTTAAGGCACATTCGCTTACACTTCGCCCAAATAGTAAGATATATTAAGTAAGAAATAAAATACAAAGTAAAACAACAAAAACTAACGTGGAAAAACAACAACCGCTGAGAGAAAGGTATAAAGAAAGCTGACAAAACAAAGGCTCCAGAAGACTAAAACTCACATATATACAATAACTTTGCGTTGGCAAGATTTTATCCTTTTTTTCATTTTTATATAATTTTATTAACGTTATTAGTTTTGCTAATCATTTCGGTGTTGGTAGAATTGTAATTTTCTTAGTTTTCATAAATATTCAATTAGTAACTTCATAATAATTATAAGACTACCACACATTTATAGTAAAAAATGTCAAGAAATTTCATTTTTCGTAATAAAAATGAAAGAAAATGTTAATAAAATGTATTTTTATACATCAATTTAAATCAACAGTTGCCCCAAGTAGTCTTGTCACACTTATCAAATATTTCGGAAAAGGCAAGTGATATCTGGCAACTATATATTGCTCCGTTGTTCTGCTTCCACCGCCGTTTTTTTATAGAGATTCTTCCTTAACAAATAACTATTCATTAACTGTCTTCTGGTGATACAAAGGTTTCTTCATCATCATACAGTGGAATGATGGTGGGTTATGACTTTGTTCAAAAAAAGGTTAATATTCTTTAAATACATACTAACGAGATAATTTGAGTTCAAGTGAAGTCGAGGTTATAAATGTTTATAACATTTTTGTATTTTACGGTGATATTTTTGTAATGGATATTTTAAGCTTTCAAGCTAATGCAAAAATAGATAGTAGAATGTGACAGAGAAACTTCTGAACGTGATGGTGTTATCAGATTTTAGATAAGGCGCAAAGGAAAGATAGAGATAGATGCCGTCTTAATTATAGACCACAAGATAGACGGAAATTACTTACCAATAGGCCACAACATAGAGAAAAGATAGGCCATAAGTCCTAAAAAGATAGACCACATGATTGACCGCAAGACCTTAAAGATAAACTATAAGATATAGAAAAATCTAAAGGATAGACTGGAAGATAGACCAAAATAGCTTAAAGATAGAAAATGTCCTTAAAAAGAGATCAAAGCATAGACTTCAAGTCCTTAAAGATAGATCACAAGATAGACAAAAGTCTTTAAAGATAGACCCGTAGATAGAGCAAAGGTGCTTAAAGATAGACTACAGTGGAGACTGCAAGTTCTTAAGCATATACCATAAGATATATAAAAAATTCTTAAAGATAAATTTCAATTACTTAAAAATAGACCACAAGTTATACATGAAATCCTTAAAGATAGACCACAACATAGACCACAAGTGCTTAAAAATAGAATACAACATAGACCGCAAGTCCTTAAAGATAAAACACAAGAGAGACCGCAAGATACCAAAACATATAACACGAAGTCCTTCAAGATAGAATAAAAGATATACCACAAATCTTTTAAAATAGACTACAATTCCTAAGAGATTGACAATATAGTATATAATTCAATGAAGATACTACACATGATAATTCACAAGTAATGTACTTACAACAAATGATAGACCACAGGTCTTTAAAAATAGACTACAATTCATTTAAGATTGACCACAAGATAGACACTTTATCCTTAAGACAGACCAAAATATATATACAACAAATCCTTAAAGATATAACACAATATATAGAACATAATAAATATAAAACACAATATAGAAAAAAAAGTCCTTAAGGATATATTAAAACCTAGACCACACTTCCTTCAAGATAGACCACAGGATAGACAAAATTTCGTAACGATGACTTAAAAATAGGCCAGAAGCTCTTCAATTTATAATACAAGAAAAATCGCAAGTCGTTAAAGAGATATAAAAATTATACCAAATTTCTTTAAGGATAGAGTAAAAGATAAAGTGCAAATCTTTAAAGATAAATCGTAAGTCTTAAAGGTAGACCATAATATAGAACCTTTGTATTTAAAGATCGACCACAACATAAACCACAAATGGTTAATGATAGACCACAAAATATACCACAAATCATTAAAGATATACAAAAAATATAGAGCATAAAACGTTTTAAGATAGACAAAAAAGAAAAACAACAACTTAAAGATAGACTACCAGATAGACCACAGTATATACTAGAAATCCTTAAAGAAGGACCACAAGATATACTACAAATCCTTAAAGATAGACTACAAGCTACATATACCAAAGGTCCTTAAAAATAGAACACAAGATAAACCTCAAATCCTTATCGATTTACCACTCTACAAAAATTCTTAAATATAAACCACAAGATAGGCAATAATTCTTTGAATGTAAACCACAATTCATTAAAGATAGTCCACAAGATGTACCAGAAATTCTTAAAGATAGACCAAATGATGGAACGTAAGTGGTTAAAGATATGTCATAGGTCGTTAAATATAGATCACACGAGAGGCCACTAGTAATTGAATGAGACAAGATAGAGCAAAGTTTTATAGTTAGACCACAAAAAAAGAACCGCGAGTGCTGAAAAATAGACTAAAAGATAGACCACAATTAGCTAAAGATAAAGCGCAAGATATACTACACTTCATTAATGATAGACGAGAATAGAGCCAGCAAAGGCTTGGAGATAGACCAAAAGTGTTAACATAGAGTAAAAGAAACACCACAAAATAACCCCAATGTTTAAAAGTTAGATAAAATGATAGACACCAAGCATTAAAGAGAGCTCTCATGATAAACGAGAGCTCATAAAGATAGAACACAAGTTCTTTAAGATAGGGGTCAGCATATACCACAAATTCTTAAGAAAGAGACAAGGTAGGATACAAGTACTAAAAGATTGACCACAGCATAAAACACAAGTCCTTAAAGAGAGAACAGAATATAGGCCAAAGTTTTTAAAGATAGACCATAATAAAAACTAAAAGATAGACTAAAGATCCTTAAAAATAAAGCGCAATCCATTCAAGATAAACAAGATACACTACAAGCCCTTGGAGAGAGACATCAAGATAAACAAATTCTTAAAGAAAGACCACAAGTTATACCAAAAGTTTTAAGGATATACTATAAGATAGACCAAATATCCCTAAAGATAGACCCCGACATAGACTAAAGTTCTTAAAGATAGTCCTCAACATAGACTACAAGTCTTTAAAGATAGCTAACAATTCATTAAAGAAAGATTGCAAAATAACCCCAAAGTCCTTAAATATAGCCCACAAAATAGACCACAACTACTTAGATATATACCATAATGGAATCTACAAGTCCTAAAAGATAGACCACAAGATATAGCACAAATTCCTAAAGATAGACAAAATTGGTGAAAGGTAAATTAAAAGATAGACCATAATTCCTTAAATATAGCTGGCAAGATATACTGAAAATCCTTAAAGATAGAGGACAAGATTGACCGTAAATGTCAAAAGATAGACCACAAGATAGTCCAAATTTCCTTAAAGATAGAACTCAGTTTTTTAAAGATAGAGCAGAAGGTAGACCACAAATACTAAAAGATAGAGTAAAATATAGACCATATTCCTTAAAGAATGATTGCAAATAACCCCAAATCCTTAAATATAGCCCACAAAATTGACCACAGCTACTTAGATATAGACCAAAATGGAATCTACAAGTCCTTAAACATAGACCCCAAGCAATACCACAAGTACCTATAAACCACAATTTTATTATAGATTGACCCCCAAATAGGCTACAAGTCCTTAAAGATAGAGCACAAGATATACCAAGAATTCGTTAAGATATACCTGAAGATAGACCAAAAGTCTTTATAGATATAACAAAACTTAGACAAATATTCCTTAAATATAGGCTAAATATACTTAAAAAATAGGCCACAAGATATACTACAGTTCCTTACCCTTTGGCTGCTATTCACTGGTCAACAGCCAAAATGGTTCACATATGGGATTATGCTCACACAACTAATTTCATATTGCTGAATTTGAATCTGATATTTGTTTTGTTCTATCTGACTAAGTTTTATAAAATTCAATAGGTCCAAATATTCAATATTCCGTCACTTGTATAATGCAACAAATATTTATCTCTAAACAAACCAGCTTGTCTCTTATGGGACTGTACTTACATGACTAATTTTACATTGATGAGTATGATTTAGATGTTTTATTCTACTATTAGATCTACTTGCTTAAACAATCACAAAATTAGTAAATATGATGACGTTAATTGTCTCACGCAAGATAACGATATTAAACACGTTACAGATAAGCTCATAAGAAATTGTATCAGAAAGCATAAGTTCAAATCCTTTATAATGGACAAAATATGAAGTTCTAAAAGTGCTTCTGAACTTTGCCCTTTCGTTTGTGCAGCTCGGTCTCTTCTCGTTGCAGCGTCAAGCAATGGTCGCCATCATGTTGGACTGAATTGTCCCTGATATCTGCTCTCCATTATGGCGAAGTCTTGATGAAATCTTTCGCCGTGTTCATCACTAATGTCTCCAAGGTTATCTGGGGAAAAATAAATATGAGAGTTCAAAATATGCAATTTCAAGGACATCCTTGCTCCCAATGCATGATAATTCTGCAGCATGGTTGTAACGATTTAAATTGTAGTTGTCAGCACGATAGTTTCCAAGAAAAAGCTTTGACACATTGATAAATGATTCCCATGAGTTTTTCTTGAGTAGGTTTAAGGCTTTGGTGAATTTGATATCATGAACTAGTATTCGAATCTATGGTCCATTCAAGACACCTGCTTTTAACTTGACTCCGGAAACCCCACCACCTAGTTTCTGACATAAGTATCGAAACCCAGCACCAGATTGATCCATATCCTTGATGCAATTTTTAGCCAAACCGAGCTTTAGATGCAGTGGAGGCAAAATTATATTTTCTGGATCTACAAGAGGATTGTGAATACAGTTGAACCTTCTAGGCGCATCTCTTGCTCTTGTCGGCCATTTCTTTCTCACATAGTGCCTTGCGTCAGCTCTGCTGTCCCACAAACACAAAAAGCACATGTGCTTTGTGTAACTATTCTGAAGGCCCAGTAGTAAACAGATGACTTTGAGATCCACACATACATATCTTCCACTGGTGTTTCTCGTACTCTATAGCGACTAACAAAATATTTCTTGTTTCATAGCTCTCAGCCATCTTTGCTCTATGTGCTATTGGGACAGATGGAAATCGATTGCCATTGTGTAGAAGAACAGTTTTCAGAGAGTCTTTTCCATAGTCTATAAACAGCCTCCAATCATCTGACTTCTATGGTTCAGTTTCATTTTAAATAGGCAATTTCACGCGTCGGTTTTAAAGGGGCCTAAATAATCCATAATTCGAGAGACTTACTCGAAAGTGTAGACTCAGATGACCTAAGAGGTATATTAAGGATGATAGCTGGCCTTCTGAAGCATTATATGAATATCAGTGATAATATAGAAATTTTAGACGAAGAAAACAGTGAAACTATAGAAGAAAATGAAGAGTCCAACCTTCGGCCACTCAAATGAATGCGGCGTGCCAGTCATTGACTTTCGGCATATGCCTCCAATTTCTTGCCTTCACTCCCTGCGTTTGAATCTTCACTATCAGGTTGGAGTTCTTCATGCTTCATTACAAAAAAATCCAAAGAAATCGATTATTTTGAACATTTTATCAACGAAAATATTTTAAATATAATTGGGAAACAAACAAATGCATATTATAAATTTTTGAAGCAAAGAATTCATACAAACAGAATAGCTGCCTTTCCATCTTTAAAGAAACGGACGCTGACGAAAATCGGTTGTTTTTGAGTATTTGATTTCACATGAGTAACAGTTAAAAAAAAAACAACTTGCTAAATGATTATTGCTCACGAACAGAAAATCTTCGGAAAACCGAGTACAAATTGAAAAAAACCCCAGCAAGATAGAAAAATTAAAACCTGTATAGGATGTCATTAGACAGAAATTTAAAACAAAGCTGATTTCGTTCATAAACCTTGGCATAGATGAAATTCTAATCTTTTGCAAAGAAAAACTCTATGGGGGTAAGCTGTGTACCTCTGTTGTGAGTGGATTTGGTTACCAAGGGTGATTTGTCACCGAAGTTTTTATACCACTCCTGGATAGTCCGATAAGTTTCTTGGTTCGGCTTTTTATTTAAATAAGATAGAGTAACAAAATATGCAGGAAATAAAGTCTATTTAATTTTCTTTCTAACTATTATGATAGTCTGGAACAAGAAATGGCACATTGGAAACATACAAAGGTTTCAGAGATATCACAAAATTCGTTTTATTCACACTCAAACGAAAAAAGGCGCCTTATTCATGATATAAAGTTGAGATAAGCATTTTGTCAAACTCTAATCAATAAAGAAGTGAAAGTATTACATGGTGAATAATTTCAATAATGACAATTACACAGTCAGGTGTTGAGAGTTTGTTTCTTTAAATTGTCAAGGAGCGTCTGTAACTCAAAAGCTTGAAGGAGATAGTCCCTTTACTTGGTATCTGTTATGACATTTGCAAAGTTGCTCATCAATTTGCCACCACGTTCAGCAGTGCCATTTACCGCTTTCAGATTCTTAGCATATTTCAACGCTTTTCTGCAGCCATCATTCCTTGTTCAATACATTACAGATTCTAGAAGCCACTCGGATCCAATGTTCATTGTGTCCAGTAGGGCATTGTGATTCTGGGCCACTGAGATCAACCAAGGTTGTCTTAGCTCTTACTTTCTAAATAGAGGTGTTCCTGTTCTGAGTCTATCTGGCTTCTCAGTCGCATGCAACTAAACAGCAGTGTCGTGCTTCAATACGTTACTCAATCTACAGCTAAACAGCACAAATGACACGAGTTCCTGGGCAAGTTACTATTTGTGGTTTTCATCTTATTAAGTACCGCATCAGCAAACTCTAGGTCAGCTTTCTTGTCCATACTTCAACATGTCCTAGATTAGACCTAGCTCATTCTCGGGAGCGTCTACAGCAGACATCGACATCATACATACATGAGTATAGAACAGTGCAGGGAAGGTGTTGAGTATTTCCAGCTTTGACACAGTTTCTTAATCTTACTCAAGTTGATCCTCAAACACCCTTTTCATTGAGCACAGGTTTCTAGACATCCATCTGGCCTGATGAATGGTCTGATCGCCTCTAGCGAATACCTCGAGGAGTCATTTCTTCAAGAACAATGACTGTCAGTTCAGCCATTTATCTATAGTCTATTCTTGGAAGCCTTTCTGCCGTTAGAATGTCTTGGAGTATTTATTCACCGTTCTTCTTCTTTTCTTCAGCCATTTGATGATAGCACAGCATGTTAAGGCAGTAATTGACGTTCCAAGTAATTAGTTTTACCTTGTTTGCATATATGCTGTAGTATTACATTCCTCGCTGCTAGCTGCAAGAATCTTGTCTCTAAAATCATGTCATGAGCAGACATGATCCTTCATCTTAGTTTTTTGGTCTTCGTAGAACCTAATATCCTAATCTTTCATCTCTCTGGATAACAGTCTGGAGCTCCTATGTCCAATAGGCTGTCTAATTCTAAGGTTAATTACTCTTCCTTGCTTTTCATTAGAGCACGATGTGTCTCATGTAGTTTAATGAAGAGCTTCATTGCGTTATACTTGTCCATTGCCTTGATTCTAGCCATCTAACGGAATGGGATGATATATTCAACTGATTCATATGCAAGGTCTTGAACCTTGGGCCTCCTTGCATTTTCCAGTCAACTTTGAAGATTAAGGAAGTACTGGAACGTCTCTCTCTTTTGGTAGAAAGCTAAGAACCACTGATAAAATCTGAATGATATTCAATCAAGAAAGTTCAGTGAGAGATTCGGTAGATGGCTCAGTTGACACTTGCTTATGGACAGTACGTGGAGGTTCTGAAATATCAACTATGGTCCCACGGAGCTTCCCCATCTCCTTGCTTAATGCCAAAGTGTAGCTGTACATTATAGATAGTTTTCTAGATACTCATTGGGTTTTTATTATTTCATGAAATATGATATATAAATATAATTAATATTATTTATTATTATTATATATTTATTTATCTTATGTTCTTACAGTTGTTATACACAATTTGTTACTTGATCTTCTAAAGATCAAAAGTTATAGTGCAAAACATGATTTAAGAGATCCCAGAACTGGTGATTTTGGCCTTTGGCCAATTTCAAGGCAGAAAAGCTAAAGCTCCATGCCACATTGCTTCCCAACATCCTCGATAAAAATACTCTCGATTTTCTGCATTTTCAGGTTAAAAAGCATGGGAAATGTACAGAACCTATACAAATAAGAAACAGTTGATTTTTCAACAGGGAACGTTCCATAAATGAAGTTAAATCACAGACTTTAGAAAAGCGTATTATAGTGGTCTGATTAAGCACCTGGAGAATGTTGTTTGGAAACGAACTAATGAGGTCTAGTCAGGAGAAGTGAGGTCAATGGGAGCCTCTGAGGGGGAAGATAACCCTCAGGTAGATAGGAATAGATTAGATCATGAATATAAGACAATGATTAATCAGCTAATTGCTCGGCAGAATATCAATATTCCGTTAAGGGAAATTACAACCAATGCTGTCGCCCCTAAATGGATGTCAGATAAAATTAAACATTATAGTGGGCATTTTTAGGGAAATAATAGTGAGGATCAATCAAAACAAAGATATAATGAGTTACCTAGGGACCTAAAAAGGTAATTAGGGTAGCAAAGAGAAATTATGAAATTAAGGTGGTAAATAAAGGAAAGAAAGATCCCGGAGTTTTTTTTCATTATAGAAGATTAGGACTAGAGATAAAATAGGCCAACTTAAAACGACAGACGAAGAAATAGTCAATGATAGCGAGGCAATGGCTAGGATGTTCAATGACTATTTTCTTTCAGTATTTACGCTCGAGCATAATCCATTATGCCGGAGGTGACCTTGATCTTCAGGGGTAATGAAGAGGAGAAATTATAAGATACATATTTTAATTACAAAGAAAATAGACTAATGAAATTTTTCCTAGGATTTCGAAGGAATGTAAGGATTTGTGAGTGAACCTATAGCATGCATATTTAGATATTTAGAAAATCAATACAGACTGGCTTTGTCCCAACGGGGTGTAGGAAAGAAAATGTGATACCTATCTTCAAGAAGTAAAAAAAACGATTATTTCTAATTACCAGCCAGTGAGTTTGACATCAGTGGTGGGAAAAATGATGGAATCTATAAATACCAAATCTATCAGGGATCACTTAGATAAACATAAGTTGATTAAGGAATCTCAACACGGCTTTTCTAGAGGAAAATAGTGTTCAACTAATTTATAGATAGTTGTACGAGAGAGATGAAAATTACGATATTGTTTATTGAAATATTTTTATGTGGATTCAGTCGTGGCTTAGTGACAGACAGAAAAGAGTTCTTATAGATGGAATTAAATCTGAGTGAGGGAATGTTACCACTGGGGCTCTGCAGGACTCGGTGTTGGGGCCATTGTTGTTCTTGCTATATATTAATTATCTCGACATAGGTATAAGTAGCAGCTTGAGCGAGTTTGCTGATGACATCAAGTTGGGTAGGATTATAAAGTCTGACTGATGGTGAGGTACCTATTAGAAGATCAATTAACCGACATATTTCAATAGGTGAAGAAATGATAAATGGAATTTAACATAAGTAAGTGTATTCTACTCAGGGTCATAGCTAAGATTCCGTTGAAGTGGGGGGAGAGGGGAACCACGGAACCTACCTCGGGAAAATTTTGAAATTTGGTGTCGTTTTCCTCGCATCTGGGCATATCTCAGAACGTATCTCGATCATCAAAAGAATACAAAATCTATCCTAAAAATGACAAACTTCCAAGCAAGATTTTCACACATCAGAATGACAATCCTTATTTTTTAGGTTGAAAAATGACACATCATTACATTTAAATCATCAATTTCGTTTCTTTTTTAATAAGTGGTGTAGAAAGGGTGGGAGATATTGACCAAACTACTGGAAAGGCGAGCGCGTGACTAGAGGAGGGTCCGGGAGGTTCTCCCGCCGTAATGTTTTAATACTAGATTACCGAAGAAGCAATCTAGAGGCATTTTCGACTCAACATCATAATTTAAATTGTTTTTTATGCATGCAGTTTCCACAGAAAAATGAAAAATTTAATCAGGAAATGCTATACAAGCAAAAAAAAACCTATGAACTTTTACTAACAATTGAGAACATCGTATAAAGGTCAGTCTTCAAAATTTAATATAATTTTTAATCAACAAACTAAGCTTTTTCATGAACTACAACAAAACACAGATTGCAAAAATGCTTTTGAACCATTAAAATCTAGTGAGATAGATCGCGCAACACTATTCGGGTACTGCATTTAGAAATTATAAATTAATAGTACTGTATATCCAAACATAATATGATTGTTGAAGGGAGAAGGCATGAAGAAATCTCATGCGAGGCCTTAGCCTGGACTTGGAATGATTTTAGTATTATTTTAATCACCCAAATACATATCACATATATCAAATACAGTATATCTGAAACCGATAAAATCTTAGCTACGGTCAGTATATTGGCTGAATTCATCAATGACGTCACCTTGGACAAGTGAAATGTCCTTGTTGATGTAAAGATGGTCTAGGCCATTCAGTCGCTCTTCGTGCATAGTGGACCGTAGATAATATTTTATAAATTTCAGAGCACTAAATGAGCGTTTACCTGTCGCAGTGGTCACCTGTATGGTTGCGAAAATTCTCAAATGAGTTTCAATCATGGGATAAGTACCGAAAGTCGCCGTAATCCCCACCGCATTTACGGCTCCTTTTGGTGATTTACATGTCGTGGTCGCCTGTCGAGCCCAGTACGCCTTCCAGTGCAGTAATTCAGCGTTCAGGCCCGCTTGTTCTCCTGTAAGGAATCGATGGTAGACCTGGGATCGTCGGAATCCTGAAAGTTGCCCGGTAGTAGCATACTGAGCACATACGCCTTCGCACTGTGCGATCTAAATCGCTCATCTAGTTGGATTATACAGACGTCGTTGTACGGTAGGAAAATCAAACGTCTGTAGTAAATCTATGGTGTTTCGGCTGGATGATTGGACCTCTGCGTCTGCCTGCCAGTCGTTCTTATCATGCGGATTTATTCACCAAACAATTCTTGCGCACGCATGTAGATGTCCCTGAAGACAATCGCATTTATCTCAGGACTTTCTCACAGTCCTGGACGCTGTCCACTGCGTTATGGACCTTCTGGGCTCCGGCCTGAAGTTTAACTGAAAGTGGCTTGGTGATCTCCAGAACCGGTATGAGTACCTCTAGGCAACCAAGAATCCACCATTGTCTATGGCGGAAGAGAATAACAGCGTCTTACCGGCATAATCTGCACGTGGCCATAGGCTAATTTTGTGTAGCGACACTTTGATGGTGGGTGGTAGCTCTTTGAATATGCGAACTGCTTCCTAGCGCTCCACCCATCTAGTGGTTCAGTTGAGATTCAAACGCTAATGGGCGGCTTCATTACACTCTTCCTTGATTGCTTCTTCAAGATTCAGCAATCTTTTATTTGAGTCACAGAAAAAAATGTAATCTCGTGCATCAGCGTCACTGCCTTTATGATACCTGGTACATCGCCCACCTTCATCAAACATAGATTGAGTGAATGGGATACACAATGCGTGTAGCTGGCTGACCGGCATTATTCACGCACGTACTTTTTCACACCATTTTCTCCGACATAGCCGCGGCTCCGTCGTGCCCCTGTCCAACCATATTTATTATGTCAACTCGAGAATCTTTCAGAATATGTAGGAGTTATTTAGCCAACTATGCACCAGTCAGATCAAAGGACTTAACAAAGCCGAGAAACCGCTCGCATATTTGGCCGCATCGAAGATACGGTAAATATAATGCTAACTGTTCCTTTTCCGAGACATCTGTGCTCTCGTCTGCTAGAAGATAGAAGAATCTAGCTTCTTTTGTTTCTTCAATAATTAATTTTTGAATCACTGTTCTAATGGCTGATATCAGTTCATTTTGGGCTTGGGGGAAATGTATATGGCATTCCTACTCAAGGTAACGGTTAAATGTTTCCGTAACACTTTACCGTTGGAAACCGCCATCATCCCTAGAGTCGCTCTCAGATTAACTTGTCTGTAATCTATATCGGCGCCGGTTCCTGCGGGAGGGAGAAACAGGTTTTCGGAATTGGGATGACCCCGAAGTGGTAGACCTAGTATACCCATAAACTCTATAGATAAGAGTATCCGCTGTAGAGCAGTTCGGTTTCTGTCACGCTGCTTGGCCTCTGCGGTGTTCACCTGCTGCGCTAGGTCTCCAGTCTTCATCGTCGTTTTGAACGCTTCTGCGCGTGCGACACTGTATTCATGGAATTTGGTTGCTAGATGCACTGACAAATAGCCATCTTTGCCGGTTAGCTAACAAATTTCTCTAGGGGTGTTCTAACCAGGCGATTCAATTGGTTTCCTCGGATTGCTTCAGGAGCGAAAAACCTGCAAGGGCGACAGAATAGCCCACGTTTCCATACAGAATAGTAGAAGACGCTATATTGCCCGATTTGATGTTGTGGTCCGATATCTTTACGTCTGGTTCTGCCTCCATCTTGACGTCCGCTGTAAGGCCACTGAAAACCCAATGGCGAAGACAAAGGTGTGGTGAGTACGTGCAGTTTATCTGCATCAGTGAGTTACAGCCAGTTGATAACTCTTATGTAATCTTTGCTGGACTTGCTACTAGGTAACGCAGTCGTGGAGGGCGTGAACATCGGGTAAAAGGGTGAGGATTCCTGTGTCTGTCCCCGCAGTTGGACGTCTGAAAGCTCTAGAGGTGACTCTGGTGAAGCCTCTGATTTAACTGCAGTTGCAGGCTTACCGCGCGTGAAGCCATCGACGATACTTCTCTTTATTTCGACTTCCTGGATCTGACCTGAAATGAAAGAAGTTAAAAATAAGATAAGTCAAAAACAGGCGATTAGTAGAAAGAATGTATGTACGTTGTAAAATGAATGAAAATCACAGACACCAAGAAACTTAGAAACAGCCATTTTTACAAGTAAGGAAGCCAAATTATAACGAAACCAGGAGAAAACTATCGAATAGGCGCATCATCGAGGGAACGGTCAAATTAAATAGTCAGTTAACTTAGGGATCTGTGAGATCTTAATTTCACAATACTGCGAAATGTCGAAACAAGGCATCGACGTTTCTCTAAAGCTGACAGGATTTACTTAACTTGACACACCCTTACCTCCCTTTTGAAACGTGGACGGCCCCTAGGAATACTACCGTGCTCCTCTGGCAGGTCCCTAAGAAGTGTGTATTGCAGAATTGTGCAGGTCTTGCGCAATCTAAGAGATGGTGTTCGATGTTGTCTGGGTTTTGTTTGCATCTGGTGTATGGTGGTGTTATTTTTCCTTACTTTAATTGCCGCCCTCGGGTGGCCTCAACGTGATCCCAAGGTCTTAGTCGGACTTCATTATGTAGCTCTTTTATGTAGGTCTTTTTTCTTCCTCTGGCTTCAACGTGATCCAAACGTCTTCGGTGGGCTTCATTGTGTAGCTATTTTATGTAGTTCTCTATTCTTACTCTGCCCTGTAATCTCAAGGTCTTTATTGTGATCTATTCTGTACCCCTTTTATGTAGTTATTTATTCTTCGGCTGGCCTCAAAGGGGTCCAAAGGTCTTCGTTGGGCTTCATTCTGTAGCTCTTTCATATACTAATTTATCATTCCTCTGGCCTCGTGGTGATCACAAGGTCTTCATTGGGCTTCATCCTGTACCTCTTTTATATACTTTATTCTTCCTCTGGCCTCGTGGTGATCGCAAGGTCTTCATTGGGCTTCATTCTGTAGCTCTTTTATGTAGTTGTTTATTTTTTCTCTGGCCTCGAGGTGATCCCAAGGCCTTCATTAGTCTTCATTTTGTATTTTTTTCCTTCGTTGGCCTCACTTAGCTCCCACGGTTTTGGCTGCTCTTCATTTTGTAGTTCCTTTATGCATTGCCTTATTATTCATCTTGTCTAGAGTGGATCCCAAGTCCGTCTTTGGTCTCTATTCTGTAGGTCTTTATTTTAGACTGGCTTTGGGTCAATCTTAAGGTATTATTTTGTCTTCATTCTCCAGCTATTCTTTAATCTCTGGCTGGTCTCTATTCGATCCAAAGACTTCGATGGGCTCCGATTGAGTAGTTCTTTTAGTTCTTTATTCTTTGCCCGGCTTCGAGTGAATCCCACGTCTTCGTTGGTCTCCATTCTGTAGTTCTTTTATGGAGTTGTTATCTTCGGGTGGCCTCGAGTGGATTACAAATTCTTCGTTTGTCTTAATTCTGTAGTTCTTTTATTAATTCTTTTATGGATTATGATAATAATATCAATTAAATTATCAAAGCGGGTGGGTGGGCTTATTGAGACAATAGTGATTTCTATTTTCCAATGGAGTTGGAAAAGTATAAAAAGAAAAGACTAAAATGAGACTGAAATGGACTTGTATCCGCCCTCGAATAAGATAAAAGACAAAACACCACTCCCTCCCTCCCACAAAATTGCAGATGATGGTTCCTTTACCCATGAGTGCTCACAACCGTGCCCGCGGGCTCACGTGTGTCCGCCTATTTATTTTAGCATAGCCGGCTTAAATTAAATTTTAAATGGTATTATAAAAATGACTAGAAATGAAACTTTCCAAGCAAAGCGTTCGCATACACGTTTAAAACATGCCTGGAACCCTTGCTTTGCTCAGCCCATTTCTGTTCATATGAGTAATTTGTGGGTGGGGGATGTATGTAGCTGCTTGAGCCCTGTTCCTAAGGTAACAGGGTGGGAGGTGGGAGTTTATAGGGTTTTGCCGGGCTTGTGTGTTCGCGTTGAGTGAGTCACTCATGGAATCAAATTTGATTTGTGTAATTAGTGCAAACCCATTTGTTATTATGGTTGGTGTTGCTTGTGGCTCCGCTATGGCTTGAGTGATCTGGAAAAGTTATTTTCGGGCGGTGATAGTTCCATGTTTCTGAAAAAGAATAGGTACTTTTAGTGATATTGGCCTACTAGTGATGACAATATATGTACATAGGCCTAATTGAAAGGATGATAGCAAAATTGTAGTAAAATAAAGGCTCCTTCTTCCTACAAATACATTTAAGTGTATGGATGGAAATAATACATATTACATTTTGGAATGTTGTTTTCAAATCTGAAAATTTGCATTTTGGGGGCATCTGGCAGGATTGCAAATTTCAGGCCGTACCCATAGTTAATTAAAGGATATTAGTGGCTCGTTCTTAACCTTTTTTTAATTTAAAATTATTTAATTACTTTTATTTTTATTGAGAGGGCTTCACCAAGGTGAAACCAACCAGTAATGAGAAAATAAGTACATAATTTTCAAAGTGGATAGGAAGATATTTACTTTTTCTCAAACATAAATTCCAAATATGTGTGCTTAATATACCATTCTACTTTAGCTGTTGCCAGAAAGTATAATGTTGCAAAGCATTTTAAAGCTAATCATAATCATTATGAAATCGGGTACACAGTTATTAATTAACTATGCAGGGTAAAAGTAAGAGAACTAAAATTCCAATTTACCGGCCTCGAATTGTTTTTTTCATTAATCACTTTTCAAATTCTTTCGTTCAAAATTCGCATTTTTGGTTTTGTATATCATTTTTTTGCAAATTTATGCACTTTTTATGGTATAATTATTTTTTTAGCAACATGACGAGAACATAGTGAAAATTAAGATAATGAAATATTATATACATTCCTGGATTTTTAAAAATATTTAAAGTTAGTTTGTGAAAAACAAAACAAAATTACACCATTGATTTTTATATAATTTTATATTTTGTTTTAGCAACATGCCTAGAACATAGTAAAAATTATGATAGTGCAAATTTTATACATTCGTGGAAATTATACGTAGATTTTTAAAGTTGATTTGTGAACAAAAGGCAAAACTATACCATGGGAGTTCAAATATTTGTTAAAAATAAAAGCGGCGCCTGAGAACTGGTTTATGTTTTTAGCACCATTCGAGTATAGATTGAACTAAATTCCAGGGCATTCAGAACACCACTACTATTCACCTAACACCCCCTTTTCCAACTGAGAACAAAACCTATAGTTTGCCTTGTCCGAAAATATATGTTTTAGTTCACCATTAACACAAATTTACATGGAACTAAAGAAAACGGATTTCAAATGATAACTAAATCATATTGGCATATTTTGCTTGTAAATTGAGTTTGAATGCTTAATTTTTGGTAATTCTATAGCCATTTATATGATATCAGGTTTCAAGGGGCGGAAGAGGGGGTCTGAAAGTACCCCTTGTATCTCAAAAACGGCGCCGTAGGTTATTATGATTGTGGCAGAAATAAAAGGGCGTTTAATGAGCTTTAATTTCATATATGATAATCTAACGTAGTAAAAAGTTAAAAAATAAATGTGATATCCCTTTAAAGTTGATCTCTAAGGCAAAAATAAAAACATCGGTCATGATTAGTGCTATAAATGCTTTCCTTCATTTTCTCAAAAAACTATTTGTCACAAATGCAACGTTCTGAACTGAAATACTTACATAATTTATCGTCAGAGTACTTAACCAAGAAAATAATCTCAAGAATTTTTCCAAAGACCGTTATGGAAAATAGAAAGAGAATCTCATTCAACAATTTGAGCAAAGTTTCATAGAATTGAAACATTTGCAACCTATTATGAAATTTATGCGGCTTCCATTTGAATAAAAAGTTGATATTGAGGAAATTGCAACAAAAATATCAGTATTATATAAATTGAATATAGCTAACTGTCGTATTATACAGCCGAGTATGTATGTACGTTTATTCCGTACTTGAATTACTCTTGAACCAGGAAGGATTCGTAATATTATATATCTATTGCCATATGCAGTGTTTCGAGGATTTAATTAAACAACTAGGGCAAAAATATATTTTTAATTACATAAAGAAATGAAATATTGAAACTTAAAATATACTAAGGCTATAATAAGAGGATCTAAATAAATATTAATACTACCAATGAGTACTACGCAATGGTTGACAAAAAAATTCACTTTAGTACGGAATGGTAACTAAAGAACAAAAGAAGTTGGATTACTTTTACCTTTAACTAAGTGGGTGTCGGGCGTAGGATGATTCGAGGCGTGAATCTGAATCGGACGCATAGCTAGCTGTCCGTCTCGCTGCGCGAAGGATACCGTTGATGGAGGTTATTCGGGAATAACAACTGGCTTCGAGGTAAGTGGGAGCGTGTGGCGATGCTTCTTGACTTAACAATATAAGCGAGGGAATTGTGGATATACGATTATTCTAATCCTTGGGTTGCACTTATGGGCTTCTCGATGATGAGACTTGACCAAGAGGTGAATATTTTCTCGAGTGGAACTTCACATTGGTATTCCTCAATGGTGAAGGATATCTCTTTTTATTCGAAAAACTGAGATAGGGAGTTTCTCTGAACGAGATTGGTATGAGAGTGATTCTCTATACCGATGGTCTACTCTTCGATGTGACCAGAAGGAACAGCCTCAGGAAGAAAACTCCCGCTCGGTTCCACTTCTTTTTGATTTCCGGTTTGACTCCGGGACTCGTCTTCTTCTCCCAATTGCTACCTCGATTCTCCTCTTCTTTTCTCCAGATCGAACTATATATATCTCGATTATCTCCAGGGGAAGGGGGGAGGGGAGATGAGGGCTTACCTTTTTGCCTCTCTCTTAGGGCATCACTTTTCAACGTTATGACCCTTCGCTCTTCTGGTTTACGTCGGAGAAAGTGAAATTTCGTCTATTTTGGCGAAAATAGACCTAAAAAATAGGAGGGGACAGTGAGCTTGTTCATAGATGTTCATAGATTATTATTCTAAAGGCTATCCCCCCCCTCCTTTGTTGATACTTTCGGGATACGAAATCTGCTAATGGTTATCCTTTTTTTGTGAGAGATCTCGAGAATTGTTGGGACAGCGGGGCAAAGGGGAGGGGGAGGGGGTAAAGTATCGGGCCATATGGAACGTAACTGTTGATGCTGTGTAACCAAACTAGCATCTGTTTGTCCTTGCGATATTGATTTCCCCACATTAACCTAGACCGAGAATTTATATTCCTTTAAAATGCTCTGAAAATTACATCAAAGGGATTCAGTGCCAATTTTTGAAGCTTTCTTGCTGAGGAAAAGTATCATTTTCTAAATAAATGTACTATATACTTGACCTCAATTTTTTCTTCACATATTTTTGTGAATCAGCCTTTTCCAACCTAAAGATGATTAAATCGAAATACCGGTATATTTTGATAGATGAGCACCTTGATGACTGTTTAAAACTAACAGTTATTAATTACTCCTAAAATTTCAAAGCCCTTGCCTAATTAAAGCAGTGTAAGCCATCAACTAGCAATTAAATGTGAGTATTATCTTTTATCAATTCTATTTATTTATAGTTCATAAGTTTTAGCCAAGTTTTCAGCTAAATTATCCTTAAAATTCGTCACCTTCGCATTTCTCTTTTGGTACTAAATTTTGGGAATTGGTACGAGATACACCGAAATCTGGTGTTTTTGCCCGCGAAAGATAATAGCAAAATTTGCCCTAAGGTCTCCTTAATCTGATCACCCTTGGTCTATTGCACAGTGCCATTCTTTATGTTGAGACAGATAGGGTTGATTGTTACCGAGAACACATTCGAAAATAAGTAAGAAAAAACTTTAAAAACAAGAAAAAAAAGATGTTTGTAAAGGATGTAGTTAAGTAAGGGTGGAGGATTATGTGGACGTTGGTCCTTAATAAAAAAAACCCTGTCTCACTATGAAGCAACGAGGCATCTAACATTTTTGAATGTAGGTCCATAGCACTCCTTAACAAATAGGTTAAAACCAGCCATTATAGAATTCTTTTAAATAAAGCCCATCTAGATACTGATTATAATGTCACATGTCACTGCCACCTATTATAGGTAAATATGAACCCATTTTCATTTTTATGTATTTGTTCATATAATTTAATAACCCGTGTATACATTGCTAATGCCTTCTAACGTAGTCTTTTATGAGGTTAACTTTCTAACATTATAAACTTGACTACCATACACATGACCACACATGCCAAGTCGCACTAGACCCGACCATCCATTGAGTAATCCGATATGTCTGAATCCTTTAGAATTTTACGTTCGTCAAAACGAGCGAAAATGTAATAGTCTACGATGCCTAATAAATTCATACGAATCTCCTAAAAAATGGATCTTGAAAAAACAAACAAAAATTGCCTTTTCACTCGGATTTTACGCACCCTTAGTTACAGATAAGGCTGGTTGGAAAAGTTAAAGTGGGAAAGATTGGTTAGCGTAGAAAATTACTAATCATGGGGAAGACCACCCCAGACCGATGGGTTGCGACGTTGCCTAATGGAATTCCGATCGCTCGAAGTAATCTGGTTTCGTACCAATGAACCAGACGTGAGAGCTCTAGTCATCACCGCGATGTAATCCCTGATTAATGACTTCCCATCATTGGGAGTAACGACAGCCGCCAGTGAGATGCGGTCACGTCATCTAATTCCATTACGAAGAGATATTAAGGGTGCTGGGTACGAGAAACCCCATGCTACACTCTGTATTTTTCCTTATACAATTTCGGGGGAGGGGATTCATTATAAGGGAGTTCTATCCTTTGCCGGAGCAATTGAGAATCACATCCCCCTATGCCTTTGTGAATAGGGATGGATTGGGGGAAACACAGAGGAGACTAGAAACATGTCACTTCTAGATATTCTCACTCTTCAGTTAGCGTCTGTGAGAGGCGGTTCTGTTAGTCATTCTCTCCAGCCCTTTGTCACTGGCTTCGTTTGCATCTTTGGCTCCCTTCTTTGGCACTCTTCGGTGCACTGTCTGGAAAAATTGATTAAAGTCTCGCTCAAAAGGACCCCCTTCTGTTATTAATTAAGTTAGATGGATAATTTTGATAGAATAAAGCTTATTTTAATTCATTCATTTTAGAAACATCCACCAGTCTGCCTTAAAAAGGGCCAAGTCTTATATATCGCCCCAGAGACATCTCGATGCATGAATAGATACTGAAATAAAGGCATCCATATGATGCTAAACTGTAGGTAATACAGGATAGAGAATCGTAATCAGTTACAAACTATAAAACAAAGCCTGTATTCTAACAAACTTTATCATTGCTTGGACTTTAAAACAAGTATAAAAACAAGTTTAATATAGTTTTAAAAGCTCGAGTGCAAATAGCTAAAGTAAAATTTTAATTTTTCCAAATAGGAAAGTAATAGAAAAAAGTGATTGATGTTGTTCTTTTGAAGTGTAAAATCAAGTGTTACGGACCGATTTTTTGTGATTTCGATTATCCCTCGATTGCCTTGTGAAAAATGATGAGATGTGAAGATAACTGATTTCTCGTCGTTAGAGATATGACTGATATAAAAAATCATATATATATATATATATATATATATATGCAAAAAATCCCACAGCAAAATGAAAGGCGGATTCCAAGTACTTTCATTCCTTTATAATGAACTAAACAAGTTCGAAAGTACTTGGAATCCGCCTTACCTTTTCCTGTGGGATTTTTGGCATTTATTGCTCTACTCACGGGCTATTTTGTGAATTTCTCATAACCATATATATATATATATTATTATTAAAATCAATAAAAAAATACAGATTCGAAAGAGTATCGAAAGAAGGCAAGAGTGTGTGAAAGAATGGTTTATTCGTTTGAGTTGAATAGAAGGAATATTAGTTTTCTTTTAATTCGCCATGTTAGAACCAAAAATATTCACAGTAGTGGGTCATAAACGGGTGTAAAAAGTGCTCAGGTGAGATTTGGTTAGGGATTTGTTTTTATTTATTCTAAAGAAGAAACAAATTAACCTCTTCTAATTGCCTCCTCTATCTATGGATCTGTTCAGTCTGTAATGTCTTTATTCACTCTGCAATCATTGAATACCGTTTAGGTTTTCTTATACCATTTTTTATTGCTCTAGATTCTTGTTTATGGAAACAAAGATAAAACTAATCGTGACTATATGAAAACTTCTATTAATTTATTAGACTTATTTACTTAATGGAATAATATATATATATATATATATATATATATATATATATATATATATATATATATATATATATCATCATCACTAACTATAATTTAAGAAGGTGATTTTTTGAGTATTTGAATAATAATTTAATCTTAGTTTGGTTATGACTTATGTTTTTTTATCAAAGTTATTTCTAATCATTCTTTTATAATATCAAAAAACAAAATGATGAAGTTCAGAAATAAATATAAGTATCGAAATTTTGTGATTTTTTTAAATCCCAAAGAATTACAAATGGTAAAGTTCAGAAAATTTATTTTTATATATCTTCTTCTTCTTCTTCTTCTTCTTCTTTTTCTTCTTCTTCTTCTTCTTCTTCTTCTTCTTCTTATTCTTCTTCTTCTTCTTCTTCTTCTTCTTCTTCTTCCCTACGTATTTGTTTACTTCTCGTGTCTCTCCTAATCTCCCTCTTTCGATTATCGCTTTCTCTGTTAATCGTTTTAACCCTTTTGGCTCTGTTCTTGACTCTTTCTGCCTCTCGGTTTCACCTTGCTACCTGTTATAGCTAAATCTTAATGTATATTTACCCGTCTCTCTCCTACTTCCTCATTAGTGATTTCTTCTCTTAGAGGCGGTCGTTTATCTTTTACTAACTTATATATACCCTTATTATAATATTTTCTTTTGTAGTTATCCTTGAGAATGAACTGAATAAAGTTCGAAAGTACTGGAAAGCACCTTTTCATTTTTCCTGCGGGACATTGCATTCATATATGTATATATACATACATATATATATATATATATATATATATATATATATATATATATATATATATATATATATATATATATATATATATATATATAAAGAAACTGAGATTTAATAAACATTTCACCATAATATATGATAAAACCTCAAGGTCCTGACTCCTGTAAGACTATGACTTTGGGCAGGTGGTAATTTATGAGTGGCAGTTATTTTTTACCATTGCGTTGGTATCTATAATTTATTTACAACTTAAATGAATCACCCTTAATTATAGATATAAGTCCTACTTAGGGTGATTCTCTGTTTCTTTTCGTTTTGATCTCACGTTTAATTTTTTCACTTTTATTTTATTCTTTTACTAAATACAATTTGTACCTCTTAGATATTTATCCGTTTAATAATTAAGGGGCTTTTTACCTCCCATATATGGTATTCTGTTTGATTCTGTCTTTATTTTATTCAATTATACTTATACTAATATCTTTTCTATTCAACTTGAGTTTAGTTAGAGGTTTGATACAGCCAAGCCTCGAAAACTTTTTAGACTTAACTTCTTTAGAACTTAAAGACCTTAAATAAATATATTATTTTGTTGACCGAAACTCAAGAGGATGTAGGGAGTGCAACAAATAAATATGGATTAATTGAAATAGAAGAAAATGGTAAAAAGAATAAATCGGTGGTATTTTCGGTAAAATTAAAAACAAAAACATTGTCAAGACTGCTATCGAGCAAATCCGCTTTGAGCATAGTTCCTAGAACCTGTGATTACGGCGATGGTAGACATACAGGTTCTAATGTGGGGGAATCGGCGACCTTCCTCTATCGTGGAGAAAGGCCTATTGTCACAGTTAGGCCCCCATATTATGAGAACTCTGCTTGTGTGTCTCATCATATCCAGCCATGTGGTCGGAGTTTTTTCCATCGATAAACAGGAGAATGGTAAGTACATTATTTTTTCTTATTAAAACCATTCGTGTTGTTGGTACCATCTGTAAGGTACTACTGTTACCAAATACCGTATAAAGCCTAGCCTTTTTAGTAGGGTGTAGGGATTTTCGAGCTGTGGTTGATTGGTTAGGTCATGTTTGGTTTTGCCTTTTCTGTTTTGTCTAATCCCTTTTTTTATTCATTGTTTGTACTTTTGTTCGGAATTTAGGGACTAAATTATTTTTGTTTAATCCATCTTTTTTAGTCGTTGAGGGTTGGGAATTTTTTGGCTCTAAATATTCTATGGTCATGTTGCCTGAAATAATTGTTTTTTCTTCCATACATAATTGTTCCTAGAATATGCCCCTATATCTGCGGGAACCTTTGACCAAAAACTTGAACACTCATTTTTTATATTTATTACCTTAAATTAAAATTGACACAAACTATATTTGACTGAATTTCAAATAATTTTCTATAATATCAGATCTCTGAGTTAAAAAGACTCAAGTTAGCCACTAATAAAAAAGAATAATTCCCCAAATTTGTGGATAATAAATATTTTTTAAAGATTTTTCATTCTAAATTATTGAAAAAACAAGTTAATTTTTGACTGAGGATTCGATAGTTCGTAAAGCATGCTCGATAACAACATTCAGTATTTCTGTCGATTTTAAAACAACCTTTTCGAGGAATCCTTCTTGAAGATAGAGAACGTCCCTGATGCGTGGATCACAGCTGACCTTTTCTCCCAAGGCTGGTCATATGAAATAATCAATGGGCTAAAGGTCAGGCCCAATAAAGGGGTATTTAGTAGCGGATTTAAGACCTTGGAGTGAGAGAAGACCTCATATCATGAGAATGTATAAAATTCAGTTGTCTATTTTCTTCGGGTTTTAATTTGAGGTTTCTGGTTTCAAAGTCTGTTAAGATACTTGTTTCAAAAGGGAGCCGTTCTTGGGAACGAACGTTGGCCATGGCACAGACCAGGACCATGAATTAGTGGTTGGGTGATTTAGTAGTAAATTAAGCAATAAAGGTACTGTCGCAAGGTGTTTGCATATAAAATCTAACCAAGTTCTCAATGTTCTCTGGCATCATGAATTCCCTTCTGAGTGCGTTGAGTTGCTGATTGGTAGATATCGACTAATGTACCCACCAACTGTGATGATCCTCACTTCCCGAAATGGATGATCAAGGTGTTCGAATGTCTCGAAGCCTTGTAATAAAGGGTCTTTCAACAAGGACGCTCGAGCTTTGTCAAGCGATAGTGGCAATGTTGTTAAAGCGACATATGGCAACCTTAATGTGAAGCTGGTTTTCTTGATAAGTAAAACATTATAGAACTCTTTTACAAGAACATTATGAACACAGAACACCATGCAAATGAGAAAACAATCTAGGACATTATTAACTGAGGAATAAAACCCGCGAATGCTGACAAACTCGCACTAATCATCTAATATTAAGATAAATGGACATCGACCCTTTTTATGAAAAATAACCAAAAGCCTCCACCTCAACACAAACAAAGGACCAATCTGATATATGAGTACATATGTACCTTACAAGACTGTGAGGTCTTACCTAACTCGTATATACTTGTAGGAATGAAAAAAATCATATTCTCAAGAAAAATAACACACCGCCTAAACAATGGAGCACCTAAAAAACATACACAAGAAATACATGAAACTTGCCTTAATAGAAAATTGATGCAAGAAAACACAAATGTTTTAGACTATGTTACCAACAGACGCCAATTATTGCTCCTTGAAGCAATATATATATATATATATATATATATATATATATATATATATATATATATATATATATATATATATATATTCAAGAAAACCAACCATATCTAAATATACAATCTAACTCCCATGAAATCCCGCTAACTGGACGACGAGAAAATCGAGGGACTAGGTAGATTAAGGACAGCTGCCCCTAGCCACTAATACCTCTGGCAAGTATCTTTACTTCCTCCACCCCTCCGGCCACTAACTTACAGTTCCTCGACCAGTTCCTACCTGCACCTCTTCAGCCTGCTAGTTTGCCTACACGTGTCTATGTTCCGTTCGTCAGTCTGTTAACACATTTTTTATAACCTATAAACTGAAATTAATGTATTAATTTCCAATTTTAACTCTGAAGACGATACTTGTCGTATCGAAACGAGTCAGTACAATAAAAGAAAGTGCTATGGTGCATTAATTTCTTTCCACCTTTTTGAAATTAATAAATATCAGTCTAATGAACTTCAATAGGCTTATTAAAGGGTTGAACCATGAATAAAAGGTGAATATAAGACAAATAAAGAAGATTGAGAAAAATTTTTTAATACAAGACTAGCGGTTGCTTTCAATAAAATGTACCATAATGAAAATATACTGCCCAAATTCACATATATTAGGCGATGAATCAGATAACTATAATTTTGTGAATGTAGAAGATAATTATAGGTCCTTTATTAATGACCAGAGCTGAAAATCAAAACTTGGTCTTATTTGAATTTATTTTGATAGGTAAATAAAGAATATTTTAGACCAAAGTCAGTCAAAACGATTCTATGATTGTAAATGAAAATTTTTCTTAGAATTCTAATAATATTATCGTACTTTTAAGATTTCACCTCCAATTCACTATATATCTTGTTCGCATTCCAATTCAATTTCTTTATGATTATTTTCGAGAGTAAAAGTCATGATGCTTTTAATGGGTAATGCATTTTCTTCTCTTTATTTAAACGCTCTTTGACATCTTCAGAAGAATTGAAATTAATCGATAACGACTCGTTCTATATAGGCAGGATAGTAAGGGTTTTAGTGAAAGAGGCAATGAGACCTAAAATTAAAGGAAAGTACATAAATTTTAAGTTATTTGACGCATAATTTATGCATAAATTCCTTTCTTTTTTGTTTAAGTCTAGTTTATTTTGCGATAATACCGAATTAATATCAAGTGTTATTATAAAATAATTAAAATTAGCAAGTGAATTTACATAAAAAAAAAGGAGAGAAAATTAGAGACACGTGGTATACCAATTTAAATTAAATACCAAGATGGTAATTCTTGGTATTTTGGTTATACCACGAACACCCTCAAAGCCCGCGCCTATCAACATCGCTTCAATTAAACTGATCAAAATTCAAGATCATCTTGATTAAGGATCCACAAAACGAAGCACCCCCAAATGAGAACATAAAAACTAGAGTAATTTACAAATTTCAAAACGAACAAAATTTGAAATTTGCAGAAGGAATTTTGATAAAGCAAAATAAACAAGATTCGAATATAAAAACTAATGAATTTATGCATACATCACATAATTTAATAATAAAAAATATCTACATTACTTTACATTTTAGACCTCACACCCTCACTCTCTCTACCGCTTACCGCTTAATATCCTGTCTATATAAACCGAATGTGTATTTATGGCTCTGTCCAAGCCCACATCTGGTGATACTACCGTTTCTGTCTATGTTCGAATAACTAACGAATACCCAAAACCCAAAAGAGGCGGTGCCACCCCGACTCGAGTCATTTGATTAATGCTCCAGTCATCATTAAGAAGAAATTGGATTTTAATGCGAAAAAGTTAACTCCAAAAAATGTAATAAAATCAAAGTTGATGTAACTTTTCCTCAATACTAATAATAATGTTTTTTGCATTACACTTCTAATATACGATATATCTTTTTCGCATTAAAATATTCTTTTCTCTATTACTTATGTGATAAATAAATACACGGCTTTGTAATGCATTTCATTATTCTAAGCTTTTTTCAATTTACACTATATGACATCGGCAGAGACTGAAAAGATAGGGATGGGGATAGCAAAAAGAGGTGAATGTGTGAGAGAATATGATAGGATAGTTAGAAAGTATTGTGTAGTGCTGATGAGATGGTTGTAAATTGAGGGTACATATGGGCATGATAAGTCAAGAATGGTAATGATTATGATTTGTGCTTGGCAAACGCTTTCATTTTTAGTTCATTCTGGCTTTTTTCTGTTTATGTTTTATTTAAAGCAGTCGCGACTTTGTTATCATATGCTCTTTTGAGCCTTTGATTCCTCGGTTATTTTTTTGTGCTTTCTTTTACTGAAAAGATTAATTACCACCTGGCTATAAAGGATAGAAAAAGGGGATAATGGGAAGATTTATATTTTGGAGGGAAGATATAATTGGAGATTATCCGTTGACCTAGGGTACTTATGGTCATGAAGGTACATGCGTACCAGGAAGATGAAGCTCTATACACAAATATGCCACCATAGACCCCATCCCCACACACACTCCTTTATATCATTACCATTCATGCTTTTCTCACGATTTTATTCATAAATACAATAAACAGCCACGGCGACATCACACAACCCACCTTTCACCCTCTCCCTCGCACATATATCAAAACTTTCCCTCCCGCCATCTTTCACCCGATCGCATTCCTTTATTCCAATATAAATATTTCCACACCATCCAACACTTTATCACATACTCCATGCATTCGGAAAACCCGTCATAATGCTTTCACATCTACACCATCATACGCTTTCTCCATATCAATGAACCCGCCACACACTTTACATCACTTCACCCTTATTTTTCAGCGAGAAGTTTCAGTACAAATACTTGATCCACTAAACCCTTTCTCTAACCCCACCTTGTTCGTCTTTTAACAATCACTTATCCTTCCTCCACACCCAATCAGAACTTTTCCATTGCTGGTGACGCTCAATACACTTGTTCCACTGTAATTATTGCATTCACCTTCTTTCCTTTATCCGTCCGCAACCATATTATAGTAGCATTCTTCCATTCCACAGGCGCTCTTCCCCTTTCATATACTGTACTTTTCAACACAACCACCACAGCGTTTTAGAATACGAGTATCAGCAACTATTTCAAAAACTCTAACTCCAAGTTTTCACACATTTCACAGTACAAAGAACCTCTTAAATGCATATTTATCTCATAATCTGATACAACACTGTGTAGCAAGCTTTAAGCCATTCCTAATCACATCTTCCATAACAACATTATATAACTAGTCAAAGTACTCTTATCATCTTATCATCTAAGTAAGATCTCGTAGATGATCACGGATTTTGTAAAGCTAAGGCACCCTACTGTTTATTCAACCCTAATATAACCTAACCAAACTTAACCTAAGATAACTTAAACTGACAAACCTAACCTGACTTAAGCTAACCTAAACCTAACCTAACCTAACCTAACCAGACTAAACTTAACCTAAGATAACTTAAGCTAACAAATATAACATGACTTAAGCTAACCTAAAACTAACCTAACCTAACCTAACCAAACTAAACTTAACCTAAGATAACTTAAGCTAACAAATCTAACATGACTTAAGCTAACCTAAACCTAACCTAACCTAACCAAACTAAACTTAACCTAAGATAACTTAAGCTAACAAATCTAACATGACTTAAGTTAACCTAAACCTAACCTAACCTAACCTAACCAAACTAAACTTAACCTAAGATAACTTAAGCTAACAAATCTAACATAACTTAAGCTAACCTAAACCTAACCTAACCTAACCAAACTAAACTTAACCTAAGATAACTTAAGCTAACAAATCTAACATGACTTAAGCTAACCTAAACCTAACCTAACCTGACCAAACTAAACTTAACCTAAGATAACTTAAGCTAGCAAACCTAACCTTACTTCATCTAACCTAAACCTAACCTAACCTAACTTAACCAAACCTAACTTAACATAAACCTAAGCCAAACTTAACCTAACTTAAGCTAACCCAAACTCCTAAGTTAACATAAACCTTAGCTAACGAAACTTAACTTAAACTAATGTTATATAGGCTAAGTTAGTTTTGGTTAGCGTAAGTTAGGTTAGGTTATATTAGGGTAGGATAAGCTTTGGGTTGCTTCATCTTTACAAGATCCATGTTCACACAATTATTCATCCGTTAGTGTTTCACTTTTCCCTCCATCGTTCCGGAATAATTTCCTACCTATCTGAATCATCATTCATCTTCCTCGTGAATCCTTCATTTGCTGCTTTCTTACTCTGTTCTACATTTATTTCCTTTCACCCCTTTTATGCTTATATCCGTACCTACCTCACATTCTCGTGTAGTATTAAGCATTTGCATTTATTTCCCCCTTTTTCTGCTTCACTCATCCTTTCATATCGTCATTCCACCCTACGGCGTTCTGTTTTCTCTTTACATTCATAACATCCAAATACAACCTCTTCCTTAACTTTATCTCACTCTTGCTCTATCCTCACGTTCACAATTACTCCCTATCTCCTACTCTCAAACTCTTCCTTCTCTTTCACTCAAAAGCCTTTCTTGTTCGTTTCACCCTTCGTCACCACCTAACTCACATCTTCTCAACCATACATCAACTCACTTAACCTCACACAAAGCAATCATGGGGTTAGGCAGTTAAAAACTCACCGCTTACAGTTTTCACATTAAACACTTCATACACAATATTCTCTTTCACTAAGAAGAGATTAAACTCATTCTTACATTCACGCTCTCATCTTAAGGAGTGGCTCGTCCTCTCGCCCCAATCACCGTCGGTATTCTCGAACTAGATTGAATCTACTTAGGCTTTATTCTATCTAGACATCTCATCTTTTCAAGCTTCTTCTCATCTATTTTTCTTCGCGGGTGACAACTTTGCAGGCTACTCACCAACTAACCAATCTTTTACACACTTTGCCCTCTCTACTGCCACGCATGTCGCTTTTCCTCATCTAATCCCTGAGGGTATGTCAGGTGTTGCATAGGCAACCATGTTGCCGGTGACATCTGAAAGATTGTGTGCCTTCTCAACGCCAACGCCTGCAGTTTACACTCCCAGCCCTAGTACTTGAAGGATGGTAGGTGGCTTGGTCTTCCACACCTTTTCACTACTCCAACTTCACTACTTTCTTTACAGATCCCTCCTGTATCTCATTAAATAAAAACAAACAAAACAAACCTGCCACTCCCTCTCCGTGTTCTTTCAAACAGGAGTACTAACATCCCTAAATTATCTGATCTCTCTTCCTTTTACTTATTCGTCCATTCCCATTTCCTGCAATCATCAAATGACACTTATATCCAATTCCCCTAATACCCATACCTGTTTCTGGCGCTTCTATTAAAAGACGACTAAGCAGTAATAAGGGTTGGCCAGTGGGTTGGGAAACAGCAGTAGGTTAATTGATTTGTAACCTCAAACGAACTCAGCGCATCTCGTTAAGGCTACGTAGCGGAGTGAAAAAGAGATTCTTACATAAACAAAGCTAAGTCGCATTGGGTATGGTGAGCCACTAGATGGTAACCCAATTCTTGTCAACTACTTTGTGTTCCTGCCATATATTTTAGTAGCTCGTGATTCAAAATTTAGCTAAACGGTTGGCTACCACTGCGATAGGTATCAGCGGGAATCTATGATAAACCATAGCCCCCAAACTAAAAGAAATTTGGTAAATTTCTTCTTATGCAGCGTAGGATAGCAACCCTATAGCGTATTTATTTGAGCTATTATCCATGTCTTGAGTGTTAACTACTTTACCATTTACTGGAAATTTGGTGGTCACTTCGGCAGGGTATTCCTCTAAACACATCATTTGAGTGCTGAGTAAATCTGGATTGATCTGTCAAGCATTTGTTGGGGAAGGATTCTTTTCTAGTCTGATGTTTCCTTAATACTGATCCTATAAGGCATTCCTATAAAGCAAAACGCATTATAGGGAGGTTTTAATTGTTGGTTGTCACTTGGACTCTGGCGATCAAGTTCTTGACGTGGGATCCGTACACGTGCAAGGCCAACTCCTGTCCACGAAAATGACAAATTAGGGATTTTCGTATAAATTCTCTTTTTGGCAAAGGTGTCATCAATATACTTTGGAAGGTATGAATAAGAATCCTTCACAGACTGCATGGTTCAGACTCAAGGTACTTGCGCGTTCCGTTACTAGGTTGCTTTGTTTGAGCACAATATTAGAAAGAAGATCCATAGATAGCCCAGTATCCTTGAAGTAAGTAGAAGATCTAACATGAAGATATCGCATAAAGAGGTGATCCGTCACAAGTCGTGTGCACTCGACTTAAGGAGAGGGTAATCCATCCAGAACCCCATTTATTAAGCTTAGGTTACAGAAAAGAATCAACGTGCCACAATCCTAAAGAAATTATAAGCACTTATGAATAAAATTTACAGTGAACCTAATACTAAACACTTACAATTAGCGATAAATTGGGACAAAAAATTAAATATCTCCAAACAGAGTGATTCTCTAAAGGTACAGAAGGATATTTCCACACTGGACAACTCCAAATGAAAGAGATAGGCTATGATAGGTGGACAAACACAACAAGCGCTGGCACTAACTGGCTATCATTATCATTATTATTATTATTATTATTATTAAGACTATTATTATTGTCGTAGGTTAGCCGAGATTATATATATATATATATATATATATATATATATATATATCTATATATATATATATATATATATATATATATATATATATATATATATATATATTTGCTTTATTAATTTTTAATAAGCCAAATAAACTTTAACTTGAGGCGTTGTTTCGTGCCTCGGTGATCGCTTTAGGATCGTTCTCTAAGAGTGCTAATCTTTATTTTTATTCTGGTGAATGAATAAAAGTTTTTTTTTCTTGACTCTATTAATCATTGCCACTTTAACTCGTTCGAGGATAATTAAAACAGTGCTTTTACTAAAAAAATAGACTTTAATGAACATAAACCCTCTCACTAAATAACATAAAAAAATACAGATCTAATACACTTAAAAAAAAATGGGATTGCTCGGCGAGCTCTCGAAGCTCGCTTGGGGATAGAATTTTACGGAGGAAATAATTTTAAGTTAATATCTTTGTCCTTGGCCAGACATCCAATAAACTAATTACTATGCACGGGGACATAAACAACAGGATTATTCTTTACTCACATAAGGTAATGGAGATTAAATACTCGCGACCCGTCAGAATATCTTTCGAGATTTTGATCCGGCGAGGCGTTGCTCGAGTTGTTTGTTGTTTGCTCCCTAGATGGCGTTCGTCGACCTGCCTGTCGATTTGACGGGTGACGTCCCGAGGGATCTTGGGTGGAGGCGACTTCAAGCGAAAGCTTAGTGCTGCAAATTTTCTTCTGGACGAGATGAAATCGTTGTCTTCTTTTTTTTTCTATCTAGTTGTGGTTTGTCTAACTCAGATAGACTAAGGTTTGGAGTCCTCAAACTGGCTAGCTTGATACTAAATATCTTGAGGGCTCGAACAGGCGCCAAGCTTCCTTGGTACAATCTGGGTTTGTACAAGGACTCCAAGTTCTCCTTAACTTGCAGAAAACTTTCTACCGATGATTTTTCTGTTTCCTTCTCGAACTCGAAAAATCTCTCAACCGGTGACTTACTTGTCTCTTCTGTTAGAACGAACAAAAAGCCCGATTTCCTCGGGTCAACCTGTTTTATACATAAATTACTCCCGCGGGGTTGGAGAGTTGGAGGGGGGACTCGCAAGGTAGGACCTCAGATTGGTCTCCCGCTCTGGACAGCTGGTATCTCGGAGAGAGGGTAATACGAGATCGTCAGTTTGCACTTTTGAATGGATTGTTTATAAGTACACCTTCGAAGGGCCTGCCTTTTGAGCTGTGGTCAGGAATCTGTCTTGTAACATATACCCTTTTGCTCGTTCTCCTATGTTACCGGAGAACATCGGAGGGACAAAGCTAAACCCAGATGTCTTTTGTTATTATTTCCTTGACCTCGATACATATATATATATATATATATATATATATATATATATATATATATATATATATATATATATATATATATACATATATATATATATATATATACACACACATATATATATTTAAAATAAACTCTTATTATACCTCTACAATTATTATTATGATGATGATGATGGTTATTATTATTAAGATTATTATTATTATGATGATTATGATTATTATGGTAATTATTATTGTTATTATTGTTATGTTGATTTAAAGTGCTTTTAACCAGGCTGGACTATTTGCGCAATTAGATATATAAGTGAAGGTAGAGGAGAAACCTAACACACATCGGTTTCCAAGATCTAGCCAGATCCAAAACTAAATCGAACATGACATTATAAGATATACATAAAATCATATGATATACATAAAAGATAATAATCAGTAGGGAATATACAGAATAATATCCATACGGAAATGAATGTAGACAAACGAAATGTATTTAGAACATATAAGTACATTAAAATACCAGGGTGTTCAATGAACTCTCGGCCTAATATATGTAGAAGGAGGGGAGACAGGAGCCCGCTACAAGTGGATCACGTTCAAACATGTTCCAACAGGTAATGCACAGGCTGAAATCCTTCCAGCGCATTTTGTTCAGTTCAACGATGACTTCTTCCTGAGTCCGGCAAAATGAGTGAAGTTGAACAGCGGGCTGTGATGAAGTGTTCCGTGATTCAAGGGAAAGCGCCACGGTTGATTCATGAGGAGTTGAAGACGACACTTGGAGACAGCGCCCTGTCGTGTTCCACTGTCAACGTTGAGCTGCCCTTTTCAAGCAGGACCGAGACTCATGTGAGGATCACCCTCAAAGTGGTTGCCCGTCAACTTCAGTTACCATGGAAACTGTGGCCATGGTGGAGAGCATGATCATGGATAATCACCGAATCTCAGTGCGATACATTGCACGATCACCTCAACCTTTCCAAGGTGTCTGCCCGATGGATCCCAAGAATGCTGACGCCTGAGCAGAAGAAGAACCGGATAATGAGTACGACGGAGATGTTGACCCTCATAAGAGCGGATCTGGAGGGATTCATGGCCCGAATTGTAACCCAGGATAAAACGTGTGTTCCTCACTTTGATCCGGAAACCAAAGCTGAAACTAAGCAATGAAAGCATCCCTCCTCTCCAACGCCACGAAAATTCAAGGTCATGAAGTCATCCCGGAAGGTCATGGTGACAGTGTTCTGGGACCCGGAAGGGATCCTCCTGGTGGACTTCTTGGATCATACCCGCACCATTAACGGACCATACAATGCAGATCTACTGGGAAAGCTTCTGGAGGCTCTCCTTCAGAAACGCCGAAGGAAAGTCACCCGAGGTGTTCTTCTCTTGCAGGACAATGCACCTGCACACAAAAGCTTGGTGGCCATGAACACATAGGTGTCCTGCGGCTTCGAATTGTTGCCCCACTCCCCTGATTCCCCAAATCAAAAAATAGGAAGGTAATTAAGGATTTAAAAGACATGAAAGTAAAGAAAACAAACATAAAGGTAGAAATAATATAAAACACTATGGGGGGAAAATATAAATAGAAGTAAATATAAAAAATGGACTCATATAATAATAATTAATTATAACCCTAAATCAAATTAAGTAATAGGAGCAAATATCAAAAATTAGCTTGTTTATACCGACAACAAAGAATAGAATAAAATCTTGATGAAATATGGAAAAGACAAGATGCCCAAGCCCAAAAACCTTTAACAATCCTACAACAAACAAAGGATAAGGAAAATAAAGACCTTGAAAGCTGAATTAATACCAACTATTTAATACACAAACACGTAACTAAATCCTCGTAAAAAAGAAAAAAACGCCTTGTAAATTTCTTTAGAAGATGACTTACTCGCTCAATGTTATTCTTCGGGGAAGATCTCCTTCTAGGATGACCTTCCTCCCTGATAAAATGATCTGAGGAGGTATGAGGGGGCAAGATCCCCTCTGGAGAATTATTTAAACAATTAAAAGTAATGACTATTCTTTAATATAGTGCCAAATTTACTGAAACAACGCTTGTGCTCATTAATTAAATCGTATAACATGGTTGAGGAGTAGTTATGTACGGTTTAGGCCTTTATTGAAGTATACAGGGAGAACTGAATTGCTGGAAAAGGATATGAAATGAAGATTAGTTAGATTGGGTTAGTTTGAGGTTGCATTTAGGTGTACTGGGAGAGCTAATTAGTCGAGTCAGGAAGTAAATAAAGATTGGTTAGCTAGTTTGATTATATTGGAATTAGGATCTAGAGATGATTTTATGTGAAAGAAGGAAGATATATGAGAATTGGTTAGGTTAGGTTAACTTGAAGTTGTAATGAAGTGTACGGAAGGAGCTGAATTTTCGGGGTAGGGAAGGAAGTGCTGGGTGGTTGAGTTATGTTACGACACTACTTTCTATTTTTATTTCATGTACGGATAGAGTTAGTTACTGGCGAACTGGTTAGGTACATTAAGTTTGGTTACTCTGGTGTTGTATTGATGTGGACAGGAAGAAGTGATCTATCCGACACAGGGAGTAGATTCTTATAGTATTAAAAAAATATATACCTCTGATTCATTGGAAAATACTTCATATGTGATAAAAATAGTGAATGAAGGGGCATCAACGTTATAAATAATAGAGAATAGGGTATTATACAATATTTTAAGTACTTGTAGGGAAATATATTTATTTTATTTTCATTCTTGTTCCACACAGATTTTCGCGATAAATTGTACCAAAATCAATCTCGCTGTTGTAAAAAGACTACCAGGACAAGAAGAAAATAACATTATTATTCCTTTTAAACATTTATTTTTACATCTTTTATATAAAAAAGAACAAATCTATGCGTTGAATTTAATTTACCTTAACTTAGATATCGGTAACAAAATGGGATACCGGGTGAGAATAACTCACAGATATATAGTTTTTCTCCAAAAGTTTATGAGCAGAAGCGCGACTCGAAATTTTTTAATTTGATTTTGATAACTAATAATTTACTAGAAAATATGCATTTTGCGAATCATTGGGAAATCGTAAGGCTAGTAATACTATTTAAAAATAGAACTAATAAAGTGGTATCGTAATTTTGTTAAATGTAGCATAAGAAGAGCTAAGATAGACGATGAAAGGGAACTTGCATAAGAATTGAAATGCAAACCTAAAGGTTTTTGTAGATAGGTTAGTATAATCGGCCTCCTGGAGGACTTCGTTGTGCTAGCTGCCGACGACCCGACCCAAGTATTGAAGATATTAATCAACATTTTGCACTTTTTACCATTGAAGACTCCAAAAATATTTATATAACCCACGAATTATTTTTGGTGAAGACAGATCTCTTTCAAATATTAATATAACTTGAAACCAAAATAAGACTTTATAGAAAATGAATTATTCCTATGCTCTCGGTCACTTTAAAGTCTATCCGATTAACTTATAATAATTATAAAACGAATTAGAAAAATTCTTATAGTAAATCATTAAAATAATTAATGAAGGAATAGTTATATATAAGTTTAAAAGCGAAATATTGACTCTGCTTTTTAAAAGAAAGTATTAAAACTAACTCCATGAAATTTTTAGACCGATTTCCTGAACTTCGGCTGTTTGCAACCTCTTCTTATTCACGAAAAAATTTGAAATCTAAAAAAAAATTATTTACTGATACTATCATGGTTTTCGGTGTTAAAACTTCTGTTTAATAATTTTTAGAATCTTTTAACGAAATAATCATAACTTCTGTGCAACGTAAGCCTGTCGATATAGTTCATCTTGGTTTTAAGAAGGCGTTTAATACTGTTCCATATAGGATACTTCTGATAAAGTTTGTCGCGTATTGTATATTGAGAAATGTACGTTAATGAATAAATAGCTTGTTGGACGACCACACACACACACACACACACACATAGAGCTACAAGGAGCGACAAGGAAAATAAGTACCCTAGCAGACCTTTCGGTCCATACAAGGAGGGTACTTTTGGCGCAATCCTCGAAGGTGTTCGTTGGCAACCTCAATCACTCGCAAGGATCTTAACGGCGATTTCGCAAGACTTTATCTAGTCTTGACTTGAACTGGTCGACAGATTCACTGTTGACAACTTCCGTAGGAAGTGCGTTCCAACTACTACATATACTGTATGTGAAGAATTTCCCACACAGATCACGGTGGTATCGCTTCAGTTCAAGTTTGTAGCCGTGATTTCTTGTTCTCCCCTCGCTGAGCTGGAAAATATCCCCGTAGTCCAGTCCAAAGAGATGGTAAATGAGATTAACTAGGGCTGTACCTCAGTCGCTATCTTTTTAAGTATAGTTATTTCACAACCCTTACGACCATTCTTTCCTTTCAGGTAGAAAACAGCGCATACAAACTAACAACTTACTAAAATAAACTAAAACAAACTAAAAAAATAGAACCTAAAAACCAACTAAAAAGAACTAATCTACCTGAACCTCCACTTAAACCAAATATTGTTTTAGTGGTTAAAAACAAGTTATGATGGCTGACAATCGATTTTTCATCATATCATCGTAATTATAAATGTTAAAAAATCTAGATATTTATAACAAAGCGCCTTCGATTGCGTTGGAGTTGTTCATCTATTGAATTAACCATTGCTTACTATAAACTATATTAACCACCTTGATAGTAATTGAAAATAATATAAAATTAGGAACTAAGGCAAAAATGCTGTGATCTATTAAATTTACAAAGCAAATTTGAGTAGTGAATGTTTGGAAAAATGGAATATAAAAATTCAATGTTGATACATCTAAGTAATGTTGCTAAAATTGCAAGGAAGTATTCAAGATGAGCAGTCATAATCTAAGTACGCTTACTTTGGAAAAAGATTTGATGAATTAACTTTGAGGGACCTTACAGTTTTCAAACACTGGTATATCCACCCAACGAGCAATCAGACGTCTGGTTTACATAGGTGGTGTTTGGTAATTAAATAATAAGATATTACACCTCCATTATATATAGCAATTTTCAGACTATACTTGGCATATGCCGCTCAAATTTGGTCTCACAACGAAGAGCGACGAAATTAGTTCGTGAATTTAGAAATAAAACTTAATTTGCTGTAACTGAAATATCATCGTTTAACCAGTCAGCTCATCGAAGTTTTTAAAATCCTTAATAGTTTTACTAATATAAAGTATGAGTTGCGATTTAAGTTAAAGAACCAAACAGCGAGTTGAAATATCGAGTTCAAGTTATTAGCAAGAGATTTAACGATACGATAGCAAAGAATTTTATCCGGTATAAACTTACTCAAATATGGAATAATTTACCTTCACATACTCGTATCGTTTAAATCACGTTATACAATATGTTTAATAATATAATTAATAAATATTAGGTTAACATGAAGATCATAGGAGAATAACTGTAACAATACATATGTGATGGATAATTTATACCTTCCTCTTCGTCTATTTTGCTTCTCTCCCTCCAATTTTATACTTCTTGGATTGTGATCGCTGGATGTTAAGGTATTTGTCGGTCTCTAATTCTGTATCTATGTTAGATCAGAAATAAAGCAAGAAAAACTAAAAAATAAAGACATTCCAAGCGCTTTGGTTTAGTCATTTTCTTGGTATGACAAGATCTTTCCATTTCTGAAGCACCTTTCAAAAAATTCCCCGATATATCTTTAATATATTTTTGTTTTTAGGTTTCAAAAAGATCCGAAAACTCTGATATTAGATCTTTGTTTTGGGGTTTCAGTGTTCCTAAACATCATCAACCACTGACGCCCAATTTAAGCTAGCGGGCATCAACGTTACTAAACATACCCTGCAAATGGATGCCCTTATTATCACACAGTTAGCCCTTCAGCATTTAGAAGTTTGTCTCTTTCAGTATTGAATTTTAGTGGCTTGGAGGAAATAGCCAACGAGGTCGGAGGTTTGTCTTTTTAGAAGCTTACTGCGCTCTTTCACCCTTTGCTGGGTCTAAACGGGTGCGCAAAAGATAGTCGGTGATTTAAAAAAAGGTGTCAAAGAGCACCAATTTCTTTTTGGCTGCTGGGGTTGGAAGGGCGTGCTGCTTCTCCAGATTTATGTTAGAGCAGGGATATTGCTTCTCCTACGCCATCCACCTGCTAGTGGGCAGAGATTGGAGGTGGTAAAAGAGATTCCTCTTGCGGCATTTCTTGTGATTCTACTTAATTTCATTTTCTTCCTTTCCTCTCGTTCATTCCCTGTATTTATTGTAATTTTATACTTACACTCATGGAAATCAACCATTTATCAAGGACTATCTCCTTGACGAATGGCATAAGTGATACAAGGCTAAAAGTCTGTTTAAATGGTTGTAAATGATAGGGTTTGCCACTAGAAAGATGGGATGGAAATCATTCGGAAGACGTAGCTTAAATATCTATCTACCCTCCCTTTCGTCCAGAGCCTCTCCGTTCTTTGTGGTTGAATGTTACTAAGACCTGATATAGGACCAGTGGTCTTTGAAGCTACTTCCCTTTATCCCATTCTCTCGCAATCGCATCAAGAATTTTTATAAATAGAAGTATTCAGCTGAATCTACCCATTTAATTCAAGCAGCGATGCGCACTGACTTCATTTATTATAGGTGAGGGCGGAGAAAAACAAATGGATTGAATGTCATTAACATTATTTCGAAATTCTAATAAAACATGATAATATCTTCTTTCAAACACCTCTACACTATCCTTCAAATTTTACAATTTAACGAATTGAAGGTATTAGAAAATCAGATACCTATTCAGTCCTCAGATTGTAACATTTAAATTTATTATTATATATAAAAGTAATATGATTTTCGTTAAAATTCTCCTTATTCACTTCATGGTAAGATTATAAATTCGAGTAATATAACTATTTTTTTGTCGTAATTTTAATTATTATAAAAGATATGAATCACACCGGCTAAGGACTGAAGAGTATTAAATCTCATCGATGATAGAAGGATAGGAGCATCTGCCTGCCTAGTAGGAAACACAGAATAGTACAAGTGAAGGGGGAGGAGAGGAATGTTTCGAAATATATTACGCATTGTGTGTGATAAACTAGTATCATGAGGACATAAAATGTTAATTACTGTTAAAATTATATCATGAGGTTTCAGATGAAAGTCTGTTGAACTAACAACCATTTAATGATAATTACTGTAATGGTAGTTACTTTAATGTTAATTACTATTAAAATTTATCAAGAGGTTTCAGATGAAAATCATTTGAACTAACAGCTATTTAATGCTAATTACTATTAAAATTTTATCAAGAGGTTTCAAATGAACATCTGTTGAACTAACAGTCATCAAATGTTAATTATTGTTAATGTTAATTACTGTTAAAATTTATCAAGAGGTTTAAGATAAAAATCTGTTGAACTAACAGCCATATAATGTTAATCACTGTTAAAATTTTATCAAGAGGTTTCAGATGAAAATCTGTTTAAGCAGTAGCTTTATATTACAAAAAAACAAAGTGGTCCTTGGATATTCTTCGTAGTTTTCCTTTGTACTTTCTTCATCGTTTTGCTCATTGTAAAAGAAAGGCGGGGGATTTGTATTTGTGAATCACTCATGTTTTTCTTTAATACTTCTTTATCATACAAAGAACAAAGAAGAGGCGTTTCACGCTTTTCTTCTTTTTTTGACTTCATTGTAAAAGGTGATAAGTTTGTTCCTGGTAATTCTTCGTGTCTTTCCTTTTGTACTTTCTACATCGTTTTTCTATTGTAAAAGTGTGTGTGGGGGGGGGGAGGGGACTCTTTGTACGAGCCTATAGCTCGTGTTTCCCTTTATTGCCTTTCTATCTTACAAATAATGAAGAAGAGGCGTTTCAACACTATCTTCTTTGTATTTTTCAGTCTAAAATGGGATATGTAAGTTCTTTGGAATTTTCGTTTCCTTTTGTACTTTCTTCATCATTTTCTTGATTGCAAAAGTGTGTGTGTGTGGGAGGGGGGATTTTGTACATGTCAATGCTCATGTTTCACTTTGTTACCTTTCTTCCTTGCAAAGAACCAAGAAGAAGTGTCTCACTTTATTCCTCTTTGATTCTTCATTGTAAAATGGGATATGTAAGTTTTTACTTAGTAATTTTCGTGTTTTTCATTTCGTACTTTCTTTCTAGTTTTTTTCATTGTTAAATGTGATGGTGTATCGCTCGTACTTGCGATTTTATTTTGCTTTCTTTTCTATCTTAAAAAAAGGGGTGTTTCTCGCTTTACTTCCCCTGTTTTGTGCATGGTAAAAGGTGATAAGTTCGTACTAGGGAATTCTTCGTATTTTTCTTCCTGGTTTTGTTCATGGTAGAAAAGTCGTGGAAGTTTGTAATTGTGAATCACTCCTGTCACTCTTATGTACTTTTTACTTATCTATCTTACAAAGAATAAAGAAGATGCATTTCATACTTTACTTATTTTTTTCATTGCTAAGGTGAATAAGTTCGTACTTAGTATTCTTCGTGTTTTTCTTTTGTACTTTCTTCTTATTTTTGTTAATTGAGAAAGAGATGAAGGAGTTTGTACCTGTGAATCACTCGTGTTTTCCTTTGGTACTTCTATATTTTACAAAGAACAAAGAAGAGGGATTTATCGGTTTTTATCCTTGTTTTTTTCATTGTAAAAGAGGATAAGTTTTTATTCTCACAGTCTTGTTCATTGTAAAAGAGAGGGGGGGGGAGGGGCGGTTGATAGTACTCGGGAATTCCTCGTATTTTCCTTAGGTACTTTTGTCTATCTTTCAAAAAAAACAAAACAAAGAAGAGATGTTTCACGCTTTTAATCCTTGTTGTATTCATTTTATAAATGGATAAGTTCGTACGTGTGAATTCTTAGTGTTTTTCCTTTCTTACTTTCTTCAGATTTTTGTTCATTGTAAAAGAAGGGTGGGTTGATTTACTTGTGAATTCAATGTTTTATCCCCATTCCATACCTATTTAAGGTCCCTTCTATTTATAAGTTTATACCTGATTAAGTTGGGGTTTGAACCACGATTATCTAATGTAGTGTTAGAAATAGTCCGTAGCATCGATAAACAAATTTTATAAAATCGACATGCACATTTTAGTTTCGTACACTTGAGTACACATATTTCAAAGGTGGAAAAAGTTTTTGGGGAGAAATATTTGGAACACCACCTTTTTGATCTCAAAATTTCATTTTTTAAAAATTTTAGAGCAAGAAAGATAGACACCATCAGAGTTGTTTGTTCGTTTCGTTGTTATAAGCGCTTTTAAATACATTAAAGTTGAGTTTAAACTAAAGGATAATAAAAAACAAGTAAGGAGTTCGACTTCAATGTAGCTATCTCTTGCACAGCTCCACACCTTGAAAATGGCATGGAATGGCAAGAGAGAGTCGCTCGTCGACAATATTTTGCAGGTCCGCATTAGATAGATGCATTGTAAGTGGTAGCTCAAACCTGAACTCCTCTTCAGGGGCAAGCAGATCTATTAGGTTCTTAGTAGTCTTATCTATTTTGGGTGGCCTAAAATCACGTATATCTTGGATAATCTTGATTCTGTCAATAGCGAATTTCCTGTTCTTTTGATAAACGTCCGCAAGCATTGCCAAAATGACGGCCTCAGGATGGGCCCAGTAGGAAATCTTTTGGATTGTTTGCCATGCTATGACTTAACTGGCAGGTTGGAGTATTCGTAGAAGATTTATCTGTTTCAGGAGATATTTAGATCCCTTGTGCATTTCGGAGAGATTTTGATGTGAAACCAGATGGCCCCATAATGACACATAAAGTCGAAATATACTGCTAGAAGTGCTGAACCATCTTGCATGAGATATTGACACTGGTTTTGTATGTAGGAGATCATCATCAATTACACCACTTCTAATAGCACTGATAATTCTGTACATGTAAGCATGGTCCCGACTAAGCTCATTCACATCTACATCTGGAAGAGTAGCTCCTTTATCAATACATTGAAAGCCATTTGGTGATACTGGTAGAGTTTTACAGGTGATTAAGGCTTTGACAAGTGGTCCTTTCCATTAAGTTCCACTTTATGTTGGACCAATATATTTCTTGTACAGGTGCCTAAAAGGAAGCTTATTTAGATGCAAGCTGCAGATGATCCCCCGTAAAGGACGATGTAATTGACATTCCAGCCATCTTATGGCTCCATTCTTGTAGCCAGTATTAGTTGCCATGTTGTCAGATCCTACAACCTTTATCTCATCTTTAATATCATTTTCACCAAGCCATTTCCTCAGTCCGTCTAAAATACCTGAACCTGTTCCTCGTCCAATAGTAGATTATCTAAATAGACAGTTCCAGGTTTTCCTACAAGCACATAGTGATCTTGAATTTCTTTTGCTCCATACCATTTGTTCCTTTTCTTCTTTTAGTTAGCTTTGTATCTCTCCTCGCATCAAAAAAGAAAGCAGTAATTTTCTTATCTCCTAAACATTCAGATTCGGTGAAATTCCTCCTTAACTTCTGCGTGCACTCCAGACTTTGTGATGGTCAATTACCTGGGAGCAGCGTCTTCTGAATTTATAATACCATAGTCGAATAGGGATGCGCTACTAATAGCAGCGGCAGCAGCAGCTTTATTTGACACAGAATACTGACCTGCTTTAATAGCAATTGTTGGTATTGGTATGATGTTGTTTTCTGTTCTCGCAAAGACTTTCTTCCATTCATCATCAAAAATGTCAGAAGCTGAGGTTTCTTCATCGAAGGCTTCGTCTGAAATTGTAGTTTTGCTCTTCTCTCTTCTCTTTTTGTGAGTCGTCTTCTTCTCTTCTTTTCTGAATCCGATCTTCTTTCATTTTCCTTTTTTTAATCATTTAACTTGTTTTTACATCCACTTCTCCAATTTTTCCGTGACGCCCAGTTCTTTGGTCAATAAGAAATTTATGCTCTCGAAGTGGCACTTTCATGTTTTTTCCACACTTTCAATCCAAGCGATCAGCACACTGACAGCCTGCTATAACAAAGCTTCACACAATGATAAGATAAACTTCTTACTCTTAGTGTCATCCATTCCTTGGTTCGATACCACAGACGTTTCTTCCATCAATCGGACCAATTTGGTTTTAACATTCTTGATCGGCTGAAATGGAATACTGGCTCTTTTCCAAATCTCAGTAAGGGCCTCGGATACTTCAGGAATAACATCTTTGTTCCTCTTGTATTTATTGTCTTCTATAAGCTGAATATAACTTCTAACGTGTTGTTTTGTTGGCAGTTCATAATGAGAAAGTTCTGGAAGTGTGGAGCCAAAGACACTGTGACTTGTTGGTGTTCTACTTCTTTTACTCATCTTAGCCCTAAAATGAATAATAGAAAGACCCGTTTGTATAAAACAGAAAGAATAAATGTGATGAGAGAATCTATAACATACATTCCAAAAGGGGACGCCATATCCCTCCATAGGAAATATTCGGTAAATATCTCGTAAATTCGTCATACATCGATTAATTTATAATTCGCTCCGAGTCGTTTACAAACAAGGAATTCCTCAATCTAAAATTGCCTAAACCTTAGATACATAAGGAGTTAAAGTGCAAATTTTCCTCCTGTACGAAAATTACCCATTTCTAGCTTCAGAGACGAGAACTATAACAACTAATTACAACCAGCCTCACCCTACGGAAAGGATCATTTATCATTTATAAGCAAAATTTGGGTCCCCAAAAGGGTGTTTTACGACGTTTTTCGTCTTCATTTTAAAATTTCGGATGGTCTGCTCTACAAAACCTGAAATGTCCCTAAAAGTGGTTGCAATACTACGCCCTATGATGGAGAATCGTTGTGAAAGCAACCATAATCTTCACATCTTCCGGTGACTAACCACATCCCATCTAGCTTATCATCCCTAAATCGGAAGTGGTGTTTCCACTCAGCTACGCCCTAGCTCCATTGGGATTTATGTTCATAAATTGAACACATGTGCGTGAATGAACTTGTTTTTTGTTTTAATCCTTCTACTTTTTATGTATCTACCTTTTTATTTTATTATTGTCTCTCTCTCTCCACATCCTTTGCGCCGTTGGTTGAACTGCTTTCGTTGGATGCCTAATTTCCTTTATTTTAAGTTACTATGACGGTGCGTCGGTCACCGTCGGATGGTTTACCTTTTACTTTTCACTGAGTTTTTGAAAGTTATGAAAGTCGTAAGGTCATATGGTCATAAAATCATAGGTCAGAATTATTTAGGGCACACGACTTAGCTCTGTTGACCTTGTTAAATTAAAAAACGGAGCTTCGTGCAGTAAATGGGGAATGAGATTAAAATTTGTGCACACGTTTATTATTTAATTAATATTATTTTTTTATTTTTTCGTTGTCATTTTTACTCAATTATTTTCTTTATTATTTCTTTCTTATGGGTTCCTTCCTCTTTTAATGAAGGATAAATTGTGTTATTTTGCAGGGTTGAATACATATTATGTCCTTAGGGTTGTGGATGTACCCTACTGGCCTCAACAAATAGGGGCTAATTCGGTAGCTTTTTAGGTTTAGCTCTGTGTCAACTCCACAAAATCCGCCCCCACTGTGTGTGGCTCGGTTGGATTACATTACTCTCCTCAAGTTATGAAGAAAGGACAGAAACTGTGTTGCGTGTCTCCCGATATCCATTATTCGGCTCTATACTTTTCAGGTATTTTCACATTCCTAATTTAACAACTTTTGTTATGAACCGCTTTTATACGACTAGGTTGACATGCCCTCACTGGTTTTCTGTTTTTATATGTGCCAGTTTCAATGAGAGAATCACATTTCTTTTACTCTAAATCCATTAATGAAAAGGAAATTCAAAAACGTTCCATGAAACTGTCTCTTCCTCATGTCAGAAATGAGACTAAAATGTGGTGTTTCAACCAAAATATTTAGGTGTGGTCTTGTTAAGTCCCATATGTAATAAATTAAAGTTTAGGTTCAACAATTTTTTATAAAATACTTCCCAAAGCTAGGATACTCATAAGTTGGAAGCTAGAGACAACCTAAAATTTGTGGTTAAATTTGATAAAATAGATAATTTTGACTGTAATAAATGTGTATGGAAATATTGGTCCCCAAAACGACTCTTTATGATTGGATCAATCGTTTCTCAAACCGAAGAAAGGATGTTAAAGACATAAAACGATGTAGCTCATCTTGAACCTCCATCAGCAATGGTGTGAAAGTGATTATGGAAGATTTTCGATACAATGTAGACATAAATTTGTATGTTCATATGTTAGTTGGAGTTAACATTAAAGAGAGTCAAGTCGACAGGAGTTACGATGGAACTTTATAAAGATGTGTTTAATCACTTCATTCAATCCCTCCCCCCCAAATTTCTCGTATGAGATCAGGTAGAACGTTCGTCATTATTTTTCGACCTACAAGATGTTACTAAAAAAATTCCTGAGTTCGACGATATGGATCATGTGAATCACATATTCATTAAACCTTTACTAAAGCCTCAAGTTCAGAGGAAAATTAATGTTATGAAGTACTGTTGATAGACCTCCTTCAAGTTCAGAGGAAAATTAATGTTATGAAGTGCTGTTGATAGACCTTCTTCAAGTCCAGAGTAAAATTAATATTATGAAGTGCTCTTGATAGACCTCCTTCAAGTTCAGAGGAAAATTAATGTTATAAAGTGCTGTTGATAGACCTTCTTCAAGTTCAGAGGAAAATTAATGTTATAAAGTGCTGTTGATAGACCTTCTTTAAGTTAAGAGGAAAATTAATGTTATGAACTGTTGTAGATAGACCTTCTTTAAATTCAGAGGAAAATTAATGCTATGAATTGCTGTTGATAGACAGAACTTAAAGTTCAGAGGAAAATTAATGTTATAAAGTTCTTTTAGTAGACAGACCTTCAAGTTCAGAGTAAAATTAATGTTATGAAGTGTTGTAGATAGATTCTTTAAGTTCAGAGGAAAATTAATTTTATGAAGTACTGTTGATAGATCTCCTTCAAGTTCCGATCAAAATTAATGTTATGAATTGTTGTAGATAGACCTTCTTGAAGTTCAGAGGAAAATTAATGTTATGAAGTGCTGTTAATAGACCTCCTTCAAGTTCAGAGGAAAATTAATGTTAAGAAGTGCTGTTCATAGACAGACATTCAAGTTTAGAGGAAAATTAATGCTATAAAGTTCTTTAGATAGACCTTCATTAAGTTCAGAGGAAAAGTAATGTTATGAAGTACTGTTGATAGACAGACCTTCAAGATCAGAGAAAAATTAATGTTATGAAGTGCTGTTGATAGACCTCTTCCTTCAAGTTAAGAGAAAAATTAATGTTATCAAGTGCTGTTGATAGATCTTCTTCAAGTTCAGAGCAAAATTAATGATATGAAGTACTTTTGATAGACAGAACTTCAAGTTCAGAGAAAAATTAATGTTATGAACTGTTGTAAATAGACCTTCTTCAAGTTCAGAGAAAATGTAATATTATAAAGTGCTGTAGATAGACCTTCTTCAAGTTCAGAGGAAAATTAATGATATGAAGTACTGTTGATAGACAGACCTTCAAGTTCAGAGAAAAATTAATGTTATGAACTGTTGTAGATAGACCTTCTTTAAGTTCAGAGAAAAGTTAATGTTATAAAATGCTGTAGATAGAACTTCTTTAAATTCAGAGGAAAATTAATGTTATGAAGTGCTGTTGATAGACCTTTTTCAAGTTCAGAGAAAAATTAATGTTTGGAAGTACTATTGATAGATCTCCTTCAAGTTCAGAAGAAAATTAATGTTATGAAGTGTTGTAGATAGATTCTTTAAGTTCAGAGGAAAATTAATGTTATGAAGTCCTGTTGATACACCTTTTTCAAGTTCAGAGAAAAATTAATGTTTTGAAGTACTATTGATAGATCTCCTTCAAGTTCAGAGAAAAATTAATGTTATGAACTGTTGTAGATAGATTCTTCAAGTTCAGAGGAAAATTAATGTTATGAACTGTTGTAGATAGACCTTCTTCAAGTTTCAGTGCAAAATTAATGTTAGGAAGTGCTTCTGATAGACAGACTTTTAGGTTTAGAGGAAAACTAATGTTATAAAGTGTTTTAAATAGACATTCTTCAAGTTCAGAGAAAAATTAATGATATGAAGTACTGTTGATAGACAGACTTTCAAGTTCAGAGTCAAATTAATGTTATGAAGTGCTAGTAGATAGATCTTTTTCAAGTTCAGAGGTAAATTAATGTTATGAAGTACTGTTGATTGACCTCCTTCAAGTTCAGAAGAAAATTAATGTTATGAAGTACTGTTGATAGACGGACCTTCAAGGTCAGAGGGAAATTAATGTTAGGAAATGCTGTTGATAGACCTCCTGCTTCAAGTTAAGAGGAAAATTAATGTTATTAAGTGCTGTTGATATACAGACTTTCATGTTTAGAGGAAAATTAATGTTATGAAGTGTTGTAGCTAGACCTTCTTCAACTTCAGAGGAAAATTAATCTTATGAAGTACTCTTGATAGATATACCTTCCAGTTGAGAGGAAAATTAATGTTATGAAGTGCTGTTAATAGATATACCTTCAAGTTCAGAGGTAAATTAATGTTATGAAGTACTGTTGATTGACCTCCTTCAAGTTCAGAAGAAAATTAATGTTATGAAGTACTGTTGATAGACGGACCTTCAAGGTCAGAGGGAAATTAATGTTATGAAATGCTGTTGATAGACCTCTTGCTTCAAGTTAAGAGGAAAATTAATGTTATTAAGTGCTGTTGATATACAGACTTTCATGTTTAGAGGAAAATTAATGTTATGAAGTGTTGTAGCTAGACCTTCTTCAACTTCAGAGGAAAATTAATCTTATGAAGTACTCTTGATAGATATACCTTCCAGTTGAGAGGAAAATTAATGTTATGAAGTGCTGTTAATAGATATACCTTCAAGTTCAGAGGAAAATTAATGTTATGAAGTGCTGTTGATAGACCTCCTTCAAGTTCAGAGGAAAATTAATGTTATGAAGTGCTGTTGATAGACCTTCTTCAAGTTCAGAGGAAAATTAATGTTATGAACTGTTGTAGATAGACAGAACTTAAAGTTCAGAGGAAAATTAATGTTATAAAGTTCTGTTAGTAGACATATCTTCAAGTTCAGAGTAAAATTAATCTTATGAAGTGTTGTAGATAGATTCTTTAAGTTCAGAGGAAAATTAATGTTATGAAGTACTGTTGATAGATCTCCTTCAAGTTCAGAGGAAAGTTAATGTTATGAAGTGTTGTAAATAGACAGACCTTCAAGTTCCGATCAAAATTAATGTTATGAATTGTTATAGATAGACCTTCTTCAATTTCAGAGGAAAATTAATGTTATGAAGTGCTGTTGATAGACCTTCTTCCAGTTCAGAGGAAAATTAATGTTATGAAGTACTGTTGATAGACCTCCTCCAAGTTCAAATCATTTTAATGCGGAATAATATTAAAGTGATTTTCAAATATTACCCAATAAAATAAAAATTTCATGCCCCCAAAAGGTTCATGTCAGGGGTTTTGTTCAAAATAGCAACGCTTAAGCTCATTCTTCAAAATTTGTCATATCAAAACTATAACTCTTTAGTATCGTTGTCACATCTACTTTACAACACTGATTAGGTATTCTCTGATCTTTTCTTCCAAATTTGATGAAAACGATAGATAGTTTTAATTTCCATCAAGTAAAGAAGTACACAACAATAAATACATGATTCAATTGAAAAAAAAATGATCAAACTTTATATACAAAAATAAACTTTTTTTTTACTTTATTATAACTTTTCTAAAACCTTTTGTACCCCCAGAGTATAATGCTTCGGTTGGTTTTCAATTTTTACCCAACTGGATATCGCCGATTGAGAAAATACCAATGTATTTTCCCGTCTAAATTGACTGATAGATAGTCCTTGTATCTATCTAACTTTTAAATAACGATATTTCTCAAGATGAAAATTCCAATTTGATTTTGACTATGAGTCCGCTTATAATATTTAATCTTTTATTTTAACTTTTAAATAATTGGATACCCCTCAACGAGAAAATGCTAATCATTTTATACCAATAAATCCATTTAAAAAAAGTCCTCGCTTGTTTCCATTTTTAAATAGCTATATTTCTCAATGACAAAATCCTAACAAAAGGCCTAATTTAGAACTCATCAACCGCTTCATAATATTTTATTATTATCCCATTGCTACCGCTCTAATTAAACCTCCCCAAAGCTTTATTTACCTCATATATTACTAGTTATTTGCACATTTAAAATGTAACTACTCTTTATCCCTTCATTTGCGAGCACGGCCTTTTTTTGTTTGTTTACATATATGCAGATTGTTTGTATTCGTGTGGGGCGCAGGAAAATCGCTGCCAGTTTCCAGTGGCGATTGAAAGGAAAGATTCGTCATCTGGGCTAACTTTTCTCGTAAATGAAGACTTAGGTTACTAATTTGAAAAGGTACATCCGAGCAGTCCACGTTAATTGCGAATACCTCAGTAATTTCAATAGAAATGAGTGTTTAATATCGTTTTATTTTAGCAAATGTATTTATAAGCCTAGTCTAGGATCAAATATTAGAATATATAATAATTACAATTTTTATTTAAATGTACTAAAGTTGATAACAAGGAAATTACAAAAAAGATAAAGCGATGAAGGAACACTTAAATAAAGAAAAAGTGAAAGGCAACAAGGGAAGATACAATTTAGAAAGAAGACAATAATGAAGATAAAATGAAGAAAGGAAAAGAGTAAAAAAGATAGGATTGAAGAACCAAAAGGTGAATAATTGGTTATAAAAAGATGGTCTCTGAACCTATCTCATCAACCCTTATACTCTATTTATGACAGTATTTCGAGGACTTCAGGGACTCGACCCCTCATTAATTAGGAGAATTTTCGACTCAGAAGATCGAGTGGTTTTATTTTTAAAATATACGTAATTATGATTTATTTGATTGTTAACAATTAAATTCATGCTCATTATTATTTCATTTGTTTTTCTTAATTATTTTTGTAAGAATGAATGCCAGCTGTGAGAAAGGATGACAGCGGTCGCTTGCGATGGTTGCAAGTGGTTGCTTCATGATGAATTTTGTGTGCAATTATTTGTTAGAGTGAAAATACTCATTATGTAATTTTTCATACATTTTTTATTCTGGTTATTGCACCAATTTACTTGAGTTATTTTGCATAAAAGGCTACGTGGGAGATGACTCCGTTATCGTTAGCGTCATGGTCGTTTTGAAGAATAAAAGAGGCAAAAGTTAATTGTCTCAGAAGCCAAAAGGGAGTTCAAAACTCTCCTGAATGGTTTTAGTTTGCCAACAATTGCAAGTTTCTTTTCGAACATTTTATAATTGTGAAACAGTTCGATTCTTCTTAAAAGGAACAGCTGTATAGTATTAGTAGTCCATCGATTTCGACGATGACATTTGTTTGCACATCTCATCTGTTATGGATTCGCAGGTGACTGTGTAGTCCAAGTCTGGAACGGCATGGCCATTGACAGTGGGGGCAGAATAACTGTCCAGGCTCTACAAGTACGGCTGATGCGGCTTTCCTTCTCTCTCGGGCCTCAGTGACACATGCACGACGCTCCTCTTCAAAGGGGTTATGAACCTTCTTTGTCAGAGCATGTGGGGCAGATTCTGTTCTGTGCACATTTCTCCAGTTGTTTTAGGGCGATTTCGGCGAGTGATGTGTTCGTCTTCACATAGTCCTTGAAACGCTTCCGAGGCCTGCCCTAGTTTCGCTTTCCTGAGGAGAGCTGTCCGTACAGCAGCTGCTTCGGCATTCTGGAGTTGTCCATTCAAATGACATGTCCTGTCCATCGAAGCTGGCTCTTCAGGATCATAGCTTCAACACTTATGATCTCCACCTGGTCGAGGATCTCTAGGTTTGTAACACAGTCCTGTAATCGGATGCCGAGTATCGACCTCAGGCTCCGCATGTGGAACTGTTCCAGCGCTCTCAAGTGTCGTCTGTACAGAGTCCACGTCTCACATGCATAAAGGAGACTGATGAGCACGATGGCCTTGTATACTTTGCGGATTGCCTGATATTGTGCTGGCTCAGGACTCACGTTCTCAGACGACCAAGAACTTGGCTTGCATTGCAGATACTGGTGTTGATATCCTTATCCAGGGTTTAATCGTTGGAGATGACGCTGACGAGATATTTGAAGTCCTCCGTTGTCTTAAGCTCAGTTCCCTCGATGGATGTTGATGGGGGGGGGGGGGGAGCTGACAGTAGAGGCTGATAGTAAGACCAAACAGACGGGAAGCTTCAGTGAATTTATCGACGATGAGATGGAGTCTTGGCATTCAGACGGTGGAAGTCAAAAGAGATCCGTCCAGGCTGTTCTTCAATTACACTCCGCGCTTCAGGTCTCAGTCAGCGTGACTGAGTACGCAGGTGAAGAAGAGGTTGAAGAGTACAGGAGCTAACGCACATCCTTGCTTTATGCCATTAGTGATGATGAAAGGCTCGGACATTTATCCACCAGAAAGTACCAGTACGGTCATGTTATCGTGGAACAGGCGGATGAGGTTCTCAAATCTCTTTGGACATCCAAACTTTCTCAGGATCAGCCAGAGAGCCTCCTTGTTAACAATATCAAACGCTTTAGTGAGGTAATTGAAGACAACGTAAAGGTCCATGTACTGCTCGATGATAGATAACATACATTGTTCATTTTATACCGAGGAAAATATCAGCCATTTATCGCTAAATGGAAGTTACGAGTGTAAATCCTCATATTATGTATAGCATCCCCCCAACACAGTTTTCAGTTTTAAACATCCCGCCCAAACTAAATTCAATTAATTGTTTATAGAAATCACATCTGTTTTATAACTCGTAATGAATATTCTTTCTCTACGATAATTAATAGCCCAGAGAGTTTCATCTGCTAGGAATATCTTACAATAAGTAAGATATTCCTCTAGTGAAGAAGCGGAAGAGAAAATCTTTAAGTCCACGTTAATCAAGGCGAAATAACCTTCCACTCCTTTGAGATGAATTATAATCCTAAATAACTAATGATGCCATTATTAAGGAAAATATGCTAACGAGAATATTCAACCGCTATCAAATTTCTATACACGCTACAAATATCAAGTCCTTCTACTTAGCATACGCTTCCTTAAGTTGTCAGTCCCACAGTATATAACTGTCGCCACAAAGGGCGTTCATTTCACTCTATTGCTTGTTTCACTTTGATAGCGAAGTCAGACGCTGCTTTATTTTCAATTTAGCTGGGTATTCACTCTAATTGAGGGTAATTTGTCTTGTATTTGTAAGAATAATTTATGATAGCTAACATAACAGTAAAAGAAATAATATTATTATAAGACCACGCAAGATAGTTCTTTGCTCTTTCAAATAGACGGTGTCGCTTGTGTATCCGTTTTACCATTTCATATATACGAGTATATATATTCTTTGTTCAAAAGATTTTTCGTATCTTCGCTTATTTTTGTGTTCAATCTCTTCGTATCATTATTATTTATTTCAGGAATACCCTTGGAAAATAATTTCTTCTATAATAGTTTTGCAGTTTTCTCGTGACTCTTTTCACCTGAGCATCTAGTTCATTAAACTTATTTTGGTAATGCAATTAAGTGTTTATTTCAGTGTGTAAAAAAAATCACTTTTTATGTCAAATACCCGTGGATTTGTCCTATTTTTCCTGACTTTTTCGTTTGTTTTATTTGTATCTCGATTTTGCTCTTCATTTATTTGTTGTCGCTACCAATGCTGACGAAGCTGATAACCTATATATTATTGCTTCACCAGAGAATCATCGATTTTCATAGTGCCTCACTTGATTGCTGTTAGCCCTTCCCACGAAAATAACCTTTCCTTCGTTCTCTCCTGTCGCGGCAAACCATCAATAACAGTTAATACTAAACTTTATAGACGTTGTGGTGTTAGTTCAACTGCCTTGGGTATCTTTGCAACTACCTCAATAAAATATTTCTCCTTTAAATATGTAATAGATTTTATTTTTTCTTCCAATTTTGTCTCGTACATGTCTATCTTCTGCTTTTCCACTTTGGAAAGTGTTTATAATGGAAATGTTTGCTCCTGTAAATTGTACTAATCTATTCATTCAGACATTGATTTCTCTCTCCTACAGTGAATTTTCGTATTGATCGACTATCATATCTTCCTTTTATTTACAACTACATCTTATTTCTTTAATTTCTGATGTGAGTTGCCCATAATTTTGTTGATCTGATGTATTCCTTGCGTATATGCGTTCACCAATTCTGTATAAAAGTCTTCTATCTTTCGCTCTGAGTGAGCCATTGTTGGTTCATTGTCGAGGTATACATACCTGTATAGACTAGCTCGGCGCTCAGAGTGTTACACAAGCGCAGGCAGACGGCTGGCCACAGGCTGCTTGAGTTATGTCTGGGCGATAAATAAAGAGTGCAAATTACGGTTGATCGGGTTTAGATTAATGGCTTCCTAAGTTGCAGTTCAAAGGATATATAAAGACAATACCGAAGAATATAATTTTAATATATATAACAAAAAGGGGGAAATTTATATATATATATATATATATATATATATATATATATATACAAAAGTGGGAACAAATTACTTATGGTGGTTAAATAAATTATGTGAAGATTAACGAGCTAATCTGAGAATCACTATACACGATCGCTTTACCTTCAAGCGCAGGCGAATTGGATGGGGGCTGGAAGACAACGGCGCAGGTCTTCAAGAAGATACTTCGGGGAGTCCTGACTCGGAGAACTTGAAGATGGGGTTGGATTACTTCGTGATGAAGAATGAGATTTTCTCTGCTCCAGAGAGACGTAATCTCAATTCGAGGCGATTCTGCTGATCGACAGGGAGTCTGAGTCTCGAAAGACGGGAATCTTGAAGGGGTGGTAAAAATGATAGAGCCGCACAGCTCTCCGGGAAGAAGGATGCTCGATAGTTTTCCTCCAAATAGGGGCCAAAGCTTAACGAAGGTAGATCTGCTGACGAGATCTACGACGGCGTACGACGACGAGTTAAGTGGGGGGGGGGGAGGCACGGGAAACGGACGGCAGTCTGGACGAAGTTAATGGCGAGCTTTTAATCTACTCAAAAGATGGTGAGCTTCTAGTCAAATTCACGGGTGACTGCTCTGCTAGACGCCTCTGGGCCTTGCGGTCCCCAAAGGATCCTTGACGCCAGTCTAAGCAAACACAATTCATGATAACGCGTCCTTCCAGAGGATCAAACTCGCCTCGCGATATGGGGGTAGGGTTAATATGGCCGAACACGGCATTATCACAGGGGAGAGGGTGGGGGATCGGTGTCTGAAAACAAACACAGCTGGGACGAGTGATTAAGCGAGTGACGGATTCTTCCTCGACTTTCTAAAATTATGACGCTGGGTCACGTGGTCTTGAAAGAATAGAGGAAAACTCGTATCACCAAGCGGCATCCTCTCACGGTGGTCCTTCGAGGTCATTCCCGTACATTCATATAGTTGGAACACTGGTACCTAATACTTATTTGATATTTTAATTAATAGTTTGATTAATCTAACAGATATTTCTAATATTTATCATATGAATGTCATCTCTCGTATGAGAAACCCTACGTCACTAATATATGCGTCGTTTTAGAACTTTATAAGAGAGTATGTGACCGTTTGTCATTTGTACAGTTTCTCCTAATTTCATTCTTAGCTCCTTGCGGTTAATTGTTTTTAATTCCTTCTCACTTCATTTTTATTTCACTAAGGCAAATTACTTTTTATGGTTATGGGCTCGTTCTGTGGGTTGAGTTGTATGATATGTCATCACGGAGACAATGAGTCGCAAACCTCAACGCATTGACCAATTCGACTGCCGGGTCATTTCCAAACTATAGAAGTATTTCTACAACCTTATGTTTTTATTTCATCAATGTAGGTTAGATTACTTAAAATTGTAAGACATCCAGGACTACAGCAATCGTTCTCAAAATTGAGCCTCGAGGTAAATATCTCAGCAAGCTCGTCAAGGGCTGTTGAGATCGGTAGCGAAGAACTCTATGATAAATAAGGCAGAACTGCAAGACAATTTGCATTCAGTTGGGACCTCAGTTACGAAAAGAACCATTAGTAATGAGTTCAATAAACAAGCTTTATGACCTCGATTGCCACGCAAGACCCCTGTTCTAATGAAGTCTTACTTGTTACTACGAAGGAAGTTTCCTTAGGATCACATAGAGAGAAGCTAGATCAAATTGGGATAAAGGTGATTTTGTCTGATTAGGCAAAATTAAAGTCTTTAACTGGAATACAGCTTACCATGTTTAGTGGCAAGATTATAGTGTAAGGCTCCTTTTATTTTAATGGCTCTCATCATATAATTGATCCAACAATGAATGGAAGCCATATACCGCCAAAAATTGACTAGATAGCTTAACGCCAGCAGTGACGTTGGAGCTGGAGGATTATTGGATGTTCCAGCAAGAAAATAACCACAAGTAACATGAAGGCAGTGCTTGAGTAGTTCGTGCAGAACAATAGTGATGATCTACCAAGGCCTACTAAATCCCCTGACTTGAATCTGATAGAAAACCTTTGGCAAATATTGAAGGAGAAAGTCTATAAGAGGATACTTGCAAACCTCGTCCAACTGAAAGCTATATGGAGGGATTTATTCTTTCTTAAATGTAATAAAGAGCCTAATTAAGTTGTATGATAGACAAAAATTAAAATTGAAACAATAACTCTTTGTTATATTGTTGTAAAAACTTTAGAAGGTGCTAGGAAAGTTTTCCTATATATTTATATGTGACTTGCTTCTATGCTTAAAAAGAAAACTCGTTACTTTCTGCCTATTATTTGTTATATATACGAAAATGAGACATAGTCACTAATCACAAAAGAACACTGAGCAACTTGGACAATTTAAAATAAAATACATGTAAAGAGGAATTCGCAGGAGGAATTAAAGAAATACATACTTGCTAAAAGCAGAAACATGAATGATGAAAAGAGTTAAAAATTTTATGTGAAGTGAGCATGACAGATTACTAGAAGGTTCGATAGAAGTTAGACAAAATGAATTATAAGTGGACATTTTTATAAATACAAAACCCTTATGAGGTTGTTAAAATTGCGTTGTTGCCCAGGAGCAGAAGACATCTGCTCTTTCTGACCGCTTTGGAGATTATGGGAGAAAACTTTTGATACTACAGCCTATATATGATGTTAACTTCCAGTATATGCAATAGTTAGGAAGCAGGAGTTCAATTGGAGATTAAACCGCTACCTGGATTGCATCCAAGTTGCTGGTCCCACATCAATTGTGCATCCAAGTACGGCAGTCTCACTGTAACATTGCATCCAGGTCGGGCAGTCGAATCATATCCACTTGAGAATGACTGACCACTTTACAATCCTTCAGAAAGGCTAGAGTTAAAAAAACACACCCTTGCCTCCTGAGCGGTCACCCCTAAAAAGACTTCGTAGAGGAGTAAAATATGAGATAATACAGAGACGGGCCAAATGCTACCATTGTACTACGATCAGTCTAATGTTCTTAGGGAGTCATTTTTCAAGCATTGGTATTATATAAACTGATGAAATGATGATAACGCACTCTCTATTTCTCTCTTTCCATACCCTTTTCTCGTTGACTCTCTATTATGTGTGTGTTTGTATGAGTGAATTTAATATTAGCCTGTACTAGAATCCGATCCCGATGAGAAACCAAATGTTTCTATGGTAGAAATACCATTCGATGAACATGTCAGCCTGATTACCAACTTCAATACTGTGTTGATCACTCCCCTTGGAAAAGGAAAATAAAATAATTCCAAGAAATTTCCAGTGTATTTACAGAAAACTATTTTTCAAAAAAAGTTTTGAAGACTTCAAATTTATTTTTCCTCAACATGGGATAATTTTTCATTTTTGATAAGGATGATCGCCATAGATGTTGAAGGAGTAGGAGAAGATGTACCTAAGGCTTTCTTGTTAGGCGTAGATATGATAGCTGTTAACTGAATTTTGGATGAGCAATTAAGCCTTTAGGAAGTCTCAGCCTCGTCTGTTCTTATGATAGTACCATGAGCTTAGTGTTTTACCAATCTATTTTGCGTCTGATGGGAGCGCAAGAACGTGCAATGGCAGGCAATGACTCGTGAAGGAACTTCGATCTTTATATGATTCTTCTTGTCCTTGTCTTCTTTTCTGTTTATTTTATTTTACTTCTTCCCTATCTTTTCAGGTTTAGTCAGCTGTCTTTGCCTTTACACTCATCTTAAATGTGGACTAACGCGCCCGTTCCAACCACCACTAGGGCGGGGTTAAAGGCGACAGCAGCCAAGAAAATGATAATTGAATGGGAATGTGATCACTACCAGGGAGCCTATCGACTACTTTCCACGCCATACCAGGTTGTGCCTTCGGAGAACCGCCATGGGATAGATCAAGGCAGAAAAATAAATAATTTTTCGGAGAGTGATGCTTAAACTCATCCATATTTAGGACACTTATCTCCACATCCGCGATCAGGTCTGCAAAGACCTGACTCCCGGGAATGATCAAGTAGTCAACCTAGAAGGAGTATTTAACGTTAAAATCTCTAAGCCGTAGAAAGAGCCTCCGCAACCGTACCACGACGCATTATAGTTGATATTTATAGCAAACGGAAGATTAGAGACATCATGCTAGGTATAAATCACGCATCCTCCTTCCCGGCGCCTTGTATAAGAGCATACATGCTGTTCTCTTCTTTAATTTGTTAATTTTCAACTTCGGATTTCCATTACTCCACTTGAATGCGGAAACACTATTTTTCTTTTCCTTCACCAAATATTTGTGATTCAATATCGTAAAAAGAGATTAAATGAAATTTGACAATCGAAAGAAAAATAGTTGGTAGACAAAATAATTTTACAGAACTAAAACTTATCTAATAATTTTTTATTAGTACTAATTCAAATTTCAGTTAAATGTTTTTGTGAGTCACCCTGTATAATTAATAATAATAATAATAATAGGTATTTATATGCGCCCTTCAGGGCTGTTAGCCCTCCCAGGGCGCAGGTTGTGTAGCAAGTGTAGAAAAAGTTTACAGGGGAGAGAAGACAATTCTGAAGAGATAAGTCTTCAGGAGACGTTTAAAAGTAGTAAGGGAGGGAGAGGATCGGACTTCGGCAGCAAGAGCATTTCAGAGTCTAGGAGCACAAACTAAGAAGGAACGGTCACCCACCGAGCAGATGAAAGAACGAAGAGCGTTCAGGAGGCGATCGGGGTAAGAACGGAGTGCCCGAGGAGTTTGACGACGGGAGAGGGCAGACGAGAGATAAGGTGGATCTTCATGTTTTAGGGCCTTGCAAGTGATAAGAAGAATTTTATAGTGGGTGCAGAAGCGAATAGATAACCAGTTTAGCTCCTGTAACAGAGGCATCGAAGGAGAGACCCGAGGTCGGCGAAGGAGGAGCCGGGCAGCTTAGTTTTGAACTAGTTGTAGGGGTGAAATGACGAAGAAGGGAGATTCACTAGAAGAGAATTGCAGTAGTCTAAGCGTGAGGTGACGAAGGCATGAATTGCAGTCTCAAGGCTTCGTCAATCTAAATGGGATCAAACACGTGAGAAGTTACGGAGGAAACCAAGCGAAGACTTACAGATACGATAGACGTACAGTTTAAACGAGAGTTGCTCGTCGAAAATATGTCCAAGATAACTGATGGTATCAGAGAAGGCGACATTGGTTTTCCCAAGGTTAAGAGAGGCGAAGGGAGCTTGAGATTTTTTCCACTATTGAAGCGGTACCAACAAGGAGAACTTCAGTTTTATCATGGTTAAGTTTGAAAAAGTTTTCACACAGCCATTCGTTTATGGAGAGGTGGCCGAAAGGAGCTTAGTAATTGATTGAGAGAAAGACACAGGGGATGCGGAAAGGTTATCTGAGTGTCATCAGCATAGAGATGGAAGGACAGGCCCAAATCGCGAAGAAGGAAGCCAAGAGGAAGTAAGTACATATGGAAGAGGAGGAGACTAAGGATTAATCCTTGAGGCACCCCGAAATGAATGGGCACGGGCTCGGAGAAGAGGTTATCGAGCGCGACCGACTGAGTGCGGGAGGAGAGATATGAGCGGAACCAATCAAGTGCAGTGCCCAAGAGACCAAGGAAAGTGTGAAGACCATTAAGAAGGACAATGTGGGCGATAGAGTCGAAAGCAGAGGAGAGGTCTAGGAGGATTGGAATGGACGTACAACCCCTATCGGTTGCTTTACGTAAACCGTATGAAACATTAAGGATAGCAGTTTAAGCAGAGTGCTTCGTTTTGAACCCCAACTGGTACATTTCTTCGAAATTGCAGTTATAAATATGGTCATTAAGGCAAGAGATAACATTCTCTCGAAGACCTTAGAGAGGAATGGAAGCTGTGAGATAGGATGATAACTAGATGGTTCAGAAGGGTTAGGGTGTTTTTTAAGGATAAAACGAATTGAGGCATGCTGGAAGGAAGAGGAAACCACCCCTGTGGCAATTATAGTGTTAATGAGATGAAGAATCAATGAGAAGACAGCAGAGAGAATTTGGTGGAGGAGTTCGGGTGGAAAGACGTCCTTAGGGGATCCAGATTTGTTGGAGCATGAGATCAGGGCAGTTATTTATTCAGAGAACGCCCGAGTGAGGACGTTAAGCGGCAATGGAGTATGGTCCGGGAGAACAGCATTGGCTTGTTCAAACGACTGAAATTATACGGCACGAAGGTTAATAACTTTATCAGAGAAAAATTAGAAAGAGTAGAGGGGTTGATAGGGGAAATGGGGCTAGGCGAGGAAGGGCGAGAGAGGAAACGAAAGATAGTCCGAGGGTCATTCTTGCTCTCAGAGAAAAGTTTGCGTGAATGAGCCTCGCGCGCTGATTTTAATTTGGAAGAATATGTCGAAGTAGCAAGACGATAGGCAAGTGAGAGGGAGGTCGTTTCCTGCCCACGGAAGCGTGCTTTACGAAGGGCTCGTTAATGGGCACGTAAGGAACTCCTTTACTGAAGGAGTTCCATTGTGAGCCAAGGGGTGCGGTGATAGCGGTTTGAATAAGGAGTGATAAGGGGCAGGTGCGCGTAAAGGCAAGCTAGTAATGATTGATGCAGAGAGTTTAAGGTTTGGTCAGGTGAAGCAGTAGTATCAATAGGAAGTAAGGCAGATACGTAGCCATATTTACATGCATTATGGATAAACTACTGAGGGAAGTCGAGGACTTTTAATCTAACTATGGAGTAAGTCAGGAACTTAAGGCATTGAATTATATAAGCGGATTACAAAATGATCCAACAAATCCTAGAGTCACTCATCTTAAAAGGACACCGAGGGATAAAAGTTGATCTAATATCCAGAAAATTAAGCGAAAGCTAAGATACATTGTAGAACAATATCCTTCTGCTTCAATATAAATCCCTTGACTGTGGAGTATTAACAGTTTTAGACATAAAACTGGAGTACCTTTTCCAGTAATAGTAAGGTCGCTAAATCATGCACATGGTACTGGCGGGGGGCTCTTGCACTCCAGGAACTGGTGTTATGGAGTAAAAGGATGAGAAAGGCTCTCTCCATATTCTTTTTTTATTGTTGAATGCTTGCTCAAGTCTTTGAGGGAGAAAGGTCTTCCAGGGATTGTTTTGCCTCCCTCGTATTTTTTCTTCTTTGATTAAAAAAACCTTTGTTCTAGTATTTTGTTATTATTTATGTTGTTTTTACATTAACCTGGATATAGACTTTTTTGCACTATCGGTATTTGTGCCTTCGATTTATAACTCAAGAAGGGGTGCTAAAATAAAAAATAGAATAAATGATACGTAATTGGTTAGTTAATTTAGTATCCTTTGATATCTTTTTTAACTCATTTGTTAACAAACTGGCCCTGATAGGATCTAGGTTGTTCGCTGCTATTCATACTGTTGTTCTCTTTTTAAAAGTAATATTATCGTCAAATTAATTGGAAAAACGTAACGTAAGCATTTTTGATAGACAAGTTTTGAAGAGGTTAGTTAAGAAATTTGTGAATAGAAGGATAAGAAAAATTGAGGGATGATACCTTGCTAGAATAAACCGAATAGGAGGCAAATGGGGCGTTCAACGCCGAGTAACCGTACGCTCGCTTGAAACTGCTAAACTTATATAAAAGATACTTCCAAGGGTGAGATAATCGCATAAACCGGTTGAATAAGGACCCTTTGACCCTTCAATTAATATTTAATTTTAATTCCTAAAATAAATCGAGAAGAGGCGCTTGTACAAAAGAAGCAAAACCTCTGGGTCTACGCGACCCATCCTCTCTCCACCTCGGTTTTCTTGTCTGGCCTAAAATTTAGGGGGTAATTCTTTTCTCTTTGTTCCTTTGTGCATTTCGATCATGGAGTATGGACCTTAATTTTTAAGTGAAAGGTTGATCCAATTTAACTTTGAATCGGATTATGTGCATTAACTTTGAGGATGACCATCATCCCTCAATAGGAGAATAAATTTTGAATTATGACTCTGATCTCTGATCTCAGATAGGATATTTATGTACAAGTATGACCTTAATCAAAATATATGACCTTGATCAGTATGCTAACGTTGACCAAGAGTATGAACTAGAGCGCTAAGCATGGCTTTGATACCGGAGTATAACAATGACACTTCAGTATTACCTGGATCCCTCTGTAAAATGTTGAATCTCATATGTGACCTTGATCACTACATATAACCTTGAACCCCTCGAGTATGAAACTGATCACTAAGACTTTGACCACTAGGACTATGTATATGCTCACGGAGTTAGAGCTTAATACCCATGTATGATCTTGATCACTAGTATTTTGACACGATCTGTCATGTTCATGATTATAAAGTATGTCCTTAATCACAAAATAGAGCTTTTATCCATCACAACCAGGATCCCTCGTATGACCTAAATTCCTAAGCGTGATCTTGATCAGGAAGTAAATCCTTTCTCACTTTATCTTAGAGTATCACTTCAATTTCAGAGTGTGATCTTGACCGTTACCTCTTAACAAAGTCCCTAATAGGTTTTCATTCTTATCCGCCGGTCTTTAACATTCCTATTTCTTTAATAGTTCCTCTTATAATATTATCTATCTTTGGACCATCCTAATTTATACAGAATTCATGAACTTGATAAAATAGCAATAAGAACTAGATAAAATCGACTTTATTATCTCGAAATTATAGCACCGCTGTCATTTGAGATGCCTTTTGTCGTGAAAATCAAAGTGATTCTGGAAGATACATCATCACAATAGACAAATCACCCTCACTTTCGAGTTCTGGAGTTATTTCAAGAAAGAAAACGCAATCACGATTAGAATCACCCTTATTACCTTCCCTATAATCACCCTCATAATGACGTGGGTTTGAAGCTATTTTTGATCATCTCTACAGCCTCCTGTATTATCATCTTGTTTATACCTTCATAATCACACTTATAATAAGTTTGTCGTCTATATTTAGCTAACGTCTATTCATCACTCTTTTTGATTATATATCCTGACTCATTTATTATCGCTTTATTATCACCCCTATGCTCATCCTTATTATCAATCTTATAATCACCCTTATAATCCTCCTGTCCACCATATTTATCTGACGTAAGTTCATAGACGTTTGTAGCTCATATGCAAATGCGTCCTTATTATCAGCCTTATTATCACCCTTTTAATTACCCTAATATAACCCTTATAATTATCTTACTCACTATATTGTCCTTGGCTCATAGCCATTCATAGATCACACTTATTTTCACCATTATTACCATACTTATTATCGCCCTAATGACACCCTTACCATCACCTTATCCACCTTATTTATCTGCGCTTAGTTCATAGCCGTTTATTAATCGCCCCTTTTTACCAGCCTTATAATCACTTAAATAATCACCCCCATTGTCACTTTTATCCTCCATATATGATTACTCTCGTATCAAAGCCCTTATAAGATCATATCCACGGACACCTTTCAAAAGATCCTGTTTTTAAAGACTCCCTACTAATATAATTAACCTTAATATTGATTATATTATTAATGTTGATTATATGACATTGATTTTTAGCAAAAGTTAGCCTCAGAATTGAATTAAATCGTATTTCCATCGAGGTTAATTATCATTAGATTGGAACCCTTTTACCCCTTGATCGTATCGTATATATATATTTATATATATATATATATATATATATATATATATATATATATATATATATATATATATATATATATATATATAAAGTAGATGCATCTTTTCTTGTCTTTGCAACAGTTTTACATTCATAATAATTCACTACACGTCGGGCTTACACGCTAGATTGCCAGGTTTGATTTCTGCCTTGAAAGGGCAATTTTTTTTTGCAGTCCTAAGCAACAGCCGCTTTAATGAGGCGGTGTGTCATGTTTGATGGGTTCGCGCCGAGAGCTTCGGCTCCGCGCGTCATCATAAATTTAGAAAATCCCAGCAGTGCCGTTGTCTTTCCCCCAACTTCACATGCACAAAATGTGTCTCTTCCGTCCGGAAACCGACGAATTTTAAGATCCAAACTCCAGACGCCGAATAAGTGGCTGTTGGGGGTCCATACGGCTATTTTCTCGATTGTTGGGGACAAAGCGCCCTATTCATGCTCTTTATGCTCCTTTCTCTCAAACTAGGGCCGAGCTGTTGCTCGCAGATTGTCATTCCGTTCTTAATGTAGATTTCAACCAGTTTGGGGACCTAGTTCATAATTGATAAGAGAAGGGGAAGGAGAATTACATAAATGACTTTACTACTTCACCCTAAGAGGAAATTTTCCCTTAAATCATCAATACGCAATCACACCACTTGTTCCTTTTCGCTCTCTCGTTATTTATCTGCTTGTCTATCGTTTCTCATCCTCCCCACACCACTTTACACTGCGCTATAATAAATTCAAAACAATATATGAAGAGATGCTCACATGTTAAGGGTTTCTTTCGCATACAATTAAAATTTCATTCACACTCAGCTCTTCCATTTAATTACGCGCTACGCTTAACATGGGTTTGGAAAAATATTAACAAGTGTCTAAATTCTTTCGTACTGTTTACACAGAGTCGTAGTTTTGTTTCATTGCGGTGTCAAAGTAAAGAAGTATCTTTAAATTCTGAAATTAACCTAAATTTTGAGCTTAAAAACGTGAACAACAAAACAGAGCCGGAATTCTGAGATGTTTACTTAAAGCTATAAAATGCAGCGATATTTGCAGTATTACGCGAAATGGTAACTAAGGTTGGGGAAGAAAACTAATTTGCATTTCTTATTAAAGAGTGAATTCATTATTTCTCCAATTATATATGCTGTATATTTTATGAAAATAAATCTAATAGTAATTATAAAAACGTAATTTATTATATGATATATATCTTTTGAAATAATGATTAAAGTAATTAATTGATAAATTTTTAAGAAATTCTGTTTTTTGTATTATTTTCTAACACAAAGAAGCAAATTAACACAATATATAGCAAAATAGAGCCCCTTTTGAACGTTATATCAACGAGTCAATTATTCTATAAAGAACAACGATATGGACATTAAGATTTGCAATAATGGATAGGATTTTAATCATAGGGAGATGTTTATTACCTTGGTCTTTATCTGAATGGATTTGAATGGAGCGACATGAAGATTAATAAATAGTTCATTAATATTTTGTTCAAACGAACAATAACAATATGACTTTTACTTACAAATGAAAATCATTTACGTAATTATAGAGAAAAATATTAAGCCTAAAATAATTTCGATGCTATGTGAATAAATAACGAGTTAAATTAAAGGTATCACTGTTATAAGCAGTTTCGTAGTTATGTATTCCAGAGAAAGAATCTTGTATAGATCCCTCACTTCGTGACTTAAATAAATAAATTAGGATAAATAATTATATGATTTGCAATAAAGCAATTGTAGATGTGGGCACCGACTACACTTTTCAATAAAGCAACTTTAGAGATAATCACCGATTACACTTTGCAATAAAGCAATTGTTGATGTGGTCAACGATTACACTTTGCAATTAAGCAATTGTAAGGGTGGTCACCGTTCGCTTATTATATTATTTTAAAACTAAATAAATTCAATTTTTATCTATTTCATGATATGGAAGTGTTAGAAATTAAAGTGGAAATAAAAAAAAAATTCTGCTATACTTTGATAGAGCTTTATAGAGACTATACGATATTAGATAATTTTTAGAAATTAATATTGATTAGGTCAGCTATTTCATTTGTGTTCTACTAGCGATTGTTCACTGGCTTGGGGATAGATAAAATATCTATCCTACAAACACGAAACTAACAAAATTGATTTGAATTCATAGAAGAAAGAGTTCCAATCTTATCTATTTAAAAACGCGAGGTAACAGTATTATTCAGGTATTAATTTGCCTCTAAACGAAAGATAGTTAATATATTTGCAATCGGCAAATATAATAACTGAATACCTTTTTAGCTCGCCGATTCTCAAATATTTAGAAATGAAATGGTTCTGGCAATTAGAAGATAACTTATTAATATTGAGTGGGATAGTATTTGAAATAAACTAAAATTAGAACTAAAACATATAGATGAAGTGTCTAAGAAATACAAAAGGCATGTCAATATAAACAACCCCATCTCGTTTAGCAGAGTCCTAAAAGTTGCTCAGAAAAGAATCACTGTTCATAGAGGGCTAGATAATCATTATAATTAAGGTTTTCTCTTCTAAACCACCCTTCTAGTGACTTCTGCCAAGGACATAACCACCGTAATTATATTTTAACTTATTCTTAAGCTTTTTTGATAAAATAAAAATAACAAGTAATCCACCCAAGGGTCAAAACCAAAAGGAAGAAAAACAAAGAAAACCAAGCAAAAACGACAAATACAAGCTCAGGTGCTGGAAGTATGCTTGATTCCTGCCTCTGAGTACGCAACAAACACCCAACGACTATATACAGTGGAGGAGGCCAACCTCCTATCCAAAAGTTTACAACTCCACAACTTGGTGTCAACGAACTCGTCCTGAGTAAAAGGGGCAACCGGCAGCAACCTTGATCATTCTGGTACCAGGAGAGGCAAATTGTAAAAGCCCCCCCCCCTCCACTGAGACACTAAAAAAAATGTGATAGCCGGTCTACTCCATTAAATGAAACTGATGCGTCTACATAGAAAATGACAAATTGAAAGAATTGATGCAGCCATCGATCGCTGGCAACTCTATGATGGCGACTTCAAGCCATTCGTGGCCTATTTAGTTCTTGCACTCACGTAAGAGGAGATCATTGCCATTCACTCAGCTCCCTTGTTCGGCTGCCTCCATCTCTCCGACTCAAGTGACACTTTGGGTTTTTGCATGAAATGAAAGATTTGCCAATACTGATATTGAAAAACAACACTTTATTTATGATAATTTGATGAACTGAATATTTGTAAATCACTTGGATTGGGCTAGAATTCTCCTTCTGGAATAATTGTACCTAAAAGTAGTTATATTATACCAACTTTAACATTTAAAAAACTTTATTAATATTGGTAAAGTTCTTTTTGACTGTAAAATAGAGAATGTTACTTAAATTTTTAAGAAGAGAAATAAAATTCAAATATGAAACTATAGATCTAGAAAAAATGCAAAAGAATAAAGTAAATTTCATAGGTAGTATGTAATATAAAAAATAATAGTTTTATATGATCAAGGGATAAAAAGGAAAATATTTAACGGAAGACATAATTAATAAACCGGTCGAAACGGCTCCACATCACAACAGACTAAAAAAAAAATGAACGCATTTATTTGTGAAATATGTAGAAATATATCAAGGTATGGCACGCTCCACTAGCTCTAGTACTTGTGGCAGCCTCAAACTAGATTGAGACTAATTGATCTTTTCACTCTTTCCTAAATGAGAGCTAAAGTTTAAAACTTACTTGAATCGCACATGCTTATAAGGATTTAAAAGAAACTAGATACTATTAAGGAATTCAAGAAATTCTAAGGTACTTGGGTTCATTGCTTGAGCACAATTAGTAAGATTACAACATTGTACCTTCGTTCGTAAGCTAAAGGAATACGGGGCATATGATTCGTGGAATAGCCCGGAGTAAATAAAACAATTCCATAATACTAATCGATATGTTTTGGTTCCTTAATTTTCTTTCTTAAGAGAGAAATTTAATAATGATAGGTGATAGTGGGACCTAGTGTAATACTTAATTGAATATAGGTTAACTCACCAAAGACCTAACTATCCTAAGATTATATCTTCCACAGCTGGTATAGACAATACTTCACAAAGACAATTAAGGAAGATTTCAATATTTAATTCGATATATGCCACCTATCCAAACACCTAAACTCACTTAAACCATTCATTCTTCCGGCCCAAATCAAAGACCTCATATGGCCAAGCCAAACCCTGCTTGCGCCATAGCTCGCAAAAATTAACCAATGCAGATCTAAAACATTGCAAATCCACCGTATCACATGTACCACATACAACATACCCTGCTTGAGGCAGTTGAGGTTATAATATCATAGTTCCTGGGTATGGTAAATATTTATGGAAGGTGCTGCAGCCATGAAGAGATCAGAAAGATTAAAAATTTAATCTTTAAGAATATTTGGAAAGCGTTCGGCCTATTTTTCTTTCATACTAAATGTTCTACGAAAACCTGTCGAGTAAAGGTAGGAAAGGTTGCAATAGTATAAGAGTGATGGAAGTTTTCAAAGTGAGTTCATAATCTCAGGCACAAATTCTGATTCTGTGAAAATGGATATTCTTCGTAAATTGGCATTTAATGTCTCGTCGAGTATTTCCCCAGCGATAGGAATCGAAGATAAAGAAATGAGATCAGGAAACGGGAATCAAAAAGCGGGAATCAAGAAATGGGACACAAGATGTGGGACACAAGAAACGGGATACAAGAATGGGGAATCAAGAATCAGGACTCGGGGAATCAAGAATTGGGAATCAAGACTCCGTAATCAAGTAACCGGAATCAAGAATTCGCAATCAAGCCTGGAATTAAGAATAGGAAATCAAAAATTAGGAATCAAGGCTCCGGAATCAAGTACCTGGAATCAAGAGTTCGAAATCAAGACTGAAATCAAGAATATGAATTCAGAAATAAGGAATAAAGAAATTGGAATCAAGAATAGGAAATTAACGATCGAAAATTAAAGAAATCCGAATCAAGAAATGGGAATCATGTATTGAAAATCAAGACTCGGGAATCAAGAATTGGGAATCTCATCATGATTTAAAAATCATTTTTTATAATGGCAGAATTTTCCTCTCAAGGAAGGTTCACCATTGCCCAGGTCATCTCAAGGGACGGCACACACTCCTGAGTTAAGCGCTCCTGCAAGTCTCAAATATGATTTATACTACATGGGATTTAAAATTTTAGACATCTCCATATTGCCACTTTATAGACATTTACAATACAAGTTTCTTCTCGCGTATTTTGGGGGTCGATGACTAATTTCATAGGAGAGTCGCCGACCAGCTTTCGTCGATTCATCCTTTGTTCGACCCTAGGGGGTGGGGTATCCCCCTTCATGTTTTCTCTGGTGGGAGAGGAAAGACGTGCCTGCTTTCTTCCCAACTTCTACCTGACATCTTTCTTTTATATTACTATCCCCCAAAGCGTGGGGATATTGTTTCATTTAAACCCTGCTGCAGCCGACATCTGCGTTTTCTCCTCGCTTTAATGCCTGTAGGGGGATCTGCCGGAACATATCTTTCATACATTTTTACTACCTGTATCTTCACCACTTTGTTTACAGGTAAACTGTCTGCGTAAATAAATGCCTTCGTTGGTTTTCACTTTAACTTTATTTAAAATAATATTTTGTTTATATTTAAAAACGTAATCAAAAGGTTTGTCAGTGAAATAAATACATATCGCATAATATTGTGTCTTCGTTATCAAAACTTTTAATTATTTGATACGACTCAATAAAGATTTGTGTATGGTAGACACTGTATGCATGTATTATCTGCAATTAAATATTGCCTCAACTAAATATGATATTATTTGCTGCTTTGAGATTCTTGTATCAAAGAGGAGACACATCAGAACTCCTTCTGCTAAATTTTAATAAACATATGCAATTTCTGAGGAACTCCTTACCTCGAGCGCAAGGCTTGTGTGTATATACGCGAGCGGGATTTAATGCTTCACGTTTTAGTAAGTATGAATGTGGATGTCATGAGATCATGATTATTAGAGTATTCAACTGTTTTAACAATTTATATATTTTTAGCCTTTATAGAAACGCCGATTTAGATGACAGTATTTATGATTGCCTTCAAAACTCATATATTAATATTCAGGAGGAGGACAAGAAATCTTGCCTCAATTTTATTGGTGAATTGAATGCTCATCACAGATACCGGCTGAATTCAGTTTCCCCAACCAATCAACATGGTATTGATGCTCTTGATTTTTCTTATATTACTGTTTGTGAGCAGTTAGTTACTGGTGCAACTTACACTCCCGGCAATCGTATTGATCTTTTACTTACGGATGGAGAAGGGTTGTTGAGGTTCAAACCACTGCACCAATTGGTTCTTCAGATCATCGAGGTTTGGCGTGTAAATTTCAGTTAAATTTCTCTATTCCAGACTTTACCATCTCCAGGGAGGTCGTTATCAAATCTAGAAATAACTGGGATGTGATAAACCGTACTTTTAATAGTATTGTCTAGAGGGATATCTCTGATGTTCCTTGCTCCATTACCGCAATGAATTTAAGGTTATTAGACTTGAAAAGTAGGTTTGTAACAATGAAAAATCTTAAAGCTCAATCTCATGATAAAGCATGGTTTAATAACCAGTGTCGCCTGACCTGATAACCGCTCTTGGTTGTGCTGGGAGAACTATGTTGCGATAAGGCACACGGCAAATAATGTTTATAAAGAGGCTGAAGCTCGACGTAATGCCCATTTGAAGAATGTCTTCACATGTGTGGTTCAGCCGCATATTTGGTGGTCAGCACTTAAATCTACTTTGTTTGGTGTTGAGCTTTCTATTCTCCCCTTAATGAAGCCTAATGGCAGCGTTACATATCATCCTCTTGAGAAAGCTAGTTTTAATACATTTGCCTTCAAATCCTCTAAAATAAAATTTATTTTATCTAATTTGGACGAATATGGGGGAACTGATCCCATTGGTCTGTTTTTATTGATTTTAGAAAGATTTAGCAGTCAGCTAGCTCCAAAACTGACTGTTATATTTCTAAATGCTGGCGCCCAGGTAACATTACCCCAATTCCCAAAGGATCATCATTATTATCATCTCCATCTCCCAGTGAATATAGGCCCATTTCCATTACACCGATTTTATCTAAGACCTTTGAACTTCTGTTGTACAATCGTCTTACTGTATATTTAAGACAGTTTCTTCCAATGACTCAGTTTGGCTTTAGAAGGGGGTTAGGCACTACTGATGCACTATTATTGCTGGCACATGAAATGCAGTCTGCTTTAGACAATAATTGTGAGTCTAGGCTTGTCTCTCTTGACTTTAGTGCTACCTTTGACACTATCAACCAAAATGGTTTGATTTTTAAATTAAAGTCTGTTCACATTGCTGATAGTGTCTTAATTATTTTAACAGAGTTTTTAACTAATCGATTACAACGTGTTGTTGTCGATGGGTGTTTTAGTTTTTATCCTGGAGTATATTCTGGAGTTCCTCAGGGTTGCGTTCTTTGGGCCTTTGATTTTTATATTAGATACTAGTGACATGTGGTTTAATATTACTAAAATAACTCTAGCATATGCTGATGACAAACCTCTTTATGCTCATGTTTCATCTCCTGCAATGAGACTGAGTGTTGCAGACAGCCTCACTGAGGATTTGAATAAAATTCATTCCTGGTGTCTTCAGTGGGGTATGAAATTGAACCCTAGTAAGTCTAAGAAAATGATTGTGAGTCTCTCTAGATCTCTCTTACCTGAACATCCCAATTTTTTAATAAATGGAGCTTTGATTAACAAGGCTGACCAGCTCAAGCTCTTGGAATTTACTCAAGATTCGAAACTCACTTTTGAAACGCATCTAAGCTACATATTTCGGGATATATCGCAAAATTGTGCATTCTTCATAAATTTAAGAATATTTATGAGGATGATGATGTTCTTCGCAAGTGTTTCTTTTCTTTTATTCTACCTTATTTTGAATATTGCTCTTCTGTATGGAGTTCTGCTGCAGACTCTCCTCTGACATTGCTTGATCGTGCATTTAATTCTGTAAAGTTTTACTATCAGATTTGGATTTAGACATTGGGCATGGAAGAGATGTTGGAGCTCTTTTAATTTTATTTAAAATAGTGAATGATGTAAATCATCCTCTGAATAAATATTTAATGAGATTTTATCAACCAGCCAGAGTTACTAGGTATTCTGAGACTGAAAATGCCATGGCATTAGAAATTGGTCGTAATTCTACATCTCAGTTTGCTAAGTTTTTTTTACCGACCATAGTAGATTGTGGAATACCTTGTCACAAATATTGTGACTGCTCCTACGCTTGATAAGTTTAAAAGATTGGCTAATATCTTTTGTTCAGGAACCGTGAGGCTGTTTAATTCTTTTTCTTCTCTTTCTTGTTCTGCTTTGACTTGCACTAACACCTCTTGGTGGTATAATTTCCTAAATTTTCAGTGTGGCTCTTTGCATAATATATATAATAATAATAATAATAATAGATTTTCTTGAATAAATGTCATTATATGGACGAAAAATACAACCTTATAAGTGCGATATTGAAGGGTTAGGTTAAGTTAGGATAGTTACATAGGTTAGGCTAGTTTACGTTAGATTAATTTAGGTTAGGTTAGAGTTGTTTCGATACTGGCCTTATGAGATTCTTAGGGAACTTTTTATTTTATTTCATTTTCTTTCAGTTATTTCTTTTTTATTTTATTTTCATCTTATTCTTTTTGCGGGGTATCTGTACGACTCCGAATTTGCTTGTTTATCAGGTTTGCCTCTCTATAATCTTTTATGCATCTATTCCTCCGTTTTAACGTTCGTGCATTCGTTTGTTTTCACTCAATTTTAACCGGTTGGTCTCTCTCTTTTGGATCCCTGTTAACCTAGAATTCTCCTCTCTCTGTTTTTTTCCCTCTATATTTACTATGCATTTCGACTTTTGTATTTACTATTTTTGCGAATAAAACTCCCTTTTTTCTCCTCTATAACAGCAGTAAACTCTTGTTCAATATTTGTTTTTCTAATTTTGAGTCAAATTCTCTTCGCAAACGATTTAGTTTGAAATCCGACCAATTAGTTCATGCCATTGCGATCACTCGATGCTTTGATACAAGTCTCAAACACCCTGTATTTCCCCCATATAACCTTCCTAAATACATAGAGTTTATACTGTAAGCATGCAGTGAGTCCGGGAATGTTTGCATACCATATAAGGTTATTTTTCATTCATATATTTTCATTATTTTTCTTTGGGAGGGGGAAAGTTTTATTAGCTTCAAAGTAAGGTAATAGTTTGCTATGCTATTATTTTATTAAAGAATGGAATATTGAGTATGCATTAGCATCCAGTAATTGTGTTGCCGAACCATGGTAGACTATGTCAATTGCATACCTAAATAATTCGAATAGATATTAAAGTGGCTAATTTAAAAGGCAGATGGAAAAAATAAATGTTAAATATACTGGAAAAAATTAATAGTATAAAAATTACATTGAATTTAAATTCCATTATGGAACACATGAAGTATTAAGCCGCAAAATGATAAAATCATATTTGGTTATGATTTTACTCTTTTTAAAATATTTTTTGTAAGATTTAAATTTGAATAATAATTGAATTAAAATTCCTGAGATATAAACTAAAGTCTATTTTACTTTAGCATTCTGAGCTAAGGACCGTCCAGGAAAAGTTTGGATGATAGAGTAATTTAGGTTAAATGGCTGTCATGTTAAAATTCTTTGATTTCTCTAGAGTAGAAGTAAATATTTTTAGTTATAAATTTTAGAGTACGAACTTTGATTGCCCCGGATTAGAAGAAGAAAAATATTTAAGATTTATATTTATAGAGTACGAAGGTTGATTGCTCCAGATTAGAAGAAATAAAATATTTTAAGTTTTAAGTTGTAGAGTACGAACTTTGATTATCCCAGATCAGAAGATGAAAAATACTTTAAGTTGTAAAGTACAAACTTTGATTACCCCATTTTAGAAGGAGGAGAATATTTTAAGTTTTAAGTTGTAAAGTATAAACTTTGATTACCCCATTTTAGAAGGAGGAGAATATTTTAAGTTTTAAGTTGTAGAGTACGAACTTTGATTATCCCAGATTAGAAGAAGTGAAATTAAATTATAATTTTAATATTCTAAACTATCAAAAGGTACAGAAAAGCGATTTCAATATTTATAAACTGTTAGAAAGGTTCAAATATATCGTTTTCGTCGCAAATCTGCTATAGAATTATAGTAAGAACAACATTTATTAATTCATATAATAATATAAATCTAAAAAATTCGGTAGATCCTCTGAAACATATTTTTGTAAAACCTTTATAATGCTCAACAATGACTCATCGTCACGCACAGAAAGCTGCGAAAAAAAATCTCCCCAAAAATTTGAGCTACAGCATAAGCCTTGCTCACAATCTGCGTCTAGTTGTGCTATCCAGCCAGCCAGCCAGATTCTTTTCCTCTGTAAGGTTTCTCAGAGTGAGGAGGCTTCGCTTCACTTGCTCCTTTTCCATCGGGGTTTTTATTTAGGTCGCATTGGCTTCCACTAGGATTTTGAGAGACAATAAAGAATACAAAGGATGGGAGTCAGGTATAATAGAAGTCTTAAGATTGCTAACCTTGATTGGAATAATTTTTTCATTATGAATGTTGCTTGGTCCTTTTGACCACACACAAACTTAAAATTGGTAACATTTAGAATCTGATCTACCTGTGAAATCTGCCTATAATCAGGCAATATTAAAAGTCGATATGATAAACATTTGACACAACATAATATCGCATAAATATTATGGATTGGGTTAATAGATAGTCTTATATATGAAAACTGTACTTATATTAATTGCATAAGTCAAAACGGTATACCTATTAAACACGATGCAGAATTAATCCATATTGAAACATGATGCCTTTGAGATGCTTAATTAATGCATAATGAAACATGATGCTCTGGGGATGAGGAATTAATAGCTACATCATGCTGTTGGGATAAGGAAATAGTTTTTGGTATTAAAGTGTATAAAACACACAATGTCGCAAAACCACACTAATCAAAAGTGAAATAACAGGAGTTTTAATTCTTTTCGGTGGCTGCATTCTCACTGACGGCAGCCAGATGAAAGCGCTAAAATTGCAAAATAGAGCCACGAAATTGGACGTGTTATCATTCCGGTAAGTAAGTAAAAATAAATGAATTGCGTCCCTATCCTAGCATTTCAAGTATTATTCTCTTTAGCTACCCACCTTTATTCTACATTTTCACCCTTAATCTATTTTCACCAATTTAGGAGGCATTTCCCAAACATTTTGGCTCAGTCCTTGTTATATATCATAATAAAAAAAAGACAAGGAAATCTAAAGAAATAAGTAGCTTTCTCTTTACCTTTGTAATGAAGAGAGTATATCCTCTTTGACTGTAATAAGGTAGGGGATTGTAATGGCTGAATAAATCAGTAGTTGTCCGCTTCATTCTCCTGTTTCTGATATTCACTTTAACCCTTTGATCCGACTCGCGTTTAGGAACATGAGCAAATCCTCGCCGCTGACAAAGTAACCTAAACTTTGCGACGGAGTTTCGCGCTATTTCAAATCGGGGTATTCTACATCTGAAATTAGAAAAATAGGGCCATATTACGTTGGATATTTAACCAAAAAGGAGTTAAGATGAATAAGATTAAGGAGAACTGTTGCTATTCAAAGATGTAGAAGCGAAAGAAGTTTCAGTGAAGGAGTACTGTAAGTTTGCAAGGCAGGAGGCAACACTGAATCAACTAACTTGTATGTAAGTGACAGCCTTCCTCATGCGATTTATGCCCGCCTTCTATTTGATACTCTCGATAATACTGCTCTTTTTAACTAACTTAGTGAATTCCAGACTGTCTCTGGAAGCGATCTCAATTGATCCTGCCTGTATCATTTCGGATGCATTCTATTCATATATACTCGTATCTCGCCTGGCAGAGGTGGAATTTGTGTATTTAGCAAGTATCGGTACTTGATCCTGTTGTTTTTTGTTTTTATCTTCTTCCATTTGATATTCTTAAGCAATGCCTTGATCTGTCAATAACAAACTCCACTAATGCCCTAAAACATTGGTGTTCAGGGTTGAGAAACTCCGAGAGTTATGCGTAACTTTCGGGCTGGTGGCCCCCACTATTCTAACAAGGAAGCGACTAAGGTGGATACCAACTTGTCGTTAGGCTTCTGCCCCTATAGTTTTTACAACGCCGGGGATAAAGCTTTCGTATTGCTTGGATCATGACCATACATAGCGTCACTCAAGAATCGTACCACTGTACAATTCTTGTTGTTACTCGGGAACTCCCTTGGCTGTCTCGCTGTAGCACTATTGCTCCTTACTCAACTTTTGCTTCTCCCAGGTTATTTCTTTTTCACACTGACCCCCCCAATCTCTGCAACACCTTTTAGAACCATATTTTAATATTGCCTGCCTTTCCTCACTCTGCTTACTCCGTAATCTTAGCCACATCTGCCATTTTTGCAATCTTAGCTATGTACGCTCTTTACGTAATCTACACGGATCCACTATTATCTTAATCTCTACCGCATTCCATCTTTCCATAACCATAATCGCATTCGCTCTTTTCGTGATCTTAGCCAGATCTGGTCTTTCTGTGATTTTAGCCGCATCCGCTGTATCCGTAATTTGAGCCGCATTCTCCCCCTCCGTAATCTTAGCCATATCTTCCTCCCCCCCCTCCCGTTTCATCCCATCTGTTACGAGCTTGCTGTTCACGGTTTCGTGACTTCTATATTTATTTACTGTAACTCTTTTTCTCTCGTACAGCTCCACTGCTCCTCAATATGTCCTGGCCTTCTATTCAATGCAAAATCACATATTTCATCATCTTTGTTACATAAAAAAATAAACACCGCACCCCCTTACCTTTCATCCTCACTGACCTTATCTAAGCCATTGCGAACCCTACAATATACATATTTGCAACAAGAACGTGGAATGATATGCCTACTATTATTCGGTCCTCCCTTGGTGCCATAAAACGAGGGCATTAAAGACGCCCCTTTTCTCTCAAGACTTTTCTAGTTTGTTAGATAGGCACGTTGTGAAAGCACATGACCACAAATAGCGCCTTATTAAAACTCTTATATTATTATTGGATAAAAAACTTATTAACGAGATTGAAAAGGGTGTGGCATCACGAGAGAAATACGGAGGAGGCAGAAAAACAAAGAGAAAATGGTAGATGAGTTGAGTAGTTGCCTCCTTTTTAAGTACCTTTACCGTTCGTACTTTGAGTAATTCCCTTATATTAGCGAATTTTATCCTTCGTGCTTTGGGAGGTTGTCTCCTTTTTAAGATTTGTTCGTGCTCCTACTTTGAGATGCTGTCTTTTACGAACATTTTCTGTTCGTACTTTGAGTAGTTTCGTCCTTTTAACGACCTTTTTAGGTTCGTACTTTGAGTATTTACCTAGTTTACGAATCTTTATTGTTCGTAGTTTGAGTAGTTGACTTCTTTTTACGAATCTTTCAAATTTGTACTTTACGTAGTTTCCTCCTCATGCGAACATTTCTCGTTTGTGCTTTGAATAGTTGCCTCCTTTTTCCCATTTTTTCTAATACTACTTTAACTAATTGCTTCCTTTTAAAAGCCTTTTCTATTCATACTTTTCGTAGTTTACCCTCTTACGAATCTTTCTTGTTATTAACTTGAGTAGTAGTCTCCTTTTTTAGAATATTTCCTATTCGTATTATGAGTGTTATTTCCCTTCTTTTACCAACATTTCTTGTTCGTAATTTGAGTAGTTGCCTCCTTTTAACCAATTTTCATAATCGTAATTTGAGTAATTGCCTCCTTTTAAAGGATTTTTCTACTCGTAATTTGATTAGCTATCTCTTTTTAGCGAACTTTTCTTGTTCGTACTTTGAGTAGTTGCTTCCTTTTCACCAAAATTTACCGTTCCTACTTTAAGTAATTGCCTCCTTTTGAGGAACCTTTTCGTTTCGTACTTTGAGTAGTTGTCTCCCTTTAAGAATCTTTCTTGTTTGTACTTTGAGTAGTTGTCGCCTTTTACGAATCATTACTATTCGTACTGAGAGGAGTTTCCTTATTTTACGAACATTTCTCGTTCGTACTTTGAGTAATTCCTCCTTTTTGTTGACCTTTCTCGTTCACACTTTGAGTAGTTACCTCCTTTTTAGGAACCTTTTTCTGCTCGTTATTTGGTTACCTGCATTTTACCAACTTATTTGGGTTCAAGCAAATTAAATTTATGTTTATGAACACATTCCTGTAGGCTTGTGATAAGTCATTCCTAACCACTAATAACGTGAGTCGCTGTGTAACCTGCTAATAGAGGTAAAATTTCAAGTGTCTTCTCCTTACGAAAAAAATGAAGCAATTTAACTCTATTTTTTAGTATAGAAAAATAATTCGAAACCAAAGATGGTATCATTATAATGTTTTTGAAAACATAAAAATGCATAAAATTAAATGAATATTGAAAATGATTTTTGGAATTTTCCAAGTTAGAGTGTATAGTTTCTTGTGGCATTATTGGAATATTAGGTTTACTACCATAGAAAACGTTCTAAGTTCGAGAGCCACAAAAATGAGCGAATTGCTAGAACTCGTTCCTTTCTTTTCCCCGATATTTTAGCATTATTTCTCGGTTCATGGAACCAAATAAGGAAGAACTTCTCTATTTCGGTGTATCTATAAAAAGGATCTATTTTCCCGTTGATGGTCTCAAATGGACCAATGAGTATCGGTCCATTTATAACCGGTAATATTTAAGTTTAGTCCTCTACTTCTAAGAATATTACTCATAAATACTAAGGCTTTAAAGAGATCGATCGCCCTTTTACCAGTTTGAAGACCTCGGAATTTCTATAATTTGCCAATCAGGAAGAGCTCTTTTCTAGGTAATTCTCTAGCAGTTTAGCGTTTAGAGCAGCGTTGTTTTGTAGCTGCACGAAACTAAAACAAACAAATAGATTAATATAGCAAAAGGGACTTAGCTCAAAATGGCTAACATACATTTGGGATTTAAAATGTCAAGGAAGCTGATTTTGTTGGTTATATATCATGGACTTAATTTGAAACTAATTCATCAATGTCAGAATACTAAGGCAACTAATTAAATGCTCGGAGCGAAATCCGTAGACTTCACCTCTAATTACAATGATTAAGGGGAAGTAGTACGGTTTGTATGTAGGCGTGTGTAAATGCAATGTTGCAGATTAAGTATACTCGCTCTATAACGCTTTCGCATTTCTACACTTGCAGTAAAATCGCTTCTCTAGAAACCCTTTAATATAAATTCCAATCCAGATGCCGACGTTAGTATTAGCTCCTTAGATACTATTACTATTACTCTACAATTTATATACCACAAACGTCGCTAATTTATTCACAAGTTTCTTCAAGTATTTCTGGTAGTGATTTTGACTTTGGTTTTAGTAGTTTATAGTAATAATAATGATGATAAATCAATTTGGTAGGCAAATAAAACTCTCTAGTTGAGGAAGCAGCAATGCATAGTTATTCACGAGGATAATTAGAGCTTTAAGAGCTTTTATAATTACTAATTATGATCTATACATGGGCCGTTTTCAATTCTAAACTAGAGAGGAAGACAATGGTACAAAACTTTGGTGCAAAAGAGGCTTACGCTCATATAGGTAAACTTGAATTCTTTAAAGGGAAAAGACAATTAATACATTTTACGTACAAGTTTTCTGGATATTATTAACTTAAGGCCACATGACGTTGCGATGAATGTTACTCCCTAACAATACACTTCATTATCATTTTTCATTCTCTATATTCATTCGTTATTCTTTACTGTGTGTTCAATACTTCCTCAATTTTGGTTTCCAATTCGTTTTTCCTGACCTCTAGGTCAAGGGTAGAAGTGATTATAAATTAAAATTTATAATCATATTTTTTTCTAAACTTTTAAGTTATTCAAAATTTGTTGAAGTTCCTCACTCAAATTTTAATATCTTTAATTTCTTAATTATTTCACTAATCTGGGGTTTTCCGGTGACGAAGCACCAGATCTAAGCGTCACTTTCTTTTCACGAGGAGTAAAGTTCAATTATACCCATTTAGAGCCATGAAATGACCCATATGACCATGGGACATATGGTTATTCACCCTGCAGATTTAACATATGCCATCAGAATTGGCACTGGGTGGTGTCATCTAGTGGTAGAAGCCTCATTTAGCTATTCAAAAGCATTTGTAAGTGATTTGAACCATTGGAAACCATCAATAAAATAACCATTTAGCATCGTAGCACAAAAACGCGACAGGCCATTTGAGGGGCGTTCCCTCCTGTTTAACCTGTTTTTAAACTTGTATGCAGTAGAAATGAAATGGCCTACGACACTTAACCTTCGAGGTTAGAGTCCAAAGTAATTATAAATTGCTTAGAAGTAGCGAGTGAAAACCAGAGATAGCCTCTTTGACAGAATCTTTTTTTAAGGATGTTGTTCAGGTTAGAGAAAGTGAAAATATTTGGATAAGATGAAATTATTATTATTGTACAATTAAAAACGCACACTCTTATTGGATTATATATTAAATAGTTTTATAAAGCCTTGTAAATTGAGTCCGAAAAAGGTCGAATAGTATAAAGAGGAGATTCCTCAGAGCGCGCTTGACTCAGGACCAAGAGCTTTGAGGAGATTTACGTGTCTTTTCAGTACTTTTGGATCAATAGAAACCAAAAAGACATAACAACCTCATTATGCTTAAGAGTTCCGGGATATTATTAACTTTAACACAACCTGAAGTCGTTTTGCTTAGCACAGCTTAACAGTAGCACCTCTTTATCTTTTATTTTTTATACTCATTCTTTTTTATTCCCGTTAATATTTCTATTACATTCTCAATTTTCATCTTTTTTGTATAATTCTCAATTAAGGAACGTTCTGGTGCACCTGCCCTTGTTAGATTTGCTTTATAGATTCAGGAAATTATTAATTAATTGTAATATTAAATATAGCTTAATTTTTAGAAAATAAATCAAAGGCAAAGAGCATTAGGCAACTCTACATAAATAAGGTGGCAGTCAATTTATTTAAAAGCGAAACCAACGAGGGCTTTCAGGGCATAAAATTTCAGTGGTGTATATATTAAGTGGCGAAGTCATAGAAAGTGAAGAAGAGTTTGAGCTACATGGCTCAAATAGCTAAAAGGAGAGACTACTGGTAGCGTTGGTGAACTGGTAGCAGCGTATTTTTCTAGTTAATATCATTTCCCAAATAGAGGAGGCCTCTCATGCTGAAGAGGTTTTCTATTGCAGTAATACAAACCTATAATTTTCTAGAGATTTGATAAGATGCATGATACAATTGGGTTATGGATAAAAGAATATAATGCAAGTTATGAATGAAAGTATATAATCTTTTACCTATGAGAATTTTATACTACTAATCGAATGATTTTCCTAATAATATATATATATATATATATATATATATATATATATATATATATATACAGATAAAACCAAAGTAATAGGACTAATTTTATATGCGAAACCAGGTTTCAACGGAGACATCAGTCATTGTCAGTCGCTAGTGAACAAGCGACTAACATGACGGATGTCTCCGTCGAAATCTGGTTTCGCATATAGAATAAGTCCTATTACTGTGTGTTTATCCGTATAGTTACACGTACTTTACTGTAAGTTTTTAATATATATATATATATATATATATATATATATATATATATATATATATATATATATTTAAATATTTCATGTTAACCTCTTTGTTTACAAAAAAAATAAAACACACGACGGAAAAGTATGAGATATATCACTTAATATTTAGGTACAAAGCCATTGTTGGCAATTGTAGCTTACAGACGTTTCTTATACTTTGTTGTAATTTGTTAGCAACATTCAGGAGTAATGGAGTTTATCTTTGCCCTCTAAAACCATTCAGGTTTTTCAAATTCTGTGCGTGTCTCGCGTGGATTGGTATCTTCAGCTCTTCCCACTGATTCCCAGTTGGATTGAGATCATGAGATTCTTCTCATTCACTCTAAAACCTTGATCCTTCTACGAAACCATTCTTCAAATGATTTTGGCGTATGCTTCTTTTCGTTGTCCTGTTGGAGTGTCCAACCGCATTTAGCTTTAGTGATTGTGCTTAGGATATTGCAAGTTTTTCTAGTGTGCAACCTTAGTAAAACTATAATCTTAAATTACATGTTACTGTGTGTTCAATACTTTTAAATCGGGATTATTAATTTTTGTTGTCAATAAATTTGTTAATATCCAATCTTTATCAATCACCTTTGCTTGCTAAATTGTATAAGTATTTTGTAAGTTATATGCAAATCTATTCCCAATTAGTGCTTTGGAAGGGCATAAATTTCGATATATTTATTCACTGTGCATAATATTTTTGCGTGTCACTGTATATGACTTAATTCTTTTCGCTTTAGTTACATTCACAATAAGACCATTCCAGTAATTTCTTACCTTGTCTTGAAGGAAATTCTTAGCTAGGTTCAAATGGAATCTCTTCTTCTATACTATGAATGTCAGAAGTCGTGTTATGCCTTTTCATATAAGGTAAAGAATTAACTTACCTATTCTATATTATTAAAGCTAATTGAGATTTGAATGTCTATATACCATAAACGAGGGGCGGCAAATAAGTTTTGAAATTCGGATATAAGGAAACGAGATATGAGGAAAAGTGTTTTAATATTTTTCAATATAACTACCCTCGACTTGAATGCACTTGCGCCACTTGTCCCTGAGGCTTCGAATTCCTAACAACCAAAAATCTCCCGACTGCTGTTTAATCCACTCCTGGACGGCGAGCTGGACATCTTAATCGTCCCCAAACCGGCGTCCACGCAGTGCAGCCTTGAGCTAGGGGAATTAAAAGTAGTAGATCTGGACTGTAGGGGGAACGGTTGAGCTCCTCGAATCCGCACTCGCGCACGGCAGCTTGTGCAACTCTAGCCTTGTGGACTTTGACCACGTTAAAGTCAATCATGGGGCGTGAGGTTTTTAGGAACCAAACGGGCAGAGACCTTGGTCATGGCCAAATTGTCGTGGATGATGTTGCTAAAACTTCCATGTGATATTCCAAGTTATCACTCGATTCCTTCGACCCTCAACCGTTAATTTTCGAGGATCATCCTCTCCACACGGGTAACATTGTCCTCGTTGGTCACGTCTGACGGGCGTCCTGGATAAGGGTCATCTTCAAGGGACTCACGAACATGGCGGAACTCCCCATTTCAGCGAGCAATGGTTACATAGGAAGGGGCAGTGTCGGTGTACACTACAACCATGCGTTCATGGATCTCTTTTGCATTCTTGCCTTCCTTGGTCAAAAATTTGATCAGTGCGTGGTGCTCAACCTTCTCCATTGTTGAAATATTTGTGACTGACGATCTACGATCAGCTACTGCTTCTTAAATAGACGAGGCAGGAGCGTCCGGCTTAAAGTCCTGACTTGTCATAACTTGTCCTAACACCCCCACAGCCAGCCATCCCCCTTTCTCTGTTTTGCTCTGCCAATTCGCAAAACCTATTGACCGCCTCTCATATTTATACTAACTCATATTTATGAAATTACCATCGCATGTAACCTTGTACATATTTCAATCTATTCTGCCCAACTTTAATGTTATGGTATGGATTGACGGGTCTCTCCTCCCCTGTCGACTGAGTTTCTTGCGTCCTCTCCCTTTTATTTCGTTTGTTTGGGTTTTGCTTTTGTGTTTTTATGGCTTGGTGTTTGTTTTTTGTGTTAATTTTGAAGTATCCTAGTACTAGACTCAATTTTGAATAACATTGATTTATTTCCATGGAAGTAGTCGCCAGACGCGCGCTAAAAATGGTATGAATTTAAGTGTATTAGAAGAAAGATCAGCCAAAGTTCATATTAATCTTTAAAACTTTTCTTTGAAACAGTTAAATTAGTCCTGAAGATGAGTTAAAATAATTAGAGATAAATAGTGTGAAACTATCCTAACATCTTGTTATTTTTTAGTAAAGAGAATGTATAGTAGCTTTATTGAATGTTAATTTTCGTATTAATCATAATTGAGCAGATTAGCTTAAAGTTTTATTTTTATGAATTTTAAATTTCTTGATCTTATCCTAATTAAAATGAGTTTGAATATTTCCAGAAGTTACAACTCAAATCTCACTTTTACTAAGTTTTCCAGAGATTTTTCGCGGGTTTTCTATAATTCAAAGTAAAATAGTTAAGCAGTAAATTATGTATATTACAACATTATTGTCACAGTTCTCCCTTCGTAATGGATACATTTGCTAATAAAATGTATGATTTGATAAACTTTTCCACCTTTTTCTCCTTAGAGTTAATTTTCCAGTTAGGTGATGGAATGATTAAATAAGGATAAACAGATGATTCAAAGCGCGTTAATATGGAGTGTGGGGGAAAATATTTCAACCTAAAGCATTTTTGTCTTGGATTTTGCATACCACGTGTAGGCATGTCTTACATTAAAGAAACCACACCCTTTTGGTTGAAATAAGTTGCATTATTGATTATATAATTATGTAGTAACTGCTTATTATTCAGTTACATAGCCCACTAAAGGCAAACATAGCCTTCTGCTGTTAGAGACCACATCTTAGACTAGGACACGAGGCATGGAAACGGAACAAGTTTCTCTTGACTATTATTTTGAAAATTAATGTGTACACAGCCATCCTGCAATCCTCGCGCGATGCCAATGCCTGTAAAACCCTTGAACAAAACAAACAAAATAATTGAGCACTTTTCAATCTCCTCTCTCATCTCCCACGGTAACCCAAACTCCTCCTCCCCATCTCACGCTTTGTCTAGGGGGTTCATTTATCTGTAAAAGTAGTTAATATTTGTTCTGTGATCTCCTCTTTGCCTGCCCTCGTTCATACTAAAACCTCCCTTACTCCACCTCCCAATTTCACTTACCTGATCCCGGTCTCCCCTGAGGATCTTGCCTCAATACTTCGCTCATCGAATAAAGCCTGCTCTCAGCTTGAGACACTACCATCTAGTCTCTATGTTCAGTTTCTACCGGTCTCTTTGCCACTCTTACTGGGTATCTTCAACGCTTTTTTGTCGCTATGTGAGGTGTCTTCTGACTTTAAACATGCTGCTATCCCTCCGATCTTAAAGAAACGAAATCTTGACCATAATAATCTCTAAAACTATCGTCATATCTCTCATCTTCATTCATATCCAAGGAACTTGAGAGGATAGTAGCTGCCCGCATCACTGAACACATGTCCCTTTTTATTATCTCCCTCTCTATTTTCTATCTACTGTTTAATGACTGTAATTTAAAAACTCAAGGCCACTTTGACTCTTACTTTAATTTTCTATCTACTGTTTAACAATTGTGATTTAAATACTCAAGGTTAATTTGACACGTACTTTTATTTTCTATCTAATGTTTAATGTTTCAATTTTATCCTATGTTTGACCCTTTTTCCATCAAATTAGCACTATAAACTTTTGGGGTATATATATCTTTAGAACTCTTGTACTTTTTTTTCCATTTTCTTCAAGTTAAATGTAACTATTCTGATGCATTAAATAAATATATTTAGGAAAATAACTTTGTATTTAATAGCAATTTCTATCTTGTTTATTTGTTTATTCACCATAGTGGAAGGTAAGATTACAATACATTTTTTCCTATCATAATTGAGGATCGTTCTTAGACTTTTAGCTTCTGGTAAGGGTTATCTAGTATTTTAGTATCACAAAAGATCCCTATATTAGAATAGTGGGTAATAGAAAGGTAGCCTCATTCATTCCTTGTGTCGTGGGCTTTTACGGCCCGATAATGAAAGGCATATACAGATCAGAATGCCACTATGGTGGTCAGTGATAATAATATACCTTTCGGACTCCGGGGAAGGGCACCCGTTTATCGGGAGGAGTAGGAAACACTGGTAGTCCATCACCAGAGTTTCGGAACAGAGTCGAGAGTAAGTCTTAGGTTACTTTCCTCCCTGGTGGCGAGTATCAGCGTATCTGCCAATGGGCGGGCAACTCTTGACGCCCTTGCAAGTTTCGCCTGCTAGCAAAAGTTCTTGTATTTAGTATTTCATTAATCGAACCAGTCGAGCAGTTAGTGTTTTAGTTTAACAGTAGATTGGTTTTAATATCTAGACCTCTCGATTATTTCAGAGTGCGTTGTTCTATTATTTTAATATACTTTATTATTTCTTTATAGTTTCCTTTTTTCGTTTATAGAGGATTTATTAGTTTTATTTCACGACAAATCGTCTACTAAATACCTAAAATTAATCTCAGTTAATTACATTTTGTATTTGTTATTTTCTTCAACCGTTGTCTTACGATTCAGTGTTATTTTCTGTTTTCCTATTCAACGCAATAAGTAAATTTCTCTTTGTAAATAAAGAAAATATTTATTTGTTCAATTAATTAGTACATCACATGGATAATGATATTATTCATGTATTTCGTTCCTAAGGAAAAAAAGAGAATTAGGGAAGATGTTGAAATTCAATGCCAGTTTTTCTCCAGTAAGGAAATAAATTGTCGAAAAAATTAAGTATTACATATCAACCGTAATTAATCGCAATTTTTTTGGGGGGTGGGGGGGTTCCCAGGAGAAAGGCCAACGTGAGATAGATATAGTCATGTTTCTAGATAGAATTATTCATTCTTTATCTTTAAAAAAAATAGGGAATATTAATATAACCATATAGAAAACGCATGGGTGTTTATACCTTAATATAATTGTATAAGTGCTTCTATGAATGAAAATATGCAGTAAAGATGCTTCAAAAGCAAGTCACGTATGTTATACCTTTTGTTAAAGACAATTAAAGAAAACTTGAACAGAATTTTGGCTATTTTCGCTATATAGGAACTTGCTAAGATCTCATTGTGTCCATTTCCGCTTTTGTATAGAGACTGAGTCTAGCTATTTTGCTGTTTATAATTTTTTTACGAAATTTCCCCATTAGGAAGTTTTCCTGGACTGCATTAAACGCCTTATTATCCTTGTCCTATTATACCTGGTCTAACCTAAATATACAATAGCGACGAGACCAGAAATGCTTTATAATTAGCTACCGTGGTCACTTTTTGCAATGACCTCTCGATATTTGTGTGTTAGCCAAGCGTGATGAATGGTTGGTTCTTTCGTTCATCGTACTTTTTGGGAACTATTGTTTTGTTTTATTTTCTTCTCTCTTGCCCGTGTTCTTCTTTCTAAAGAGGGTTTTACGTTTCCTATTATGTCGTACTCTGTACTTCCATTTTTTATAAGTGCCGATGAAACGAAGGCGTAATGTATTTTTGGCATATAATTACTTCTATCTTTGTCATGAAACTGTCAAATTTATTAAGATATTTAAATTTTTATCCAGATAAAGTCTGGATGAGTATCGCTTATCAAGAAAATGCGTCCTTGTGACGTCTATCGCTCTTGCCATATAATATTACGATCAGATTAGGGGAAAGAAGAATTCCTCCACTTTAGGCTAAATCCACATCTTGTAAGTCTTTGTATCATTCAAAATTAACCTTAAAAGCCATCATTCTTGCGACGTGGTAACTTAATTAGCCAAAATGAATTCCAAAACATTTATCTCCAAATCTTTATGAAACACAAAAACAATATAAACTATAACTGAAAAATTATAAAAGATAAGACACTTGGGTGTATAATGATAAATGACAAAGAATGGCAAGTAATGCGTTAGTGCAGTCATTATCCAAAGAGCCGCTGATCCGGCCCCTGAAAAAGCACGGTAATTCTCGGTTGTCAGGGACAACGAAAATGAAATCTGCAATATTTTAGTATATATGTGAAGGTATAAACGAATTCTCGTTTTAATAGAGGGTCAGAATGACGCTTAATCATAGGCAAGCATCGTAGAAGGGATAATTTAGAGAGGATATTGGGGAAATTACGTATATCCGGAAAGGAGTCATTTTAAAGTAAATTTCGTTATACGGCCAGTTTATGAAATTCATAAACTTTATCGATGCTTGCCTGCCGCTGGCTTTACATTCCAATTTTATTGGCTGTTTCAGGATGACGAGAAGAAAAATTTCGGGTTTTGTTGCTTTTATCTGCGAATCAAATGACAGCCTGAGTTTGCTTTGGATGAAAGCACCTCTAAACGCAGAGATATACTGAGATTTTTTATCACAATATTTTGTACACATTACATTATACATACTCGTGCGTGCGATAATTGTGAATTGCGCCGTAAATGATCACAAATACACCATGCACAAAGGAGGGTTATTACTTGATAGGAAATGAATTTTTAACAGTATGCTAGAGAAAATAATCGGTATTGCTTTTCATTTATAATAACAGAAAGAATGAATACATAGGAGAATATGTGAAACGGAGAAGAGGAAAAATGAGCAATTCTGAAAGTTGTCAAAACAATAGTGTATGACTCAAATTCAAAATGATTGAAAAATTGAGAGTTATGCTTGGTTGGCCATTTCTGGCAACCAATGACTTGCTCCGCCCACCAAAATCGAGTTACCAAGTGGGATTTTTTTAATATGTAACAAATGGAAGTAATAATATCAAAACCATTTATTAATGGAAATAAAATCAAAGATATATTTTGTTGGCTTCATTATTCTTGCCTAGCTATTATTGTATGCATCTCGATCTCTCGTTGAGTTTCAATCAATAACAGAATTAGGTGACTTAACACTCTTAGAAAATACCCATCATATCAAAATCACAGACTCAACAATATTAATATCCCACAACAACTATAGACTACCCCTAATATGTCCATATTTCTTCCATTTTAGTTCCCGTTTGTACTCGCAAGTGACTTGTCTTTTGTAAACCTTTTCTTTATTTTTACTATTTCGTATCTTCCCATTTCTACATATTTTCCCTTTGTCTGCCTGCTTAATCATTTACAACTGAGTTAATATACCAAAATAACTGAGTTTATGGGGGGGGGGAGCATTTATTATATTTTATTTCATCATTATAATTCATCTATCTTGAGATTTTCTATATTCGAATCTATTTATTTCTTCTTGACTGGAGTTGCCCCTTGAAACATTTGTCTTCCATTTATCTGACTCTTGGTATTCTTGTTGGCTGAGATTCCTTCTTCTTTAATTTGGCTGGGTTAGTTCTTGATCTTTGATTTTCTTTTCTTGATGTATCTTCATATTAACTTGCATTTATCTTGATGTTATGATTCGTTCCAAACTCTTGATGACGTGATAATTTCTTCTTAATTCTTGATGACGTGATGATTTCTTCTTAATTCTTGATGACGTGATTATTTCTTCTTGATTCTTGATGACGGGATGATTTCTTCTTGATTCTTGATGAGTTAGCCCTTGAAATCGTTTTCCTTGATTTCCGTTTTCTAAGTGAATTTTCTTCGTAAAAATTGTGGACTGAGGAGTTTCGATCGCGGGTCTTTGAATCCAAACACTAGCACTCTAGCCATCACGCTACGGCGAGTCCGTATTGAGTTGGTAATTTAATGGGCTATTTATATTATCGACTAACAGGAATTTTTCTCTGATACATCTTCGCACCTCTACAAGTTAATATACCAAAAAGACGTTTGATGTAAGGAAATCCGAATGGATACGTACCTTGAAAAGAGCATCGTTCCTGTATATTAACATATCTCTTTTGTGAAAAGTCTGAATGGTCAGTGGTCAAATGACCGTTTTTTTGTTTTCTTAGGCTAGTGTGATCTGTGAAAGAAATGCAAACTAAAATTACTAAATTTAAAAAATACAAAAGAATAACATGCGCAAAAAATGATGCCAGACCCTTTAAATAAATGAGGAGAGCTCTTATTGAATTTTAAGAGGTTTGAAACTAGACACTAAAATCACCACTCTGCTGAAATTCAACGATTGGCTCAATTTTATAACATTTATGCCGTCAATATTATAATTTATATATCACTTAACGTAAAAAGAATAAACAGTTTAATCATATTTTTAAAAATTTGTCATTTTCGTAAGCAGTTTCTAATTTGTACCCCTAACTAAATCATTTTTCTTTTCGTTAACTTGAGGAACCTTAGTACCATTTTAAATTGAAACAAAAGACAGGAATATAATATTTTTGGTTGACAAATATACCAATCTGTTTAAAACGGTTGGTAATAATTACAATTCAATAACTTCTATATATTTATTTGAAATGAAATTACTCGAGGATTTAAAAGATAATTTCTAGTTTGAGCTTGAAAATGAGAGATACGGTAGCACTTGGCATAATTGAAGTGATGTTTCCTAGAAACTACTATGTCTGCTAATTAAATATCGAAACTTATCCCTTAAATGACTTTAATCTTATAGAAAAAATGGTTCTATTTCTTTTAAAAATTAAAATATTTTTAAATGAATACCACCCACATACGATAAACGACACTAAAAAATACCTATTCGGGTCTCTTAAACGTTTTAAGTATAAACCTATTTAATCGAGGAGATATTAAAGAAAAATATCTTATTAATTAAATATATATAATTAAATAAAAATTGTATGATTCTATAATGTAAATCATTGTAAAATAATTTCATGTAAGTAAAATATACAAATTGTATGTTATTTGCAATTCATATTGAATGCAAAAAATTACTTTCTTATGTAATTGTTATTTACTCCCATGTATCCAGACCTTTTACATAAAAGTGAAATTGGAAAGTGCCTCAAGAAGAAGAGATAAACTACTTAAAATTAATACATCCGAAGATTTTTCTAGTTTCCGCCTAATAAGGAATACTGAATCCAGCTCCAAAGATTTCCTTACACTTAAATAATTTCCTGGTCACCTTAACCCACCCTGCAATCAAGAAATACAGCCTTCAATCGAGAAAGAAGATAACTCTACCATTTGGAGCTCTTGCCTCACATGAAAGGCACTCCCATAAGAATCCATCCGATAGCCACTAAGCCGAACTAAGAAACCTATCTGCTACCCAGGAATAGTATCAAAACTCGGAGACAAACCATACTTGGTAATCAAACCATTCGCAACAAGGCAACAACACCTATAACAGAACTAGATTTTATATCTAAAAAAAATAAATGCCTATTTTCTAGATTTGCAACGAAGGAGTAAGAAACCTACCTTTGTTCACTACACATCCAAATGTGAGAGTTCTTAATGATGATATCGTGAAATCAAAAACACAATCAATATCGCTCATTTCCTTCCCCCATTACCAGAATTGGCTTCAAATATCTGGCATTTAGGTTCGCTACAGCACCAGAGAGTTGTTTTAAATGCCTAGTAAGAGCATTGGAACTACCTCTTAGAGCGGTACTTAACATTTAAGAGAAGTGATTAAACGCTCTTTCTTATATTTTTCATCCATCGCTAAAACGCGGGACGCTAAACGACGGCGGCGCGAATTAAGACCAAAAGCAGCATTGCCTCGCCTTCGGGCTAAACCCGGTAGAATGGCATATTCCTTCCATTGGAATAAACATGGCAGCGTAATTAGATAGGAAGACACCGGGGGAAAAAGGCGGAATGGAGAGTAATGGGCGGTCCATATGACTGAAATGGGACAAGCATCTTTCTCGCCTTTTTAATAACTTCTTTGTAAAGCGTTTAACGATTTTGTTCCACTTTCATGCTTTGTTTTAGTTCTTTGGTTAATATATTTATGAGTATTGCAGTTTTATTTTCCTTTGTTTTCTTGGAATATGAAATTACATTTTTTTGACGAAGGTATATTTTATTTAGCTTTACTTGATTGTCTGAAACTTTTATCTCCTTTGGTTGTTTTTTTTATTCCCTTTGTCTGTTTGTGGTACTCGGTGTTTCTCTACACATTTGACTGAATGTGTAAAACTCTTAGAGGAGAACCTCGTGTAGCTCTAGGGATATAGTTTAGATGCGAGATAGTGTAATTCACTTGCACACATATACCCAATCTGTTTCATCCACATTTCTCCTTTATTCAATGCTATCACTCTGTTAACATGCGTTATGTTTTATAGAAGTGATCACACCCATCTATTACGGGTTGATATTAAATAAATCTTCAAATTTCTATCTTCTAAATTATCTCTTCATTTCTAGTTCTGTTTCTGGGTGGGTTCTTCTCCAACCGATTTTATTGTTTTCTGCCTGTTACTTAATTATATATTCATTTCTAGTTCTGTTTCTGGGTGGGTCCTTCTCCAACCGATTTTATGGTTTTCTGCCTGTTACTTAATTATCTCTTCATTTCTAGTTCTGTTTCTGGGTGGGTTCTTCCCTAAACGATTTTATGGTTTTCTGCCTGTTACTTAATTATCTCTTCATTTCTAGTTCTGTTTCTGGGTGGGTTCTTCTCCAACCGATTTTATGGTTTTTTGCCTGTTACTTAATTATCTCTTCATTTCTAGTTCTGTTTCTGGGTGGGTTCTTCTCCAACCGATTTTATGGTTTTTTGCCTGTTACTTAATTATCTCTTCATTTCTAGTTCTGTTTCTGGGTGGGTTCTTCTCCAACCGATTTTATGTTTTTTTGCCTGTTACTTAATTATCTCTTCATTTCTAGTTCTGTTTCTGGGTGGGTTCTTCTCCAACCGATTTTATGGTTTTCTGCCTGTTACTTAATTATCTCTTCATTTCTAGTTCTGTTTCTGGGTGGGTTCTTCTCTCCAAACGATTTTATGGTTTTCTGCCTGTTACTTAATTATCTCTTCATTTCTAGTTCTGTTTCTGGGTTGATTCTTCTCCAACCGATTTTATGGTTTTTTGCCTGTTACTTAATTATCTCTTCATTTCTAGTTCTGTTTCTGGGTGGGTCCTTCTCCAACCGATTTTATGGTTTTCTGCCTGTTACTTAATTATCTCTTCATTTCTAGTTCTGTTTCTGGGTGGGTTCTTCTCCAACCGATTTTATGGTTTTTTGCCTGTTACTTAATTATCTCTTAATTTTTAGTTCTGTTTCTGGGTGGGTTCTTCTCCAACCAATTTTATAGTTTTTTGCCTGTTACTTAATTATCTCTTCATTTCTAGTTCTGTTTCCTAGTGGGTCCTTCTCCAACCGATTTTATGGTTTTCTGCCTGTTACTTAATTATCTCTTTATTTCTAGTTCTGTTTCTGGGTGGGTTCTTCTCCAAACGATTTTATGGTTTTCTGCCTGTTACTTAATTATCTATTCATTTCTAGTTCTGTTTCTGGGTGGGTTCTTCTCCAACCGATTTTATGGTTTTTTGCCTGTTACTTAATTATCTCTTCATTTCTAGTTCTGTTTCTGGTTGGGTCCTTCTCCAACCGATTTTATGGTTTTTTGCCTGTTACTTAATTATCTCTTCATTTCTAGTTCTGTTTCTGGGTGGGTTCTTCTCCAACCGATTTTATGGTTTTTTGCCTGTTACTTAATTATCTCTTCATTTATAATTCTGTTTCTGGGTGGGTTCTTCTCCAACCGATTTTATGGTTTTTTGCCTGTTACTTAATTATCTCTTCATTTCTAGTTCTGTTTCTGGGTGGGTTCTTCTCCAACCGATTTTATGGTTTTCTGCCTGTTACTTAATTATCTCTTCATTTCTAGTTCTGTTTCTGGGTGGGTTCTTCTCCAACCGATTTTATGGTTTTCTGCCTGTTACTTAATTATCTCTTCATTTCTAGTTCTGTTTCTGGGTGGGTTCTTCTCCAACCGATTTTATGGTTCTCTGCCTGTTACTTAACCTCTTTTTTTCTCTTAGTTTCTCAGGGTGCCGCCATGTCTTCGAAAAGTACAAATGTCTAACCTTTTAAATATCCGTATTATGTCTTTATTTTAATATTGGAAGCTTCAAATGATCCCTACTAGAACAAAATTAAGAATTAAAGCGCAATATTTTAACTCTAACAGGGTGAGGTGAGTAATTTAAGGCCGTTGGTAATTATAAATTATCCGCAGGCATGTTGCCTGGCATCGGGTCTCTTTTCTTTCTATCAGAGTAGATTTACTTATTCATCTATTGTGAAGGAAGCGAAACCTGCCCGAAATCACCTCCCCCTCAAATTCGGAAAATGCAAGCTGCTTGTTATTCACGTGAGACATTCCCAGTTGAAGTTCTCCGAGTGCTTGGGTATCAATCTGAATGAGTCCACCTGCAATTAACGCAATAATGGATAGCGTCAAAAGAATTTGCTTCTAAAAAGATCCCTAAACCAATCCGATGCTTACATTTATCATACTTCTATTTAAGACGGAAACAAAATACTCATTATTTAATTGATTCAAGGTAATCTTTTTTAAACTTTTATTTAAACTCTAGAACATAGGAGTTTACTTCAAGATGTTGAGCACAAGTAAATTTTACGGCAAGTCAAGGAAAGTTTATCAAACTTACTATGGTCTTTAGGTACTTCATCACAGCTAAATTGATTTATTTATTGAAAGGGAAGTTATAGAATATAAAAAAATTACTTTCATTATAATTTTTTCTAGAAAAATTTGTCCGCTAACTTTTATTTTGCCGTCCCATATTTTGGACGTTGTCCGGTTAGGCCCTTAACATTTAAAGTAAAAATATTGCTTCGATTATGACAAAAAGTAGATTATGCCGTACTTATTTTTTAAATTCTAGTATATATGTATAAATAACTTTCATACATGAAGATTTGTATATTGAATTGAATTAAATAATTTTTCTTTCTTTTTCATTATGGAAACGAATGAAAGGCTAACAAATCTTAAAGAAACTAATAAGGATGAATGGGAATCTGGCGATATAATTTTGCATATTCCTGTTTTAACTTTCTTTCGCACTTCCTATTACATCAGTTTCACTTTTCACCGCAATGTATTGTAGGTATATAAAAAAAAGTTTCAGCTGGTTCAAAGATGGTTAAGGTACGATTCATCGCTGCTAACCTATCGCCACTGAGTCATCGCCAGCACGCTTGATATATGGAAAATAAAATAAAGGTACCTTGGCAGGTGAACTGATATACCACATGATTGTCATTTAAATATATCCCACTAACACAATAACAACCATAGCACAACAAGACGGCTTCCAACCTAGCAAAATTAGTAAACATTAAGAACAAACAGTACATGGAAAAACAAATATAAGCGAAATCAGAAAACTTTCAAAAATATTTACAAATCCAACAATGGACAAGACTGAAAATTAGCAGAAGCAATTGTAATTAACGACACAACCATCTTTAAACATAAACCAGGTCTGCTGACCAAAATTGCGTGCTTTCACTTATTCTGATGTATGACCTTACAACCAAGTTTACAACTGTGTTGCATAATGTATGGGTTGTTTAATACTTACACAGGTTATACCTATAACTACATTGATTCTGAAAGAGTGGTAAGTTGACTTTGGCTGAGATGATTGGAAGCTTGACCTAAGAAGTAAGCGCAGGAAAAAGGCCTTTAGAAAAAGTTTTAGAACAAGGAAAGGAAATGACAAACAACTCAATGAATAATTAATAGCAGTCTTACTCTATATTTTCCAAGAAATCTCAAGATGAATGTGACAAAACAGTTGTTTGTTATGAAATATGACATTGTGAAAGATTTTTCTGATTAAGTTAATCTCTGATTTTACTTAGTAAGTCTCAATATTTTGGAATAATATTAGAAAAAACTCCCATTTTCGACAAAAAAACAGAAAAAAAACATATGGTGCTAAAGATGTTGGGAATTACCTGATATATTTAGCCCTTCTGGCATTAAAAACCTTAAATTATACAATCGTAACGTGAGAAAAATAGAAGTTTTGAGTGCTTTGATTAGAAAAACACTTTAAAATTATTTATACAGTTGTACTTAGTGAAAAATATAAATTTTGAATGTTGTGAGTAGAAAAACAATTGAAAATTAATTGTTAATAAGTACATAATACTGATATTTTTATCTCCATTCTAAAATATCCAAAGCTTTCGATTTATTATTCCAATGAATTCTAGATTCCCGGAATCAACTTTTCTATATCCGAAAAAGAAGAATAGATTTTTAAAAAAGATTTACACCAACTAGTCTGATCAGGGTCCACCTTGTGTCTCCGAATTATCAGGCGTATTTTCTGACCAGTTACCTATCAATTACTACTTTACTTATTTAATAAATACATTAGATGCTCCATTTTATTATCTCTCTGGAGGAGAAATTCCCCCCAAATAAATTATTACAGCCATCTTCTTACGCGCTGACAAGTTAAAACGCTCATTATCCATGTCGAATAGAAGTTGCAGCAACAAAATTATGGGTTAATAGATAACTATCACAAAGTTTTCTCTATTTCTTTTATTATTTCCTGTTCTTCAGACTCTTTAGAGACAATTGTAATGTCAAAGAACATGTACTTGTAGACCATATATCCATAAAGTGTAAAGGAGAGAGAAGTTGTATGCAAAAGAGCGAGTGAAAATCGACTGATATTACGGTGTGTCGAAGTTTTGGAGCCTGTAAGACACTACCACTTACGTTTTCATGCGAAGTAAATCTTATTTATGCATCATTAATCGCGGATTAAAACTAGGGCGTCCAAGGTGTTGAAATCGACATCCGCATTATTTAAATTCACTCTTGTTGTTATCTCGTGCGAGTTACCGCGTTGAGCTTTTATGACAATTACTAATTTCTTTTATACATATATACAAATTGCTTACACTAAACAGAATGATTGTAACTTACTAAACAAAAAAAGGAGCTTTGCCTTAAATGGCGTGTAATGTCAAAAATGGCACACTTTTTCTTTATTCCTTGCGCCATTTATACTAGAAAAATAATTCAAAGATTTCCAATTTATGGCGAAAATTTTTAATCACCGTACACAGCATGAAAAGTTTATGTAAAGAAAAATCCTTAGAGTTATTATATATTACATAGTAAGCCAGGGTAAACTTTACCTCTTTAAAAATTGGTAGCCTGCATTGTAATAGAATATGTTCGTAATATTTATAGTAAGAATCACTATATCACTTTCTTGGAAACAAATTATATTGGCCCAAACAATGTTAAGAAATCAGTACGTTTTTTAGATTCGATATAAAATACACCAATTCGGAAAGAATAAAGCACGATGGAGTCCTGACTATTTAAATACTTATTTTAGCAATTTTATTTATTATTTACTCTTTATATAATTGCAATAGATTAATATTTTAATTGGATGAAAAAGTCACAGTTGTTTCATACTATTATGCCCCAATATTATTGTATTTACCACAAAGTTGCAAAAAAATATAATGGTCGAAAACGACACCAGCCATAATAGTACAAAATTTTTGTCGGCCTTTCTAGTTTTAAAGATTAATTCAAAATATGATGTGATAAAAATTTAACTCCGAATGTTATGTGATATTAAGTAAGATAGCCGGGGCTAATTAATCATTACAAAAAAAATATAAATTCGTGATTTTCATCGAATCAGGCAAGTAGTTAACTTGCAATCTAAATTTACATTTCTTTTAGTACTCTCTATAGTCTGCCCTAGAACAAAACATTGGACGAAGATCACTTAAAGAGAAAAATCCATTCTGCTTGGGAGATTTTGGCTTAAAATTCGATTACCAAAGCAATCTTGAAATGGAAAACTAGGTTAAAGCCATTATTATTCTCCGTTAAATACATATTGAACCATTTATAAAAGAATTAACAGATATATCTAATACACTATTTTATGTACTTTTAAATTCGCAGAATTATTATTAATATTAAGAAGATAATTAAAATAATAGATATTAGTTTGAAAAGGATGAATTCATGTAATTGGCCAAGAGTAATTTGAAAACACTGATTTTTATTCTAACGCACAAGGTTTGGAAGTTTATCCTCATACTTGATAATATTAAACATATCAGAAAAAATGACTTAATTATAGTCTGATTTTAGTAAATTTGTTAAAATATCAGTTTCCGTTAAAATAATTGGTTAAATTACAAAATACTCTGCTTTCTCTCCAAATTCAAGAGTTACTACGAGTTACTCGTATTATTGGATTCTGTATTCAGTTTGAGGTTACGTTGCAAGAGAACTTCCATTTCCTAGCTTTTGTATGGACCGCTAAAACAAAGGGGTACTATACAAGTCCTCCAGCATGCAATAGCCTCCTTCCACTCTAACTTGATCTCTCAGGACAGTCTAACCGAAGGCGGCACCCCACTTAATTTTTGGTAACGTTGACGAGGCCTACAACACAAGCTGTAGAATTGAAGACTTTCTCAATTAATCTCTCATCTCTTTGCTTCTTGTTCTTCCCTTTTGCCCAAGATTCATAAAGAAAATGTTTTCTTTGCTATCGTCAAAAATTACTACACCTTGGTTAATTTTATAGAGTTTTCCAATTAAATTACAGCCCTGTCAGATTCTAATCAATTTTTATGACTACCGTTGATGCAGCTAACCTGTATACTAATATTCTGTTAGAAGAAACTAATCAAACATGCATTCCTAGCTTCTTCTTTTCGTTCGCCGATTTTTCACTTTTTGCTCAAGATCAGTTTTTCAATCTTTCCTTGAACTTTCCTTATCTACCTCATACATTCTCATTTAAAATGAATGATTCCGAAAGTAGGGGTACGATTAAACCTCTAACCCACCTGAGCTAATGTATTTCTTTGCCACCATAAATCACTATGACTTCAACATTTCCATAAAAGATTTTCTCCCGTCAATTAGCGGCTTTCGAAATGCGTGAATAATTGGCAACACTAATATGATTCATACCTTTAAAATATTTTCGGCTTTAGACTTCTTTTGCATGATGTATATCTTTTACATTAACATCATATCAATAGTAAAAGTGTTAAAATAAAATCGTGTATATCAATAACAATGATTTAATTATCGGAAAAGGGAAAACATATATAATGGTAACATGAAATTGATTTCTGGTATGAACCCCTATAGCCTCAATAACACAAAAGGCGTTTTTTCTTCTAAGAATGTACAAGATTCGTACATTACTTGGAGGGATTTTATTCCACTCTTATCCAACAAACCTTTTCAATTCAAAATGTTGCCAGGGCCTATCTTGTGTAAACGTTTTTTCAGTTCCTTCAACAGATTTTTGATGCGGTGCAAATCTAGGCTTTGAGAAGTGCTATTTGAATATAATAATGCAAGGTAAATTTGCTGGTATTTATGGAATTGTTGTTTAATTCAAAGGTGAAATGCCTTCTAAGTCCCAATTCCTTCCTGAATGCTTTACGTTTTAACAAGTATGCGCTGAGAGTTTTTAGGATCCATGGCCCCATCTATCAACTTAATGCGGCAGTGCCAAATTCAGTGAAGCTTCCGTACAGGATAATCAAACTTCATCATCTTGGACAGTAGGGACAGCGTTCTTTTCTATGTGGGCTTCTGCAGATCTCCACAAAACGTACGGATCGTCTTCTCTACCAAAGAGCTCGTTTTTTGTCTAATCTGACCATACTATTTCATCTAGTTTAGCTTGGCTATCTACCAGATGCTCTTTAGCGAACACCAAACATGCTTCTTTATGAACTATCTTTAATAGACTTCCTTATACGGACACATCCATGAAAACTTTGACAGTGTAAATAACGTTGTTTTCATGAAGCGTGTACATTCACTGCGCTTAATGAAAGATTGGCTTGTAATTTATTGGATAAAGTTAAAGGATTGTTTTTATCTTTATCATAGAGATAAAATCTCTAGAGCTTATTTTCTTTGGTCTTCCGTTACGCAGACGGCTTACTGTGATGCCAGTAGATTTCTACTCCGCAATAATGCCCTTTACAACGGAAATTGGATTATTCACAATGGAGGAAATTTTTCTAACCATGAAAGCCAAACGGCCTTGTGAAGTTTAACAGTATAGTTTCATGCACATTCTGAATGCTCAGCAGTCTTCAACAATGTACTCTGGGGGGAAATGTATCCTCGGCGAAGTCGTGACAACAATTGACAGATCTCACAGTATATTAGCACCTAACCTTTCCTTCTAGAACGTTCTAGTTTACTCTAGAATTGTTTCGCAAACGTTTTAAGAACTTTTGAAGTGTCGGTTTACATGGAAAAATGCCTCTGTAATTATTAAAACACAAAAGCTATCCATATTGCCTATACTTTTGTACTCGCATAATATTCACTCATATACGAAACCAGTATTTAGTTAAATATAATCTCTTTTTCGAATTTATATAAATATACTTATTGAGGAACAAAATGTTCCATCAACAATATATGCACAAAACGGATTCAAACTTAAAGAATATAAAAATATAGTCTTACATTAGGCCTCATGTCTGTCGTTGACTAGACATACTCGTATTCACGCACCTGCAGACACAAGCTTAGTATTATTTCGCTACCCAGAAGATAATTCTTATTTATGCCATGATATTATTTATCTAGGATATAATATTAAATTCATAAGTGAACTCGATAAAAATAAAAGTACTTCTTTCCCAAATTTAAATACAAAAGTGGCCCCATTTGTAGCGGTTCTTTAGGAATCCTGTTTATCAAAAACACTCTTTTTTTTCGTTCAATGGATCATTTGTAGAACAGGCCCGGCAGCGAATTAGTCGGTGACAATATCCTATCGAGAGGTTAAAGATAGGCTAAGGTTAGGCTAGGGCGTTCTAGGCTCGTAGTGCGAGTACAACCTGTAGGTTAGGTTAGGTTTTGGATCAAGGAACTGGCACAAACTTCTCACAGATTTTTTGTCCCCCGTCAGGTATGTTTTCTGTTGACATTTTAAGCTCTTGAACACAGAAAATAACTGTAGTTGTCACCCTTTGGACCAAGCGTCAATGAAATAAACGATTGCTTCAAAAGATAATTTTGATTCTTCTAACCAAGTATTTTTTCGCAATAAAATACTGAAATTGCATTCACGCTTATTACAGTGTCAACGGCAATTCGAGGATGATAATGAAAACTTCATAATATCATCGGACGCCTAATTCGCTACCAGGCCTATACTGAAAAAGATCCCGTTCAATTTCTTTTTTTTTAATATTAATATTCTTCACACACTCCGCCATGGCTCTCCTTCTACTTATTAATCCCATGTCCCTTTATATGATAATGAATTTAAGACCCTTAGGTAGTTTTTCAGCGAAAATGGCTAATCTTTCAAGCAAATTGACCGCCAAATTAGTAATCTTCTTACTAATCTAAATAAATAGTGCCCCAAACCCTCTTCTGTCTATAAATTAACAACATAATAAACTAATAGCAATAATATTAACTATTTTTTTATATAAAAGGACCGATCTCATTTGCTGACCGCTTATATCTCGGTTATTGATTTATTTGTCCATCTACCGATGGATCGTATGTTAGGTCTAATACCAGAACACACAATCGATGGGTATTGGGGCAGAGCAGAGGCGCGTGTCGAAGTTTAAGCTTCCGTGCCATTTTGCCATTCAATATTATGCAGCGATATTATTAAGTTCTTAGTATAACAATGAGTAGTTAGTTACTTTCACATTGCCCCGGGCACACGTGTGGTATGCCGTTCACCCACGCCAAGCAAGTGGCTTCATCCATTAGACTAATTTAAAAGTGTGAAAGTGATTCATACTTGCTATACTAACCACATACAATCAATAAATAAATCTTATTTTTCTTTACTATGTATGGATAATTTTGGTATTTTGACATCCAACAAAGATACTTTTGATCTCAAACTTTTAGAAACCATTTTTATTCCTAAATTATAAGGTTCACTATGACTACTAAACTTAAACTGCTCTGTCCATAGCGCACAAAATGTAACTGTACATATATTTAATTTTTTACTTCCTACGATAAATTATGAAACTTTCGTTCACGGAAAATAATGGATTTCTGGTAAATCCAGTCTGAATGTTCTAGAGGGAAAGTGTCAATATACATATAACAGGGCTCGGGAACCGCATAGTCATACATATGCAACACTTTGGCCCTAGGACTTCCTGCATTTGGATGAGGGTTAATAAAAAACAAGAATGGTTTTAGATATGCAGGTATATATATATATATATATATATATATATATATATATATATATATATATATATAGACAGGATAGCTCTTAAAAATTGTAATCATCGTAAAAATTGAAAAGTTTCTTCCTTCTCAAATTATTTTGTAAGAAATTGAACATATTTATTTAGTCTTTGGCTTTCATAATAAAATTTGTAAGTTGTAAAGACACTATATATATACATATATATATATAGGGAGTCCACAAAGTCTCTTTACAATTTAAAAAAATAATTAAAAAGACAATTGATAAGATATCTCAATCAGACTTGTTCTATTGTACTCAGTGGTTTTCAAAGTGTAGTAAATGAGGTAAAATACCTTTGATATCCACTGAGTAAAATAAAACAAGTCTGATTAAGATATCTTATCAATTGTGTTTGTAATAAATTTTTAAATTTTTTAAGAGAATTTATGGACTCCTGTATATATATATATATATATATAAGGTGGGGAGGGTATTCGTTCGCATGATAATTGTCTCTGGGAAAAAATAAAACAGTGTTTTTATCTTTTGAGATATATTCGTCAAATTTGGGTCAGTTTGTCTTCATTAGATGCTGTATCGATTTCACTAAATGAACGAAAATTCAACCTCGATGACAGCCTCGAGGCGACCTCGGAACCAGCTCCAAACCTTCCTCGCTATCCACCCTTTTAGGTTCCTGAAGGCCCTGGTAATACTGTCTCTCAGGTCCATTTACCTTTTGGAGACACCGATTGTGATATCCTAGGAAAAGTGAGAGAGGGTGATACTGTCAAAGGTTGTTGCGCAAATCCCAATGGACACCCGGCACATTGAGCTCCTACTATCTGGGGGGATACGGCGTTGGTCTCCCAACGTCGTGGTGCCGGGTTCGATCCCAGCAAGAGCGGACACAAACGTCAGCGCACTTAGGGAGATCTAACTACCGACTGGTGGACACTTTGTGCTCACCCCTGTATTCGGGTGGGTAGATCTTACACTTCTCATCATCACAAACAACCAATTACAACACTGCTTTATTTCCTCTCCCGTTTTCGCAGCACAACACACACACACTCTCTTTTTAAAGGACTCTTGCCGATGGTATCTATGTCCACATACCTCTGACGCGGAACAGGCCCTTCTGTCGCTGTTTGGTGTAAAAAACCTAATACTTCCTGACACCTCTCCCAAAACAGGACCGGCCCCTGGTGCCATCGAGCTCGCCAACGATTGTCATACTGACCTTTATGCTTATTTCATTATCCGGTAGTGATTTACCATGATACAAGCAGGTTGGAAAACCACTACTAATACTACTACTACACCGGCGCATCATTTCATTAAGCAGCTTAATGAATGGCTGGATGAATGGACGAAAGCCGATCGGCGAAAAGATTAGGTGAGAAGCGGCTGGAAAATAAAATGGCGAAAAAAGCGTAAATTATTAATGTCTAGGAGAAATAGAACCTAGGTAGACTCAAACTAGATTATCGGAGACACTGATATCATAAGAGCACGATGTTTACATCGGTCACATCCTAACAAGGCACAGGAACTCAAACTTTGACAACAGTAATAAGGGACTAGAATTCTAGAGCATACCTCGTTGAAGAAATAAGAATACATCTTCAAGAAAGAGGAAGACATCTTCGAGAAAGAGGAAGACATCTTCAAGAAAGAGGAAGACATCTTCAAGAAAGAGAAAGACATCGTCAAGAAAGAGGAAGACATCTTCAAGAAAGAAGAAGACATCTTCAACTTGGATTGAGAAACTTAATCAACAGGTAAACAAGTGATGTTCCGACCAAGACTGTTAATCTAGAGCCAAATGAATCCGTAAAAATTGTGTATGTCCCCTAAGAATTGGATACTTGACCAATGAAACAAGTTAAATATATTCAAGCGAACCTTCTTCAATATTATTTATGTTTCACTTTAAAAGTTTACTATCCATATAGTTTCCTTCTAACTGCTAAGAATGGAGGTAGATTAGTAATTATTTTGGCTGTTATTGAAATTTTCTTGGTCCCGTAGTAGTAATAGATGCTAAGGTGAACTCTCCCAAATATTTACCAATGTAGGCATTCCACGGTCCAAACCCTCTTACTTTACTCGTAGTGCCATCTTTTAAAACGACAATGGACCCATCTACAACGCTTAATGTGTTCAAACTGTTTAGATATTAAAAGAGCGTCAAATTTACATAAAACAAAAGTAGGTAATGAAAATGTCGTTTCCATTATGCCGCTTCTTTTATAACTTATTACACATAGTTCCTAGTAAATAGTAGTTAACATATGAGTGAAGAATGTGCTGCAAGTTAATGAGAGTGTGTTGGTAACATCGGGTGTGCATGAGGCTTTGACTCTGCTCTGAAAGAATTTAAGATGAGTGTAAAAATGAGCAGAGCAAACGAACAATTTCAGAAGAATTTCTGCGTGAAAATAGAATGTGGAGTTGAGTGTGGCTATGGTGTGATGAAGGTGTGAATGTGGTTGCAACTGAGAATATTCTGAAGTGGTACGAAAAAGTAAGAAGGTGGAATAAGAATTGTCTTGTGGAGAGAGTGCAGGAGAGCGGGGCGGATTTAAATATGGGCAATATATGGACCCGCCGCCAGGAGTGGCATGAAAAGCCGGAGTGGAGGGGAAGGGAGGGGGAGGCTACATTCATGTTTATTTTGTTATATAATTATTGTTTTAATTTACGTATTTATTTTACATATGTTGTGTAGTTTTAAATCTATAGACCAGATGTACAATAAACAAGTTGGTTTGTACATAATTTTGGGGATGTTTATTTATAATTTTTTGTGTTTTTATGTTGGAAGGTGGGTCTCCTTCTGAACGGGAGCGCTGAAAGAAGCTCCCACACAGGGAACCACATAGGATAGAACCCTCAATTTTCTTCACATACAAAATGAAGTCATTGCTTTGTTGAGCAGCAAAGTTATTTCAACAATGGTTTGAAGGAAAACATGTAAAATCTTTCTCCCTAATCCTTCCTTACACTCCTGATGTCAGCCACATTGAGCGCCTCTCAGTTCTTATCAGATTCGGTCTCATTCCGAAGGGGTTGGAGGCCGCTGAAATGGGGTTTCGCCCTGCACAAAATATAGGCCAAGACCATCACTGCTGGAGAGTGTGATAGTTGTATGATTTCGACGGAAATGGAAGGTTTACACGAAATACCGTGTGTCTCACAAATTTCACTCTAGTTAAATTTTTAAATGAAACAAACTCTTTTGAGTTTCCTTTTTAACAAAATATAAGATATATAAAAATGCATATGTAGCATATGTTTCATATGTCTATATGTCCATATATATTATATAAAATATAAAGGATGATCCCCCCCCCAAAAAGGACCTGCATTCATTTACTAATTACCCTTACTTTGCAGGACATGGCAGAAGCAACGCATGTAAACACAACTAGATCTCAATGGGGGCTCTAGCAAAGAATATACTGCATCAAATATTACCACAAGACAGGCTCGTTCAAGAAAGTGCAGAACACTTTCGTGCGTCAGTTCGAATATGAAAAAGCACCCTCCAAGAGCAGAATTCAGCACTGGGTGGACCACATCGAGAACTATGGGACAGTGGAGAACCTCAATGCAGCCAGTGACAACCGTCCGAGCAATTCAGAACACCACAGGAATCGTATAGCTGTGTTGGTCGAGAGCGTGAGAGAGTCAGTTCAGCAGAGTCCAAAACGCTCTGTGCGCAATCGTAGTCGGTTCCTTGGTATATCTCGTGAGACTTGTAAGAGAGTGCTAGTAATGGATGTAAAGGCCCACCCATACAGAATACAGACGAAACAGACCCTTACAACCTCAGTCGAGGAACAAAGAAGGGCCATGGCAGTCAAGATACTGGAGAAGATTTGGGAGACCCTAACTTTCCTTAACCTCCTTTGGACCTCAGATGAAGCTCACTTCCATGTTGAAGAAATGGTAAACTCGAAGAAAAATGTCGTCCGGGGGACCTCCAGACCAAATGCGGTAGACACTAATCCCCTAAACTTCCCTAAGTGCACGGTATGCACCTGCAATCTCAGCCAGAGGCATCATCGGCCCATTCTTTTTCGAGGAATCTGGCGCGACAGTGGCAGTCACCAAGGACCGGTATGTTGAGGTCCTCAAAGCCTTCAAGAAGGAGTTGCAGACATTTTTACGTCGCCTATGGGGAACTGCTGGTTCCAACAAGATGGAGCAAGCATTCACACCTCAAACCTGTCCTGAGATTATTTGAAAGAGAACTTTGGTGTCCATGTAATCAGTCTCAAGACTGATTTTGAGTGGGCACCTCACAGCCCAGACCTTAGCCCCCCATATTTCTTTCTCTGCGGCTACCTTAAATAGAGAGTGTACGCAGGGACCATCAAAGACCATCACGGAACTCAACGAAGCTATCAGGGTGGAGATTAGAGTCATTAGTCAGTCGGTTTGTAAGGACGTCATGGACAACTTTGTGCTGCACCTCAAGAAATGCACAGAGCTAAATGGAGGTCACCTGGAACACGTGCTGCTCTAGAATAAAGAAGAAAAGTCCAAAGACTCTCATGTTTTGATATGATGTTTTTAAACGCAATACACTAGTTATCACCAAAGTTTCATTCAATCCTTGCAAAAATTAAGAAATGAAGCCTATCGAAAGTTGGGGCCAATTTTTGGGAGGGGGGTCACCCTTTATATACAAATAACTTTGACGAGTAAAATACCTCTTTACAATGAAAAAAAATATCAAATAGTTTATTATTTACAAGAAAAGTTTTGTGAGGGGGCATAATTGGGGGAGGGGCTTTCTTCTAGGAAATTAAACATGATTGGACTAGGTGCTACAGCACAGTGTGCTTATTGCCGCATAAGGGGAGTTGGAAAAGAAAGGGGGTTACTTTTTGTAGCATTGATATGCGCCGACTAACTTTTTTGAAATTTTAGAATTATTATGCCTCTATGTTTGTGGCGGAAGAATACGCATCTTTTTCCGGTGAGATTCCTGGAAGGCGACTAAGCTCAGATAGAGATTACTGGTTTGCAAACTGCCTACCTGAAGCTTTGTTCTTGAGAGGGCGATATTGCAGTAGTAATGATACGAACAAACCCCACTTATATGCTTAAGTTGCCACCGGATAAGGCCGATCTCTTAAACCAGTAGTGTCGGCGAACCCCACTGACCGAACGGGGTTCTCATTTTGATCGGGCACTTCGTGGATCTTGAGATATCGTCTCAGTTGTCCTTATTTCGGACAATCTTTAAATATGTGTTGAACTGTTGCTTGTTTTTTGATGGCAGAGAAGATGTCTCCATTGATAATGGCAGTAGGATATTATTGTATCTGTTTACTTTTGGGTAATGACTTGTATGGAACCTTGGTAAGTTGACCTGTTTGTGGCGTGATAAGAATGTGCCTTCTGAGTGCCTGTCCATTACAATGGCGTTGATAAGCTGATTTGGACCCATAGATTAATTGTTAAGCTGTGTTATGTGTGTTAGTTGTTTTATGGGGAATGCTGGTCTAGGTACGGTGAAGTGAAATTGTTTGAAGTGAATTTGTACACTGTATAGAGTGTTTTGCCTATGTTTCGTGAAGGATGGTAAAGGTCTAGTATATGCTGGCATGAGTGCTTGGGCTACCTGGACTCAGAAGAAATTGATTTCAGCCTAGGGCTAGATAGCTTTATCTGTAAATGAGTATCGTTTCCGTGGGAGTGGTTAATTGGAGTGATCCAGATTCATCTCGTGGCGAGGCGAAGTGCTTTTTTTTGTGTGTACGGTGGTGTGCTGAGGTGACTGGATGTGAGATGCTGTATCCAAGCAGTAGATGCATAGGCGAATGAGTGCTTGGAAGTGTGAATAAAGGGTTCCTTCAATTTTCCGGCGGGCTATCCTGAGTGTTCATAATGGGTTATTTTCGTGTTATCTTTTTTTTATATTCGTTCTTGGAAAGTTAGTCCTTTGTTCAATATGAAACCGAACACTAGAGGTGTTTATAAACAGGTGCAACACAGAGACCGGCTCGTTATCGACCGAAACACAATAGCCAATTAGATCCTCTAAGGGCTATAATAAATCAACCTCCTTGAAACTTTTTCACTTATCCACCCAGGCAATACTTTCTCGTGGAAAAATTACGTAATCACACATTCCCTTTCACTTACCTGTTTAGTAATGGCCCAATTTTATTTCGATCCGGTATTACACAATTGGATTCGATTAAATCCACCCGATCTCACCCATTACTTACCACATTTACTTTTACAAGGAATTGCGGCGAGGTCAATATCTCTGAAGGCCCCAATTACGCAAATTACCGCCGATTACCACAAAATACCGCAAATACCTGTTGGGGGGGGGCGCATCTTCGAATACCTGAGTAAAAGGATCATCTAATAACTCTGAATATTCGAGAGCACAAATAATAGGTCATGACGTAGCTTTGGGGAAAAATAATCAAGTGAATTTAATCAATTATATAGCAAACCATATTGCTTGAAAACCTATATCAAAGAGATTCTAGTTTATGTATATATATATACGTAAAAGTTAAATAGATGATATGTGTTATCATGGGTTACGTGTCTTGTTAGCTCACTCGGTAGAGCACTGGTCTAGAAAACCAGAGGGCTGAGGTTCGAGTCCTTGTCGGGCAATGTTTTTTCTCTTTAATTTTTCTCGAGGTCACCTTTAGTAGGATCTCTTCTCTCTTGTTTCTGTGTATCACTTCTTTACACATACTGATATCGAGCATTTAAGCTTCAGGGTGGATGTGGGCTAGTTTGCGCGCCAACCACACATGGGCCGATAGCTTTTGGTTGCTCAAAGCAGAGATGTTGAGCTTTTCCATATATATATATATATATATATATATATATATATATATATATATATATATATTCCACCATTTCAGAAGGCTGCAAAAATCAGCCTGGAAAAGTTCTCATAATTTTAACGACCTGAAACATCATTTAATTACCCTCTACAAATAGTAACGCCCAATAGTCTCTACAGCGAAGGAATACAAAATTACTATCACAATGAGTACAATTTACACAAAAAAATGGTAACTATATAATTGATTAAATTTCTTTTAAAATAATATTTATATTTTTCCAAAGCGACCCGAAATTTATGGATGACCTATTATAATGTCCAAGTAAAATACCAATAATAAGGATATAAACTAATAAAAATTGCGCGAGTTATATAAAATAAGAAAACACCCGATAAAATTCAAGCAATATTAAATAATTAAGAGCAACACCCTAAAAAATAATACTCTTCGCATAACTTTTTATGCGATATGCACCAAATACTGCGCTCTGTTAAGGAGTTGATTTTCTAGGATTTAGTAGCGAGTTCGAATCCAGGTAAATGCGGACACAATTTGGGCGTCGGTAGATAGATAGCACCATTATTTGGTATCTAGAAGGATGCCGGAAGATAACCACCACAAACGTAGCTTAATATGACCCTGTTTCTCCGATCTTCCGTTCCTCCACGCACAACACATTACTTTTTCGTGCCAGAGCAAACTGAAATAGTTTTCATATCCACACTCCCCATCCTTGGAACAGGGAAATCTTCTCGGGACCATGAGGGTTCTATGATAACCTATCCCTTTTTTTAGGACGTAGACTGTCACCTGTTCTGTAGGGCTTGTCATCGATTGTCATCCTAATCTTATGTTAATTTAGTCATTCTGAGGGAAAGAAAGTGAGGTCGAAATAAACTACCTGCCTAACATTCAAATATGCACAACAGTCTGTGTAGTAACTAGTTAACTATAAACCTAGCTCACTACCACAAAATATCATTAATTATGGTTCATAATCCAAGACAACAAAACTTGCCCTATGTCTCTAAACACATCAAACTGCAAACTAATAACAAACAACATCACTATCCCGAGTTCCTTCATGCAAGAAGACATTAGTTGCTTTGGTTTCTTAATACCAAACAAATCTCTTTTTCCTAGTTTCCTAATACCAGGCAAAACAAGAGCCAAACTTCCCTAATGTCAGATAAAACAGAACCATAGTTGTCTACTACCCGACAACTATCAGTCACGTTAGATCTCCAATACTAAACAACACAGCAAGAAGTACCCAAGACCAAACAACATAGTGTAAAACCTAACAAATACTACTTAATGAATGTATACTTGTGTTTGTTTTTATTCATCAAATTCCAGACAATAGTTGTAGCATTATAATTATAATACCAAACAATATCAGTAACCTCAAACAACAATCCCTTAAAATATCACCCGAAGAATGTATGTTAATGTAGTTTTTTATTCCTAAAACTTATTGACGACATACCAGTATTAGCTCAATTATTTAAATGTACAAAAAATAAAAGGTGATGAGATTAGCTCACAATAAATGGCTAGTTATTTTCTATAAAGTAACTTTTCTTGTAATTATGCCCCACTTATTCATTAATTACTTATTTGCAATCTCATTTTTTAGTGTCTAGTGTAAATAATTTTCAATTAAAATATATTTATATATGTTTTCTTGGCACAATCTTTTTTTTTAGAAATAATGGTCAAATACTCGTGTATGCTATAAGGGAAAACTTTTATCAATCTCAAATATCTTGAAGTAGGTTCATGATAATAAGGCTAGGTTGTACAAATCTGATCTTTGTTTGTTTTGCAAATGTTTAAAAGTATAACTAAATACAAGTAGATCAGATTAGTTTAATTCGGATTTGAAGGGAGAAGAATAAAATGAGACTAATACAAGGTTTTTTTAGCAATTTATAGCATGCAGGAAGAGTCACATATACAGGAAAGCTCAAAAGTCCTGCTCCATTTAATAACTGTATATTTTAAAACAATAATGAAATGAAGTTGCTAATTAAAAATAATACTTTTTTATTTATTTAGTGAGTTTTTTGTAATTTTTTCCATTGTATCGCGATTGGAGAGCAACATTGTATAACATATTCACCCTGTTTATTTATATTTTGCATCGTTATTTTTGTTATTCTCTTGCTACGATTTACATTCGTTTTTATCAACCTTTATAGTCGCGGGCGAATCTAGATCTTACTATGTCAGTCGGTTTGCAATTTTCTTTTTTTGTTTTGGCAATAACATCCTAACTATTTGGCTGATTCTAAAGGAATTTGAGACCCTTATGTTGTTTTACCTTCTCCTTTGAATGATATAATTGTCAAAGTCCTTCCATGATTAGCCAGAGAATTATTTGGCAATAACTTCATAATTATTTGGCCGATTCTAACGAAATTTGAAAACCTTATGTTGTATTAAACTTTCTTTCAAATGATATATTTGCCAAGGTCCTTTCAAGGTTAATCCTGGAATTATTGAAAGTTTTGAAGGTCGTAAGGTCATAAATCAGAATAAGTGGAGCACGTGACTTTGGTCAGCAGATCTTGTTTATCTCTGTTTCACACTTTTGTGTTGCCTTCCTCTTTTTTTTTGCAATTCTTATTCGTTTTTTAAATATTTCACGGTTTGTTCATTTCTCATTGTTTTTGCTATACTCTAGTATTCTTTGTTTTTCTCACTATTCTTCTATTTTTATCGTTATTTCTTTACATCCCGAACCTGATTAGTAGTAGTGAGTTTCGCCTTAGCCAATTTGGGTTTGGTGTCGTTTGTCTATTTTCAATTAATCTAATTATGCCTATTTATCACCACAAATTTGTCTATCAATATCCTTGTTTGTTTTGATTTTTTAGGGACGTACGTTGATACGTGACTCTATAAAGAGCCCCATGGTATTATTAGTTCAAGTTTCTTATCATTTCCTAATTCCTTGGGTGATACTTTCTTATCATCTTAATTTTGAGATCCTTGTTGCTACTCGTACATACTTGCTCAATCATCTCATGATTATTATTATTTTAAGTTAAAAAATAAAAAGCTGAAATAAACTATTGAATAGAGTGCTAAATTTAGAATAAGAGGAGCTAGACAGAGTACATAGATGGAGTAGCTAATAAACGGTAACAATTTGGGGTACTTGAAAAGAAAACTAATCCCCAACTTGAAATCATTATATAAAACTTTATTGCACATATTATATGCCATTAAATATTGCCACACTTGCCTATCCTGCTTCTAGTCTCGGCTCGTACCCGTTAGCCTGCCATCTATGTGACTCATCTATGTTTGTTTGATATCAGTCTGATCCAGCAGGTTTAGAGGCATAATGTTATGTCAGATGTACAGGGTAATACAAAAGTGTCATCGAGGTAAGAATGTTTATACTTGTTGAACAGTGAAATAACTATCCTAAGCTAAGTAGAAATGAAGAATCATTATAAGATCTGCCTTAACCTCGCCAGGATCCATTTTTGTGTTCAAAGAGCGAGACGTTGTTTATAATACTTGATGTAACTAATTGAATGACGTATAAAATTTTCTTAGTTTTGAGAGACTTTGAGGTCGCCCTTGATATAAGCAAAAGTATGACAATTGATTTCTATCAAACTTCCATATATATCTATATCTATCTATCTATATATATATATATATATATATATATATATATATATATATATATATATATATTAGCAATGTGTAATTTTTATCCTATCATGTTGGTATCAAGTTTTTATTGGAAGAAATTCATGATTGATGCATGGTATTAAAGTTCACTTACATTTCATGGTGACCGTGACTACAGTCAGAAAAACCATTTAATCCATACATTCTATTCTAAGGATGTAACTAATAGTAATAATAACATATATGTATATTATGAGCTGTAGCAACGACTCTCTTAATTCATACCATTCTCGAATTTTTTGACACATAATTTACATATGGACGTTAGTTTAGGGATTAATAGGCAAATTATCCAATACCTAATTATTTTAGCGTTGTTTAACAATTCTAAAAAAACTAAACTCTAAGTTTGAATATACTTATGTATAAAATTAAGATGTATTGATCAATTTAATTTAAAAAATTCCAGTGTTTAAAATAAAAGGTATATGTATATTCGTATTATTTAAGAAGTGGAGTCTTAAATTCAATTAATAAGTTTATATTACAAATTAATTATAATAACTATGGAAATAAATATACTGGACGCCATTTGAAACAATAATTTCGTTTTTATCACACTTAAAGAGAAATAACAATTTACATTCCAAGATCACCAATCACTTTCTAAATTACAAAAAAGGGACAATTTCTAATTAAGTTGTTTTATATTAACCTATTAATAGCCCTGAACGTTTCCTTACAGTTTATTAAATGAGAAACCATACGTATATATATATATATATATATATATATGTATAAATGCCCAAAGAAATGAAAAACTGGTATCACAACCAGGAAAAACGCTAAGGAAAATATTGCGTGAACCATTGAAAGCTTAAAAAAGAAAATGGGAGATAGAGAAACCGAGAAAATAGGGCAAACTATTTTAACCGTATATGAAAATGAATAAAAGAGTTAAATTCGAATCTGTGTTATCAAGCACTCATCGTAATTATGGCCACGACGCTCATCGCCAGAGCTACCATCCTCAACCTCCAAAAGTTTGATTTAACAATCCTTTTGAATAACGAAGTGTAGGTTTTTATTCAGTGGGAGACAATACAAGTGTTCTTCTAGTAGGATGGAGCACGAACATTTTTATTTATAATAATTGAAAATCACATTGCGCGTGATATATAATCGAGGTATTTAAAGGCCCAAAGAAATGAAAAACTGGTACAAAATTTTAAGTTATCGTACTTCCTTTAACAAATTTTATACTGTAAAAAATTTAAATTTTCAGTTTAAATACTTGAGTTAACAAAGGATAAGCTTTAAAACTAAATAAAAAAAATAAATACTAAAAAATAAGACCCTGTCTAACCATAGATCAAAAGCTCCAAGAAATTTCTATCTTAGAACACGACCCTCGAGAAAAATCTTCCCTAGATCAGGACCCAACACCAAATACTTGGGAAAGAGTCTTTCATTTCGTTTTATTCGCGTGCAGGTGACTATAAGTTACTAGGTCGATCATACTGTAACCACTTTACTTTTCAATGAGTTTTTTGCCAATAATATCGTAACTATTGGGCCAATCCTAACTATATTTGAAACTCTTGTGTTGTTTTACATTCTTTTTTGGATCATAGAATTGTTAAAGTCCTTCCAAGGTTAGCCCGTGAATTATTAAAATAAAACTAAGTATGGGTCGGATTGCCACACTTGTTGTAAGTTTTGAAGGTCACAAGTCAGAATAATTGAGAGCAAAAAATATAAGAGAACCTATCATAGGCATTCGAAAAGCATCGCCTGCTGGTAAAATAGTGAAGCCAACCTTAGCACCAGAGGATCACCTAACTCTAAGACAAAAGAACAATAGTAGTCAATATACAACAATTAAATACTCCCTAATCATCAATAAAAGAACAATGGTAGTCAATATACAACAATTAAACACTCCATAATCCTCAGTAAAAGAACAATAGTAGTCAATATACAACAATTAAACACTCCATAATCATAAATAAAGAACAATGGTAGTCAATATACAACAATTAAACACTCCTAATCATCAATAAAAGAACAATAGTAGTCAATATACAACATTTAAATACTCCCTAATCCTCAATAAGTGAATAATAGTAGTCAATATACAACAATTAAACACTCCTATCCCTCAACGAAGGAACAATATTAGTCAAGATATATAAATTAATCACTCCCTAATCCTCAACAAAGGAACAATAGTACTCAATATACAACAATTAAACACTCCCTAATCCTCAATAAGGGAATAATAGTAGTCAATAAACAAAAATTAAACACTCCCTATCCCTCAATAAATGAACAATAATAGTCAATATACAACAATTAAACACTCCCTAACCCTCAACAAAGGAATAATAGTAATCAATATACAACAATTAAACACTCCCTAACCCTCAACAAAGGAACAATAGTAATCAATATACAACAATTAGACACTCCCTAATCCTCAATATACAACAATTAAACACTCCCTAAACCTCAATAAAGGAACAATAGTAATCAATATACAACACTAAGACACTCCCTAATCCTCAATATACAACAATTAAACACTCCTTAAACCTCAACAAAGGAACAATAGTAGTCAATATACAACAATTAAACACTCCTTAATCCTCAATAACACTATTGAACATAATCCCATTCAAAACAGCCTCACCTACTCCCGTACCAGAATAAAGTCTCACCACTTAAAAACTATAACCCTTACATCAGTGCAACTTATCCTCTAAAGCATATCGATACGACATAAAACTCAGTCACACACCATAGCACCACCTTACTACATCATTATTCTCATGGAAATACCAGCATAGCCGAGTGAAAGCAACATCGAAGAAACAGTGATTGTACAAGTTAAATTTATTGATAACAGAATTAGAGGTGGAAAAGCCATTAACAATATTGCTTTTGACGAAACAAAATGAATTGTGCGTCCATTATTTCGTTAAATTATATTTCTCTGTCAGGTGTTGTTCCAATGTTCGTCTCGGTTGTCCTGACCAACCGAGACGAGAGTCTGATGGAACGAGCATATTAGTCCGTTAGTTTGACACATCGAAGAGAGAAAGATTGGCTGTGTTCTATTGTACTCTGTAGAGGAGGAATAGAGAAGGATTAGAAGGGTTATGGGGGCATATTTATAGTGGAAACAGGTCGAACTATCAAATAAAACGGATTTTGCCATTTGTTAAAAAGGGTGAATTTTGTCAATATAAAATCGAGTTGAAAGTGTTTATGCGAGTTAATTAGCTTTGATAAAAATTTAATGTGCCAGATATCTTATGTAAACCTGACAGTCATAGTGTGTATTACCCACCTGTGTGAGGTTGACGTTGTACTGATAACGATATTTTACGCATCTGCTAAATATTTTATTTTGATTTTTGCATATCCTAGCATGTGTAGAAATCATTTTTGGTATATTGTATATGAGGTAACTTGTATGAGCTATTAATTTTGCTTTTTTTATGTTTAAGAATGTGGAAATTTGTGTTTGAATTTCATCCTCTATGGTGCCCTACTATGTATTATTGCAAGCAAAAGTGGCCAGTTTGTATTTTCAACTCGGAGATAAACTTTGATCATTTCAATAGAGATCACCGAAAATAAATTTACTACATTCATCGGGTATTTAATTATGTATAATAGAAATACGTCTATGTACCTCTATAGAAAACATTATGTTGTTTTGTAGGCAGTTGTGGATCCAGGATAAAAATTGGGGGACGGAGGGTAACTTAAATTCTTCCCACTGAGTAGTCTGAGAAAAGAGCATTTATGATTAATGTTCTTTTTTACACAGCTTTGATAAAAAAGAACAGTAATTTACACAGGAGAGATTACTAACACTCAGATCCAATTTTTTTTCCAGACATTAGAAAATGATGAAGTGTAATTTATTGCAGCTTTGGGACGTCAGCTAAGGAATAATACTAAATTTAATACTTAGTTTTGAGATTTACCTTTATTTTACACATGTATTATATAATGTACATTCAATTACAACATTTTAATAACTGTTTTGATATGTATTCTATATTATTACATAATTCCTTCTGAATAGAAGAATAAAAATATGGCTTAGAAAGGAAATAGAAACATAAACGGAACTGAAATTTGAGAGGAAGGGAGCTTCAAGCCCCTAGCCCTAACCGTGGATCCGCGCCTGTTTGTAGGGTAAAGTTGCAACTACAAGGGGTAAAACTCTCCTGTTGCCATCCCTAATGTGTATCATTAGCATCTTTGGCAGGCAGAGAATCGACTATCATATATTATATGGATATTTTAGTGAAATATATTACTCGAGATATATTAGTTGAAATATATTATTATCAGAAACAACCGGAATTAAGAACTATAATATGAAATAGAGCATGACTAATTATATTTTATAAATTTATTTTCTTTTTCTCTCCCACATTTTGCCAATTTGTATTTTGAGTGTAATTTTAAGTTGAATTAAATAATTTTGATCGAGTTTTCGCAATGAGAACTTTTTACCAGTCACTTAGTTAGCGGTATTGACCCTAGCGATGTCTACATGCGTGAAAGGATGGGGAGGGAGAGGGGGAGATTGAGAGGGAGGCGGGGGGAGGGGGAGGGGAGGAAGAGATGGAGAGTTTGAGCTAGAAAGAAGGGGAGTGTGAGAGTGTGCCGGAAGGAGAGAGGGGAAAGTGTGAACGAAAGAGAGGAAAGTGTAATAGAGGGAGAGTGGGAGAAAGATGAAAAGATTTGAGAGGGAGTGAGAGATGGAATATGAGAGTGTGTGCAAAACCGTATGAGACAGAGGCAGTGTGAGAGTGAGTGTGTGTCTGTGTGTACGAGAGTGAGAGTTAGTATGTGTGTGTAAGAGTGAGAATGTGTTTGTGATAGTGTTTCGGACTGTGTTTGAGGGCGCGTGTGTAATAGTGTTTATGAGAGTGTTTGAGACTGTGTTTGAGAGTGTGTGTGAGATATATATATATATATATATATATATATATATATATATATATATATATTTCGGTCTAGTTTTATGAAACTTAGCAAAGTGTAATCTTACTCACTAATATTTCAGTTCCTGTTTACTTCCATGAACTCCATCAATGTTATCTCTCTTCTCAATCAATTTGCAATTTATTTCCATTTTTATGAATGATAGCAAAGTGTCATCGTGCTCACAATATTGTTATTCTATTTCTCTAATTACCATCCGTGTGCCAGCGTTCGCATCTATTCGAAAAGCCACACTCTATTTTCGAAGTTACCACAAATTATCTTTCTATGACGTCATTACTGAATTAAAATGATCATTACTGCAATATTCTTCACTAATATTGCCTCTAAATATTCAGCCTTTATTGAAATAGTGTCAGCAATATGCAAATATGAATTGTAATTTTCATATGGAATTAGCGGTAATTATTTTTTCATAGATAATCAAAAATGGATTGGCAGTAATCAGAGTAGTCCGATAATGGATTATTGCATTTAGATATGCAAATAATTACTTAGTTCTTGGGTGCTTAAAGATACATTATGGGGGTGTCCTTATGAGAGATGGGGAATATAGTTAAATACCGCTGAAAAGCCACAAAATTGTATTTCAATGGGTATTTAATTGATAATTCTCTTAATTATTGATTTATTTAATGTTTTTATCGCATATTCTTAGGAAATTGTGTTCGTATTGTTCTAGTTGATCAGTAATGATCATTCTATTCGATTATGAGTGCATAAATCTGAAATTACCCCGAGATGGTTTTGGGTTTATATCTAAAAATCTTGACAGTTTTTATTCATATATCTTAATAATCATAGTTATGTGTTCATATTTCCGAATCTTGGAAGTTTTATTTCAATATCTCTTAATCTTGGAAGTTTTGTATTCATATATCTTTTATATGAAAGTTTTGTGTTAATAACTATTAATCTTGGTTTCCTATATATTAATCTTAGAATCAAGGTTTTATATATATTAATCATGTGAGTTTTGTGTTTTGTATATTTAATCATGGGAATTTTTGTTTATATCCCTGTTAATCTTCGAGTTTTCGTGTTCATATATCTGAATTTGGAAGTTTTTGCTCATATCTCTGAATCATTGAAGTTTTTTTCACATCTCGGAATGTTGTTTTTTTTCATATCTCTTAAACTTGTAAGTTTTTTGCTCATATATATTAATCATGGGAGTATTATCTCTGCATCCTGAACCATGGGAACTTTGTGTTTATATTTCTGAATTTGGAAGATTTTTTTATCTCTACATCTTTGAAGTTTTGTATTCATATCTCTTTATTTTGAGAAGTTTGTATTTTTATCTGAATCTTAAGAGTTTTATGTTCATATTTCTGAATTTGGAACTTATTTCTTATATCTGAATCATGTCATTTTAAAAATAAATATTAAAACGAACAAACCTAACAATAGATTTTAACTCATTTTGAAACGCTGACAAAATTTTCATAAGTAGTGAATTATGAATATATTTTAAAACACATCGTGGTGACAACTAACAACAGAATAGCAGACACAAACCTAACTATTGAAACCTCAACTAATATTTAAAATGGCACATAACCATCCACCATGATATAAATACACACGTAACAAAAGGTCGTGAGTGTAGTACCTTTTATCGCGTAGTACCCCTTCCAGGCAAATCGACCTGGGATCGAATCCTTAAGTGTATAGAAGAATTTTGGAAAGATGTTGAACTTTGTCTTTGCGATAGCCGTCCACAGTGCCTTGATATATTTGCAGGGGCCGGAACTTGGTGAGAATTGACCTGATCACCAACTATCCTTTCCACGAGGAGCGTAGCTGGTGGTCACAATGTCTTATGAGATGTGACATCACAACTGATACAGGCCTGGAAATTTCCATCGCCTCACGGTACGGTGATGCCCACTATAATATTTACGTACTACCATATCAGACTTTTGGCATTTCAATGAATAGTGACAATCAAAATGTTGGAAAGTAAAACATGATATGAGAAAGTCCCTGAAGGATGCCTTGTCTCTCAAGGACTCGAAGAGCTGTCTGCTAAAAACAAGTCCTGGCTACATGGTAATCTTATATAGACTGCAGGAATCCTGCCTTCTCCAAGAGTTCTTTAACTCCAGAAACTGATGCTCAGCGGCCCGGCCAGAGCACTAGAGATAGACAGTAGTTCCTCTACTTCGTTGACCAATTAGCGAGGCAGGAACTACACGCAAAGCTTCCTCAGAATAGAACATTCAGCGAAAATGTGGCATGCATTATATCAAATCAATTCTTCAAGACAGGATTACACACGACCGTAAATTCCAGGGTGCCCTCTCCATCTTCTATGCCATGTAGGCCGAAACGTTGTCCTTATCCCTTCTAAGTAGAAATTATAAGGATAAGAAAAACGCAGGACCTACATCTCATCAATCTGTCAGCCAAAATGGATCCTTCTTCATTGCACTCTTTTCCGGCAATACTTACATGTGCAGGTACTCAGCTGAAGCTAATCTGGACATCAGTCTTGACATGCAGTAGCCGTGGTGTTGCCGTACTACTTATGAGGGAAAGTGAAAATTCAAATTACTTAAGGGCCATTAACGCACTCTTTGATTCACAAGGCATTAAAAAATTGGAGGCACAAATTTTAATCTACAGTACTAAGTGCAATTCTTTTCAACCAGTTCGGATGGAAAGGCCATCCTGTCAGAAAGAGCCCTGCTGCTTTTAAACTGGGGAAATAGCGCAGAAGCCAACTCACCCTCGTGTTTATACATATCTGTGTACACACGTACAGCTCTGGCATGAAAAAATAAAAATGCAATAATCCCGGTACTGTGAAGCTTAAGGAGGTTATGCGTGGTGAAAAACATCATCAATTCTTTTTGTCTACTTTCCTAGCAAATTTTTACTATCTTTCAAGTTGAAGAATTGGACCAAGTCATCATTGCCATCCATGTGCGAACTACTTTTAACTCTCGATGTTTTTTTTCGACCTGAATCCTAAATGTTTGGCAATTATTGGCTACGCTTTCGTCATATGCTCCACCTAGTTGGATATAGTCGAAATCAGAAGCGTGGCGAATGTGTTGGAAGATAATCTCACATATACAAGCATATCATCTACTATGCACAACTAAAAGCGAGTAGAAGATTACTTGTAGTGAGTAGAAGACTTTTTATATGGTATGTGAGATGGGCATCAGTAACTTACTAGATACCAGAATGTACAATCAAATCCACCATCCGCAATAAAAGTTCTGTTGTGGAAAATTAAATCTTGCATCCTGAGCCAGGTTTTGAGAGAACAAAGAAGTAGCAAATAAATATTATGGAAGCTGCATGAGCCCATAACGTGCTAACTGCCTGAATATTAGATAGCAAAAATTGTAATGATGCAGGTGAAAGAGGCCGTAAGGCAACAAATATGCAACGCCAGGTGAAAATTTGCTAAAAACTAGACAAAAAGAATTGATGAAAGCTTACCCCGTTTAGGCCGGCCGTATTTAGGTAGAGATCCTGGTCTGGAAGATGCTCATAACAGCGACGGAGTGCAATGCCTGTTTTGACTTACCGGTCCAACTCGGGTCTTGTGAAAATTCAGCGGGTTGAACCTCACTGGTTATACTAAATTGAGTTATAAATTAAGAATTATTATGCAGTATTTTTGTCAATAAAAATCGTTAAAATGACTGTTTTAGATATAATGAAACATATTTAAAAATATTTGTTCTTATACAAAGAATTATTTTATATTCAATTCCAAATCTAACGACTTCAGAAGACAGGTAACATTTTATTGTGAAATTAGCTCTTGATTCTTGTGAAAAAATTATCCTCTGTCTCACATTTTTTTTAGAGGTGGTGATGATAATTTTTTCTTAGGTGGAAATCCATCAAATTAACTTCTTCTACATATTATTTTCGAGGAGAATTCCTCACATCTAAAGGTCTACCAAATATTAATGCATTCTTAGTACCTAAGAATTTTTTTTTTAAATATCTTGGGCTCTCATGGATTATTTCCTTTGAAGAGAAAATTAGTGAAAAAATAATATTACCTTGATCTTTGCGGACCGTACGAGATTATCTTGAAGGAAACAAGAGGACAATGCTCGGTTTTGGTCAAAGAAAACTCAACCTGTGCATTTCAGCATCACAAAGGAAACGGTTCAGAACATTGTTGGAGTCTGCACTCTTTTGTAGACAGCTAAACCCCCTATAGAGATTGAAATGTCCACGCTTATGTCCGCAAATGGATGTCAGGTGTAGAACGGGCGAGCATGCTGCTCCGGCATTAAGTTGACTAAATCAAAAGTAATCGCCGGTGTGCTGAAAGACGGCACGGAATCGACCCCCAAAATAGGGTCCTGAGGTTCTTGATGCTTGCTTTCATGATGGGTAGTTTTGGATCTCAAAGGAAAACGGGCATGCCTCGGCCAAGACTTTCGACGAAGTGACGAAAGAAGCAGTTCTTTTAGAAGACTCCCGCAATGAGGGCATCCATCATCAATCTCATGTTCGTTACTCTTACTTTTCCCTATTGAGCACCCCAGCCACCTTAAGAGGGTCTTGTCTATAATTGGATTCAATCTTGGCGGCTGTTTCCTCTTCGCCATCATTGTCACCTCCACAGAAAACTGTCTCATGGGGTAAGACTCCCTTAGACCCAAAGCCTCTCTATCATGACGTTCTCATTCGAGGAGTCAGGGATCTCAATTGAAACCTCTTTGGGAGGGGCAAATTGTCCCCCATGCCAGAATAAAGCGGGAGCGACAGTATGGAAAAAACCCCTGCCCGTCATGTGATTCAACCACTGTCGCAAAAACCCAGACCATTCTCAAGTTTAACCAATATGGCAAAACACAGACCATTCTGAGCTGTAAGCAATATGGCAAAAACAAAATTGGCACCCACCAGTGGCCATTCTCAATAGATTCCTACTCACTTGAGACTAGGAGGTAGGGTTGCCGTCATCCAATATTCATTTGGAGGACCCCTTGTGACTTCAAACTAGGGGCCAGGTACAGAAAATAGAGGGAGCCAGCCAGCCCAAATCGGCTCCCACAAGGAGAATAATTAGAAAACAGAAAAACCCCTAACCTTAGATACCCACCCAATGAAAGGGGGTATTTAATAGGAACACAAGCACATAGATATATCAAATGGACACCCCTTTTGCATGTGGATTCGAAATTAATTATCAAAAGTCTTGTAGTGATCGGATTGGATTATGTAATAAATAGGCTACTGGTACCAAATTGAAGGATTCAATAGTCCCAGCGAAAACCTAAAAAATGTACGCGCGGTGGTATTATTAAATCCCCGGATACCTGACTCATATAAAATAAATGACTAAAATTGGAATAAGGAATTAAGAATGCATAGATTAATTTGCATCTACGAATTGTAATACAAGAATAAGAAATGTAATATATTTGCTAATGTATATATATATATATATATATATATATATATATATATATATATATATATATATATATTTATATATATATATATATTATATATATATATATATATATATATATATATATATATATATATATATATATATATATATATATATATATATATAAGGCAAGCGACTGTTAGAAGTCAGCGCGGAAGAAACAATGTACGAACGCTCGAAAGATCAAAATCACCTGTTCAAATAACAAACGCGAAAACAAAAACTTCGCCTCTCAGAATAGATTTATCGAAAGACGGAAGTCTACGAAATACCTGAGAAAACATACCCGCTAGCCAAAAAGAACTGTATCACAAAGCTGTGACAAGCACATCCTGTTATATTGATGAAACTTGGGGGATGCATAACTTTTATTACACTTACATAACTTTCATTACCTCCGCCTTTGAAGTGGAGAACTATTATCCTAGGCCACGCCCTCTAGGAAATAAGTATATATATATATATATATATATATATATATATATATATATATATATATAGTCAGAGCAGCTCAGTTAGGATTATTATTGTATTGTTTAGATTATTAGATTACTGTCGTTAAGAAGATTATCTCGTTCACGTTTCCCTTTTTAAGTTCATCAACTCTTGTCGCTCCAAAATCTAATACTTCGCGTTGAATATATATATATATAAATATATATATATATATATATATATATTTATATATATATATATATATATATATATATATATATATATATATATAAAATATTCACTGCTAGTCACTCGCAAAGTAACTTCGTGACGTGCCGCTTGCCCCGTTATAGGCCAATACTAGAATTGTCGTAGGTCAGGTTAGATCTTCTGACCTCCGTTTGCTTTCCATGTCTCGGAACGGTTGGCGAAGTGCACGCAGGGCAACTAGGCAATTCAGCCTTGACTCGAATAATTCAATTGAACTTCGGGTTCCAATAAATCTCTAAGAGTGATTAATTATACTTGGCAGAATTAATTTAACTATTTATAAAGTTCTGTATACCAAACTGGGCGAACCAAAATAAACTTTACTATTGTACAAACACAAATAGAATACTGGAGATGAAAGATAAATAAAAAATAAAATAATGGAATTGTAAGATAAATCAAGGTATAAACATTCGGCCGCACACGACCGACAACAATTCCGAGTGGATCTGCCACGGAAAGATTCGGCTGTTCGAGAGGAACACGAAGGTTTGGTGGGGAGGATCACTGAGCTCGATTACTTTCCAAAAGCACGGGTTGGGTTTGCACTTAAGGCCGTTTAGTACTCGGCCTGTTCGAAGTTATGACGGACAATACAACCTGTAATCCAGTAACCAAACTCAGCCTCGAAAGTATTGATTAAGGGAATATTTGCCGGAAAGGAAGCTGAGCTCGATAGATCTTTGTTCGTGTGTTTCTTTTTTTCTCTTTCTTGTCTTCCACCTCTTGGGGTATTGAAGGCCGAGATAAAGAAGCTTTAAAGACAGACAAAAAAAACACTCGTAACGATAATGCAAGTAATAAGTGCACTGGGTCATATTACAAAGTATATGGCCGGGTCTAGTTTAAATACGGAATTATTCAGAGGTTAATGAATGTTTTAGTTAATATTTAACAATTATCTCAACTTAATTCCCACCTATACTCGGCCAGCAATCAGAGCCTACCGGCCTTACCATATGCGACGTCTCCTCTTAGAAGAATACTAATTTACCCAGGCCAATACTTTACTATTTATACGGAGCACCGGAAGTCAATGTCACAGGGGCTCTGGAAGGGGGATTTTGCCCTAATATATATAGAGGGGCGCAAGAAGTGCTGCTCGAGGGTTTTTTTCGTCTTACGCGTCTCTCTCTCTCTCTCTCTCTCTCTTTCTCTCTCTCTCTCTCTCTCTCTCTCTCTCTCTCTCTCTCTCTCTCTCTCTCTCTATATATATATATATATATATATATATATATATATATATATATATATATATATCTATGACAAGAATAAAGTATATTTTGGCAACGTCCTTCTTTACCTCGAGTACCCTGAAACCTTCGGTGAAGTCCAGCCCAAAATAAGAACACAGTGAAGAATTTATCTTTGGAGTCAGATTCTTAATCCACCTCCATATATGTTGGTTACCCATGAATTGGTAATTCTCCTCCGGTACACCCCTATGTGATTGTTAGTTATTAAAAATTTTAGTTGATATTTTAGAAGTTTATTTTTTAGTATTTCACCAATTTGGTGTTTTCAAAATTTCATAATCACCTAGAAAAAACAACAACAACTACTATTGATACTGCTACTAGTACTAATGGGACTGCTACTATTACTACTAGTAATAATAATCCTCGTCCTGCTACTACAAATTTTCTTCCTAATACTCTTTAGCGGAATGAGGTCAAAGTGCGATCACGTGTCCTTCTGTACTTACGTGTCCCACGGCAACATTTCAGCAAACATTTTTGCCTTCCAATCGGCAAATATCTGGCGAAGATTCCCAAATTCGAAGGCTCTACGAGTGCTCCCTCATCTGAAGCAAAAGGGAACCTGACTTCTTCCGTCGTATTCATCGTACCGCAACTAGCCCCATTTCGGCAACGAGCACATAAGAAATTGTAACCGTTGCCGCCTGCAGATTGATCTTGTATCTGGCTTAACCCCATTGCTTCATTATTTATGTGAACGCTCCGGTTTAAAATCCCCCTTTAAATCACCAAACTGAATCTGACCTCTTTAATCCCTTAATTCACCCACCTGTATCTCGTGTGGACATTTAACCCTTTCTTTGTGACCATTCACTTTAAACTCAATATTTGTGTAAATATAAATATCATTTTGTTATTAGTAAAGAGATATTTTTGTTATTGCCTTTACTTTGCAACCCTAACGCGTAGCAGCTACCTGTTAATCATTGCCCAACTTGCACTCTGAAATATTTGTTTTAAATTGATCCCGCAAAGTTAATAATAAACCATCCCCAATGGATTCATAACAATTTCCCCTTTCACTAACGGTCTTCAACCAACTTCACCCCCAAACCCTAAAAAACCTGCATATATATATATATATATATATATGGAGAGAGAGAGAGAGAGAGAGAGAGAGAGAGAGAGAGAGAGAGAGAGAGAGAGAGAAGGTCTGGCCATTCCACGGCATATACTTATATATACATTACTCTATTATAAAATCTGGTGTCAGGTGTGGGGTCTTTAAAAGGTCTTTGGAAAGATTTTTTAAAGGTAACCCTTTAACTTTATTGTAATTTTCAAAGCTGAGTTGCGTTTCAGTTGCAAAGTCAAAACAAAACAGGAAACAATGCTGTCATATTTATTTATCGCTTATTGTTTGCATGTGTGTTTGAACCGACAACCATTAATAGGAAAACTTTGTTAGGCGACAGAATTTCTCTCACGGTCACTTTATTCGCCCACGACTTAGTAGAGTCTGAACCCTTCTCATTTCACGTAGTCTCCATTATTTTTTTTATTATTTGTTAAATCGTGTATTATATTAGTGTGAGTATTTGGATAGCAAAACTTCCGCGTTTAAACAAGCATATTTCTCCGTGTGTCAATAATTTGTGAGCCAAGCTTCATCCGTCCCGTGCCGATGGCCCATTAAACGCCTTTCTTTCAGACAACGTACGCCTCGTGTTACGAACAAAATGTCGTCGTTTGAGAGATTTCAACTCCAAGGAGAATTCCTCAGTTTAAGTGCAAATGACCTTGTCACATATACAGGAACAAGAGTGAAAAGAAAGAGCTGAACAATAAAAGATTATAGAAAGAGTTGAACGCAAACAAAGAGAAATTAGAGAGAACGAAGAGCGCGAGAGAATCTTTTGATCTTTTCTCACTCACTTCGAGAAAATTTTTAAGTTAATCATTCGTACATCGAGACGGACGGTGTCGCTAAGCTTCTTCCTATCCTTAGCTCGCAGCTCCGAAACCTATGCGTATCCGTTCCCTCGAAAGCTACGGTGGATTACTCCACCCTTAAATCCGAACTTCTCGTGGCGTACAATATGACGCCTGACTTCTACCGCGCCAAATTTGGCCACGCCCGCATCCAACCAAATATGCCATTCCGGCATTTTGGATATAGTCTTTCTTGTACTTTTAATTTTTGGTTAGACGCATCGAAAGTCCCCCACGATTATGACCCTATTAGATTTTGTTCTAAGGGATGAGTTCCTGGCGTCCCTAATACCAGTGATCAGCTACTTTGTGAATGATCGTAGATGCAACTCCTTCAAAGAGTGCATAGAAGAAGCAGATATCTATGCGGCGAGTCACAACTTATACCCAAAGAAAAATAAAAAGCCCCTCCCTTCATCGTCCAAGAATAAATTTAATAACTCGTGGTTCCCTCCTAATAACTCCCCAGAATTCGCTAAGGTTACGGGTCCCTTTAGGCCCAGAAGTTTCCCTCCATGTCACCCCCCTCATATCTAATTCCCCGGCGTCAACTTTTTCCTGTAGGCCATTCATATGTTTTGCGTGCGGTGTTAAAGGCTACACGCGCCCAAATTGCCCCCGAAATTTACAACTCCGTGTGAACCAATGATGAACCAATTCCTTTAAATGACCAAAACCTTTACTTGTTCGAAAGATAAAAATTTATTAGCGAGCTCGTCACTAGCTAAATTTTAATTGTAATTGGTCCATATCCAACTGTCCATCTTTTAATTATTATTACCGCCAGCTAGAGATTAGCTTATATTCAATTATTTCTGTTTATGTCCTTATTTTTCTCGATATTTACCTCTTGGACGCACATCGCCCTTGTTTATATAAAATTAGGATTTATAGGCCTGGTCCAGCACTAAAATAGGTGTATATGTACCACCGTAATCCTTCTGTAATTTATGTATCATGGAATATCAAATTCATTCTTTTTTGTTTAGCTTTGTATAGCTTAGTGTATAAATATTATTTTTATTTTTATAATTATGTCCCCCTTAAGGCTCTTATGGTCGGCAATAATTAATATCCTTTTCCGCTCACATGGACAGGCAGTCGGGTAGAATTATTTTGTACACCATCTCAACGTCAGGTCAGGAATTCCCTTTTTTCTTTTCCGCTTACCCCGTTGACCACTCGCGTGAAAGACTCCGCTTCCCCAAGTCATTCGTCTTAGGGGATGTCACCTTCTCTCTCAACTCCGAAAGTGCTATCTTTTGGGATGGGAGGGATGTAGCGGATTGAGGTCAAAGGGCGACCACATGCCCTTATGTATCCACGTGTTTCTGAGATCACCGCATAGAGCTGAGAAAGCATGGCTGAACCTGGGCAAGGAGGCGGCCGACGCCGTTATCACACGCTGCATTTGCCTACGGACAGATTTTTTCGTGTCCCACGGCAACCTTTCAGCAAATATTCTTGCCTTCCACCCGGAGATCGAAGTCCGTTGGACATTCCAGGTGAACGTTAACACAATTCCCCCTTCCCCCGAAGGAGCCGCCGACTTTTCCGCCCAATCGCACGCGCGTCTGAAGGGCCGTCACAGCCACCCCACCAGGCGCCTATCTAACCCTTTAACTCAGTTTAGTAAGCAACACTGTTAGACTTTCCACCTGCTCCGGCGAACGAGCTGAAAGACGCTCGCCCCCCTTCCCCCACCAGTGGCGATTTCGATTCGAGTCGAATGCTAAAAAGATCCGTGAACTCTGCCATAGTCAATCGGCAAGTATCGACATCAGTGAACTCTGCCATAATCAATCGGCAAGTATCTGACGAGGATTCCCAGCTCCAAAGGATCTACGAATGCTCCATCATCTGAAGCAAAAGGTAACCTGACTTCTTCCGTCGCATTCATCGTACTCCAACTGGCCCCTTTTCGGCAACGGTTACGTAAGAAATTGTAACCGTTGCCGCCTACAGATGGATCTTGAATCTGGCTTACCCCATTGGTCCATTATTTGTGTGGACGCTCCGGTTTAAAATCCCCTTTTAAATCTCCAAACTGAATTTGACCTATTTAATCCCTTAATTCACCCCCCTTGAATCTCGTGTGGACATTTAACCCCGTTTGTGCGATCATTTCCTTTAAACTCAATATTTGTGTAAATATAAATATCAGTTGGTTAGTAGTAAAGAGATATTTTTGTCATTGCCTTTGCTTTGCAAACTCAGCGCGTACCAGCTACCTGTTAATTATTGGCCAACTTGCACTCCGAAATATATGTTTTAAATGGATCCCACAAAGTTAATAATAAACCATCCCCAATGGACTCATAGCAATTTCCCCATTCACTAACGGTCTTCAACCAACTTCGGCCCAAAGCCCCCAAAGTACCTACGCATATATATATATATATATATATATATATATATATATATATATATATATATATATATATATAAAGAGAGAGAGAGAGAGTCTGGCTATTCCACGACTTACTCCTACTACACCTACTCCAAACCCTACTACTACACAAACCACTATCATTACGACTACCACTAACAGTACTACTACTATTACTACTACCTCCACTGCTACTGCTATCGCTACTGTTAATGCAACTACGGCTACTGCTACTACTACTACTCGTGCGACTACTGTTAGTGCTACCACTGCTGCCTCCAAAACCGAAACTACTACTACTGCTGTTGATACTTCTACTACTATAACTATTACAACTATTACCACTATTATTATTATTATTATTTCGAGCCAATAGCATTGAAAATGGAAAATATAATCAGGTGTTTGACCGGTTAGTTTGCAAATGGAAATTGATATCAGTTGTCCTACCGGTAATGTGAAAATGGAAATAGAAATCAGGCCTTAGATTAGTAGCTTTGTAAAACAGAAACAGAAATCCAGGGTTTGGGGTTTAACGGGTAGTTTAGAAAATGGACGTTAAAATCAATTGATCTAGAGGTAGCTTTCAAAATGGAAATTGAAATCAGGTGACGGACCGATAGCTTCAAAAAGGGAAATTGAAATCAGGTGACGGACCGATAGCATTCTAAATGAAAATTCAAATCCAGTTTTGCGCCCGCAGCTTGAAAATGGAAATTCAAAACACGTGTTCAACCGATAGCTTTGAAAGGGGAATTCGAAATCAGGTGTTAAACCGGTACCATTGAAAATGGGAATTGAAATCTGACGTCAGAAAGGAGGCGATAAAATCTTGCAAAAGAGTGGATAATTTTTTTGACGAGAATCGAGAACTAATTTCACAATAAAATGTTACTTGCCTTCTGAAGTCGTTAGATTTGGAGTCGAATAAAATCAGGAGTTGGAAAGGTAGCTTCGAAAATGGAAATTGAAATCAGGTGACGGACTGATAGCTTCAAAAAGGGAAATTGAAATCAGGTGACGGACCGATAGCTTCGAAATTCCAAATTAAAATCAGATGTTAGACCAAAGGATTTGATAATTGCAATTGAAATCATGTCACACACCGATAACTTGGGAAATGGAAATTTAAATCAGGTGTCACACTGATAGCTTTGAAAATTGAAATTAAAATCAAGTGTAGATCCGGTAACACTTGATTTCATATCTTTGTAAAGCTCGATACTGATTAATTTTTTTTATTTAACTGATCATATTCTTAACTAGATAATATAAAACTATGTAATTAGTTAAATTTATATTTTAAGTTTAAAGTGAACTGTAGCTTCTACACTCACTTATTATACAAATTATTAGAAAATTATTATTTTTCTATGAAAAAGATATTAAAAATGTGAAACATGAAGATAATAACCTTACCCGATGAAAAGGTTTCGCATTTGAGAATTGCGCGCACTGACTCAGTAAATGGTAAGAATACTTATAATTGGTTAATTGAGATAATGAAATGGCTCTAGCCCCTGACGAAAGCTCCTCCAACATATTTACAGATGGGTTACACGGTAAACTTGTATCTCTTAAGTATACATAATTATCAACAAATGGTAGGCCATCGGTTTATCTAGGAACTTTAAAAGACAAGTGGGATTAACTTTTCCTAAAATAATATTGACAGCCTCTTCTAATAAATGATGTTTCAGATGAATGACTCTCTTAAAATCATTAATTTCACAGAGAAAAACGATCTTCCTACCCCTCCTACCTGATGCAGAGATTATTACTATTGTTACTTGTATTACTTTTACAAATAGTTAATAGAGATTACTCAAGGCGTTCCTCAAAGCGTTTCACCTATCCATGGTCCCACTAGGAAGTTTTTTTATGCTACTCCGGGCAAAGAAAGGGCTTCATCTCGCCACCTTGACAAGAGAGAAAGGTTAATATGTACATATTATTTAATATATGAATGAAATTTATCCATTAACCTCCATACGAGGGGCGGTCAATAAGTTTTGCGAATAGGTAGGGCAAAACAGAGGGAGGAGTAACAAGGAGTAACAAGGAAAAAAGGTACCCTAGGAGACCTTACGGTCCATTCAAAGAGGGTACCATTGGACTTGCAATCGAGCGGGCACAAGGCTGCTCAATTGTTTTGCGTCCCTAAACGGCCACTTTTCAAGACCTTGTCTAGTCTTGACTTGAACTGGTCAACAGATTCACTGTTGACAACTTCCACTGGAAGTGCGTTCCACTTACCGCAGATACTGTAGGTGAAAAAATTTCCACACAGATTGCGGTTGTAACGCTTCAGTTCAAGTTTGAAGCCGTGATTGCGCGTTCTGTTCTCACTCAGTGTGAAAATATCCCGGTAGTCAACATTGTCGAACCCTCGAAGTATTTTGAAAACTTCGATGAGCTGACCACGCAGTCTACGGGTTCCCAGCGAGAACAGATCTAATTCCCTTAGTCTATCCTCATAACTTTTATGTCGGATAGAGGGAATCAGCTTGGTTGCCCTGGCTTGTACGCGTTCCAATCTCGCGATGTCCTTTCGCAATGAAGGACTCCAAAATTGTACGGCATACTCCAGGTGCGGTCGGACAAGTGAGTTGTACAGGCACAGTACAATCTCCTGGTTCCGATAACCAAACTGGCGCTTAATATAGCCTAGCATCCTTTGGGCCTTTTTCTCCGCCTCAATGCACTGTTTCGAGAACTTGAGGTCACTAGTGATTGTTACACCCAAGTCCTTCTCAGTGTCACTCGATTCAAGAGCAGTGCCCTTAAGGATATACTGAGATTGGGGGTTTCTGTGGCCGATATGCATCACTCTGCATTTCCCCACGTTAAAAGGCATTTGCCACGTGTCCGACCACTCCCCAATCTTCCCAAGATCTTCCTGCAGACGGGCAGTATTTCCATCCTTTGCAACGTTCATACCAAGCTTGGTATCATCGGCAAATTTGGAAATCTTCGCAACCATGTCACCGTCCATGTCGTTGACGTAGATGACGAATAGTAGTGGTACCAGGACAGAACCTTGAGGCACCCCGCTAGTAACGGGCACCCACTCAGAAGACTGTCCATTTACCACCACCCGTTGCCGTCTGCCACTTAGCCAGTTCTCGATCCAGCCGGCTACCTTTCCGTCTATGCCAAGCGCTCGCACTTTCCGGAGAAGGCGGCGGTGTGGTACCTTATCAAAGGCTTTCTGAAAGTCTAGGTAGACCACATCCACCGCCTTGTCCCGATCGTGCTGACTGAAAACGAAGTGGAAGAATTCCACAAGGTTCGTCAGGCATGACCGTTGCCTTCGGAAGCCGTGCTGGGAACTCCTCAGTAGCAGGTTTGACTCTAAATACGACGTCACTTTGGCTGTTTGGGGGGGTGTTAGGACAAGTTAAGACAAGTCAAGACCTGCAGTCGCACGCTCCTGCCTTATCTATTTAAGAAGCAGTAGCTGATCACAGATCGTCAGTCACAAATTTTTTAACAATGGAGAAGGTTGAGCACCGCGCAGTGATCAAATTTTTGACCAAGGAAGGCAAGAATGCAAAAGAGATCCATGAACGCATGGGAGCAGTGTACACCGACACCGCCCCTTCATATGCAACCATTGCTCGCTGGAATAGGGAGTTCCGCCATGTTCGTGAGGCCCTTAAGGATGACCCCCGTCTAGGATGGCCGTCAGACGTGACCAACGAGGACAATGTGGCCCGTCTGGAGAGGATGATCCTCGAAAATAGACGGGTGAAGGTCAAAGAAATCGAGCGAGAACTTGGAATATCACATCGAAGTGTTATGAACATCATCCACGACAATTTGGCCATGACCAAGGTCTCTGCCCGTTGGGTCCCTAGAAACCTCACGCCCCATGATCGACTTAAACGTCGTCAAAGTCCACAAGGCCAGAGTTGCACAAGCTGCCCTGCGCGAGTGCGGATTCAAGGAGCTCAACCATCCCCCCTAAAGTCCAGATCTGGCGCTTAGCGACTACTTTTTATTCCGCCAGCTCAAGGCTGCACTGCGTGGACGCCAGTTTGGAGACGATGAAGATGTCCAGCTCGCGGTCCAGAAGTGGATTGAACAGCAGTCGGGAGATTTCTGGTTGTCGGGAATTCGAAGCCTCAGGGACAAGTGGCGCAAGTGCATTGAAGGGTAGGGTAGTTATATTGAAAAATAATAAAACACTTTTGCTCATATCTCGTTTCCTTATATCCGAATTGCAAAACTTATTGACCGCCCCTCGTACGTTAAAATTATGTTAAGCTATGTAACTACATAAATATTTTACTTTCAGAATACACATATACATTATTCACTTATCACTATAAAACAAATGTAGAATTCTGAGTGTTTTCCTTCATATATCTGGATATATAAATTATCTAAGGCCTAAGAAAAAAATATTAACATTGTATTCAACATATACTCAGTTTTTTTTATTAATCGACATATATTTTCTGTCAGATCCCTAGGAAGTAAAGCACATATGTAGTTTTTTTTTTCTATTCTCTCCGAATTGCGCAAAATATTTGACAAAAACGTCCTCTTTTTAAAATTCGTCCGTGCCTATAAAATTGGGCAGCGAACACGTTTAATGCAATTGAATGTGAGTTGAATGGAAATAAAAAAATGAATATAAACATCATTGAAACGGGGATACGTGCAAGTAAAATATTTTTTAAAGTTGTTAATATATTATATATAATAATAGCACCTGCATTGGATTAAGCGGAGTTGTCAATCCAACACATCATCCATTTAACCATATTAAAATTTTAATTGGTATATTTTATGCAATTATGAACTTTATGACGAATTGTTCTCAACACAATGACATATTTTTTAACACCTTGAGAGAGGTTTTTTTTAACACATAGTACCTTAAGTTTTTTAATACGAATTATTTTAACACAATACGATATTTTTTAACACAATATTTTTAGTACACTAAATATGAGTTTTTTTAAGACAATTGACTCGTCAGATAAATTTAGGCGTCGCCAAAATGTTTGATATATGCTGATTGCCTCAAGAGAGTATTTATTATGTTTAATAATTATTATAATAGCACCTTTTTATGCTTTTATGACAATAATTAGCAAGTTAGTTTTCAAGTTTTCTTAGGCTAATTCTAATTTTTATGCGAAAATGTGAAATTTTGATTAGTTGTTTACGAAATATATTCGACTTATTCAAAGACTAGTGACGCATATTCAAGTTCAATCGGATTCTGATAACATTGATATTTGGATGAGTTCCTTAAAATTAACTCCTCTTCATAGTAGAAAATGGTAGTCCGAAATTTCCACCTACTTGTTCCGTGTCCTCCTATACTTGTATTGACCAAATGTTTGAAGTAAGAATTTTATCTGTAAATTATCGTTCTAGTCATGGCCTAGTATGTGTCTAGTGCTCTTTATATCAAAATAAATAACATTAGTCAATAATTACTAAGGTTTCGTTTATCCAAGAAGGCTTTCACTGTTTATGACGTATTGTTGTTACTCATTCTGCCTCGAAGAATTAGGGTCCATCCAATTTGCCATAGCAAACCTATTCTTCCTTTCCATGAGCAGTCCTGACGTAGCCGCCTCATCTGATCATTAATCAAATACTGTGAAATAAAACCTCCACATTATACCTTTCGCTCTTGAACTTCACCAGAGGGAAAGTGACGATACAGATAAGCCATTGTTAAGAGAGAGAGACATCTGCTACCGTCGTCATGGAGACGTATGACCGAATGAGAATATACGCTGTCAAGTAAATGCGAAAGAGGCGGTTCAGCACATTTTGCTCCCTCTTTAGCGGAGAAGTAAGTCTGGCTTAAATGGTTATTAAAAGTAGGCTTCAGTTAAAAAGTTAGAGTAAAGTTTTTGAAATTTCAAGAGTTTTTAAGGTTTCATGGCATAAGTTTGATGGGCAAAAAAGAAAATATGACGATTTTTCAATCAGTAACTGCGCTGTTAGATAAAAGAAATTAAGGAATGATTTAATCATTTTAATTAATGATAGGGGTTTACCACAGATCTACACTAAATTAAGAAACATTTAGTTGTCAGTGGGGGCATACTGATTAACGTGGGATCCAAACCATGGGTATTTATAGCGTATAGAACCGGCGGTAAGCCAACCTGAATTACGTCTTCATCCGGTGAGTGAACCAGATGTGGATTAAATTGTAGTCTTATGTTCAGAGGCCTAAGTAAACGAGGTAATTTAATAAAAATATGGTTATAGGGTAAAACTAATAAGCTTTTGGCCTGGAATTTAGGGATATTAACATTAGTTTGATAATAGGAACGCTTGGTGGACTTATAACAATTGTCGAGAAAGTATAGAGGGTAGCACAAATTTATCCCTACTTTATATATTTTATCGACTTCTTTGTCTAGGTATTCGGGTGAGACAGTTCTAAGGGCACGCAAAAACATAGTGAAGGAAACACTTTGTTTGATGTTATTATGGTGGTTAGAATAAAAGTGTATAAAAGAGTCTATGGCTGTAGATTTAGTATATTTCATATTTGAAACAATGGTTTGTCCGATCAATTAGAATATCTAGGAATGGGAGTGTGCGATCTTCTTCAACTTATAAAGTAAATTTAATCGAGGGCACTAAGGTGTTAATTTTAGTAAGAAATGTATTAATATTTAAATTATTAGGCCAAAGGCAAAGGATGTCATTAACATATCGCATCCAGGCTATAGGGGTTTCATTAATTTGGGGAAGTATTCTAGAATTGAAGAATTCCATGTATAGGTTTGTCCCTTGTATTCGCAAACCCCTTTGTCAAATGTGGCGAGATGAAGCACTTTCTTTGTCCGTAGTAGCATAACAAACTTCATAGTTGGACCATGGGGAGATGAAACGCTTGAGGAAATCATTGAGTATTTACTAATGGTAAAGGTATTGCAAGTAACGGTGGTAATAATCTCTCGCATAACCTAGGATGGGTAGGAGGATCATTTTTCTTTGGGAAATTAATTATTTTAAGGGATTCATTTATCTTAAACATTATTTTAAAGGTTCCTAGTACAACTGATGGCCTACCCTCTGCTACGTGTTTATTACAAGGTCATTCCGAAACTTTTGGTGTTCACATTGCAATATGAAAAAAGACCTAAAATATGAGTTCTTTGTTGTGTTTTATGAAATATTCTAATGAGTTTACATCGAACCCTGGGTTAAGGGAGTCAGAAGCGATAATAGTCCTCTAAAAAGAGCACTGTTTCCCAAGTCGTAGCACCACTCTTTTGGAAGAGTCCAAATAAACATTAGCTAAATGACCGGGATTTTTTTTGTAGTTTCCTATGTTGGTGGGATATTTGAAAGCGGTGCAAATAAGATTACTAAATAGGCAAAACTATAAATTCAAAATATCGAGTTAGACCCGTAAAGAAATGAGGAGACATCCTCTTGTGTCTTATCAACAAATAAACTCTGAGATAAGAACACCGCTCTCTTGAAGGTCAACATTCGGCTGTAAATGTAAGTAGTGAACTTTGTAACAATACTATCAACATTATTATCAATATGTCCCCTATTGTAAAAGAATAAACAAGCTTAGTTATATTTTATTTAATAGTATCATTTTCGTGCGCAATTCATTATTTTGTCCCTAAAACATTTTTCTTTCCGTTAACTTGAGGAACTTAGTATCGCTTTGAAAAAAAAAAGATAGAGGAATAGTATATTATAGGTTAAATAATTATAAATCTGTGTATACGAGTGTAGGAAATAATTACAATGAAATGACATCTAAATAGATATTTAATTTAAATCAAATGAATGAAGGATTTGATAAAGAGAATTCATGCCTTTAACACTAAATAAGAGATACGGTGGTATTGGGCAACTATTGACTGGATTTTGCCTAGTTTTCACCATTTTAATTATTTAATATAATAGTTTTGTTATATTTCTGCAAAATTAATATATCTTTAATTGATAACAGCGCATATCGATAAACTAAATCTCTCAAACCTTTATTCGAACCTCATAAACTTCCTAATTATAAACCCATTTTATTAATAAAATACTAAGGAAAACTACCTTATTAAATACTTTTCTACTTAAGGCATGCCTGTTTAGCGCGTAACCCACCTTGGAAAATGGGGAAAGTCCTTCCGTCAAGGCGTAGAGTCATTTCATTATATCAATTAAGTCTTTTGTTTTATCTGTCTAGTGGCCATTTTCAAAAACTGTATGCTTCATCAAGTAAGTGTATTATCTTCATATTTCACTTATTGAAAGATGTTTTTTATAAAAAAATAATAGTATTCTAATATTTTGTATAAAAAAAGAGTAAAACAGTGTTAGAGGGTGCCCCTCGAGCCCCAGGCCACGTGCTCCCTGGCGTGGAAATTTTAGAATCAACGAGAAGGAAGCTGTCTCGTGCTAAGTCGCCTGACCTGGCTGTATTTTCTTAAGTGGGACACACACATCGCTCTCCCCCCCCTGCAATAACGCCGAGTTCTCGCCCATCTAGGCCTCGCAAACATTTCCTGCCCCCGCGAACGCACCCGTACGAGCTCAACCCCATATTCTGAGGCAAACTTCGCTGTTCCACCAAACCTCTTATCTCGAAATAAGTTTGCATAGACTAGCGTCCTGAATTCTCTTGGGACGGCTATCTCTGGGGCTATCTAAGTACTAGCTACCGAAATATTTAACCCTGCGTCCACCATCCCTCCAGGAGATTTAAAGTCCACTAGTTCCTCCGTTCAGACTGTTTGTCTGGTTCCCGTGAAATCTTGCAACACCTGTTCGAGTCGTACCTCGTCGTTAAGATCTCGTACCCACCTTAAAGACTCCCGTTATCCGTGTTTGAGACTCTCTGCCTTGCCGCAGAACAGTCTCTCGTGTTTGAGATCACATCTCTCTTTTGCAGAGAAATTTCATTCTTCTGCAAGAAGTACTCAAACCCCCATCTACGAGTCCTCCTCGTCAGAACTCTCAGTAGTGTCTCCTCGAAGACCTGTGCCATTGGTCTTCCCCATCCGAACAACTCTAAGCTTTAAGTTAAAGTGATTTTTCTTGTAATCCCATGATTTTACCCCCCGTCATTCGTCGCCTGCATCCCCTTTTTAATTGACTCCACACTTAAACCTAAATAATATCCATTATTCGGATTAACGATAATTTCGCACTCCCCGCTTAACTTTCTCCCATTGTAAATTGTCCCGATCAAATTAACTATTTTTGAAAGCCTAATTTGTTCCCCCTTTTCTATATATATTTCTCCATTTTTATTATTTATATTAAAATAATATTTTGGAGTCTTCATCTTTACATATTCTTGAACTGCAACTTGGCAAGCCAGTAGATAAATCCTGGCCATTTATAAACGCACTCATCAAGGAGTTGGCCTTCCACTCCTTTAATTGCTCCAAAGCCTATCACAGATGACCTAGTGTCGGCTATCTACCTATGTAAGTGTAGGCGCCCTTACACCAAAAGGGTCTACACAGGCATACCTCAACAAACGGATAGGTGCCTTAAAAAGTTACCGTGCACTTTATACTTAAAATTTCTAATGGACTAATTTCAACGTTCTAGCGTTTGCGTATATTGTAAAGGATGTCCCTCATTTATGGTCATTGTAATGCTCCTTGTGATAAACACGTGCCATAAGATTAAGTAGCGTGGACAGCATCAGTCATTTATGAGCAGCATTGCATAAGTGCTGCCATGTAAATTGATATAAAAGAAGTTCAATTGGCAATAAATTCCCGTGATCCGAAGAAGTCTTTGGGGTCGACTGAACGGCAGAAGATGGATCAAAATATATTCTAAATTTCTCTCCATTCACCTGTGATTATAATAAAAATATGAACCCTATATTTAAATTTTATTTGTTATTAGCAAAATACAGGATTGATGGCCGTAACAGGTAGTGGTGGCATCGGATATTTTCCAAATTCCAACTTCTTATGAATGTTATAAATTTTTCTTTGCAACGAGGAGTAGGTGGGTTTGACTACGTATATTCTCTGTACAAAAATGTTCCTAAGGGGTTGTAAGTTGCTCTTTCCGTCCATAATTTGGGTTGAAGAGTTTTGCTATTAAGTTATTTGTCATCTTTATTTACCGTATTCTTCATATTGATTGTCGTATAATTCCCCCCCTTTTTGTTCTATTCTAAGAGTGCTAAGAGTGTCTAATATATTTAGATATCGGAATATCTTAAAGAACAGAGCCGTTCTGAAACCCGTAAGGATATATAAGAGAAACGAACATTAATCCCAAAATAAACTCATATTTTACCTTTATCAAATGAATACATAACATTTAGACATTAACTACAGCAATACTCTAAATATTATTATAAACAAGAATTAATTAAATTAGTTTACCCAACACACAACAATAATATAAGAATTAGGCTTACGGACTCATGTGGAGTTTAAAGGCCTCAGAAATGTTATTTACTCTCGACGCGTGCCGCCGGCCAGATGTAGATGAGCGAGATCACACGGTTGTTTTGGCGAGGGTGGCAGCTGGGGGGTCCACACGTTCTTCCGGGGGCGGGGGTTCTTCATAGACGAGAACCAATACGGTGCTTTATGCAACACCTAGGCAGTCGTGGCCTTTCTGGCGAGAGTGAGTCGAACTTGGTTTTTAAATCAAGCTAACTTGGAGTGCGGTGTGACCACCGAGTAACGAGCTCGAGGAGGAGCTTTTCTCCTTCGTTACTTATTTCCTTATGGACGAGGACTGAACTCGAGGAGGGTCTTCTTCAAGGGTGAGGATAATGGAGGGGGGGTTTCTCTGGCGAGAATAAATTACTTAACGTTCGGTTTGATAACCCGGAACTAGCTCGAGGATGAGCGTTTTCTTAATTCCAGTCTTCCTCAAGGGCAAGTATAACGGAGGGGGATTTCTCTGACGAGAAAAAGTTGAACTTGGTTCCTCACCAAGTTAACTAAGAGTTCGGTGTGGCCATCGAGTAACGGGCTCGAGGAGGGAGCCTTTTCCTTCTTCTTTTCTTAATTCCTCAAGGACGAGGAATACTCCTGGTGTTTAAGGTGCACCAGGATATGAGGAGTCTCTCTGGCGAGAGTAAGTTGAACTTACCAAAGTTAACTTATCATTCAGTTTGATAACCAGGGACTTAGCTCGAGGATGAGCTTCTTCTTAGCCCCTAAAGGTAGATAGCCCTGCCTCTCTTGCAGGGTACTTCTTGGTCTGTCGAGCCAAGTACACTACCTCTCCAGTCTCGGTAGTTCGGTTTGATCCGAAGACTTCGTCACCTAGAGACTGACGTATACTACCTTGATTTTCCTCAGAGTTCCTCATTTATACCTCGTCACCCCACTGGGGGAGTGGTAAGGGGGAGAGGGGCTTGAGGACGGCCCCAGGAGAGTTCTTTTGGCCAACGGTTTTTCCCATGAAGTCAAACATCGGCTCCTCGCTTAGCTTCGAGATTGGGAGAAACCCGTCTCCAATTTCTCATTCGACGGGAAACTGGATCTCACTCTTCTGGGGGAGATCTTACATTTTGACCTTTAGGGTCTTTCATGGCACCGAGTTGTGCCACACTGCGGTTAAGCACTGAACCCGGCGATGCCTTCGACGGATGTCTTTGCGGTAACCGCCTTGTGAATGTACCAAGAGTGAACGGGGGGGGGGGGGAGGGACCATTCCCCTACATTAATATTAATCTTCTTTTTAATTTAATGTCCATTTCTTCATTGATTTAAGCGGAAAGTGATTTCCAGTGGAAGCTCATCTTACAGGTTTCAGATGCTGACGATATATTGTCCCGAAAAAGTTAAGAGAAATTTGGACATTGAAAGAGAAACGTTCGTCTGACACTGCTGGTATCTGTTGCAATTGAGGCTTTGTAGGTTTGTTTTTTGTTTTTTGTGTTTGTTGGTAAGAAATACAGGTACGAACAAATAGTGAAATAGTTCCTAATCGAGAGTTTGTTCAAAGTGCTTGCTCATGAGTAAGTGGCTCTCGTCCAGCTTGTACCATTCCATGTAAAACACTGAAGATTTGTTTTCGAAGAGAAGTCAGAACGAGTATTCTTACACTCTGTAGTAATGTGTTAACTATTATTGGCTGAGCTAAGTTTAGGAGAGAGAGACCAGACAGTTGGATGTTGTGTTTCTGCTTCTCTTAAATCACTGAGGGAAACTAGCATGGTTGGTTCCATGGACAAGATATAATTTATTTCCGAGGAATTTGGAAAGAGACATTATAAACACAATAAGAGGCACTGTCTGTGTTGCTCTGTGTGAAGGAGAATCAGATGGATTTACAGTATGGCATCATGTTTGAAAAGACTTTCGAGTAGTGCCCATGAAAAATTAATAATAATTCAGTAGTTTGCAGCACATGGGACACTGACAGAGTTCTTTGACTGGAATTATAGTCTCGATCTTTGACCATTTAACAGCATTATCTATTTTGATAATAATGTCCAAATGGTGGGTATTTAACAAGGATGGTTTAAGGTGGGACATTAAAATGTGGCAAGACTTACTTGTGGTCAGTTTTGAGATGAAAATATGAGCTTTTAATCATTGTGTATTTGTGTAGCAAATACAGTGGTCTATCAGTTGCCAAGCTTAAAGAGGATGTATTTGTTTGACCAGAAATAAACAAACTGGCCAAGGATGAAAAGTTCGAAAACTTTCTTAGTGATGCTAAAAAAAGAGAGATTGGCTTGAAATATATGATAACTACTTAATGCATAATTACAAAGCTGAAACTAAAATAGAATGTAGGGATGATGCTAGAATAGTTTAAGTCCTGAAGATGTAACATGAACTTTAAAGTTTATTTCATATATGCACATATGGAATTAATTTAGTATTGCAACATTGTGAGTGAAAACCAGGATCAAATGGCTTTGACTTTAAAGTTTAGTGCATACCCGATGCTGCGATGCTACTTTCGAGTCCTCATTACCTACATTTGTCTACAAAGACCCAATACTACTTTAAACAAGCATAGATTTTAATACTGTAACACAAAGTTATATAGATTTTACTACTTGTTGATTCAGTTTTAAATCGCAGGGGAGTTACTAAGGCGATTAGGGCCTGGGTGAATGTTAAGGGTTTGAGTCTGAAATTTGCTAGAAAATTGCATTAATGTATACTGCTTGCAACATTGCTTTATGGAAGTAAAGCTTTAGTAAAAAAACAGTAATTATGGTCAACTTGAGAAGGGTGCTTATTGTGCGAAAGGTGGATAGAGAGAGGAAAAGCTGGCTAAGAGATGTTTATGATGTGAAGAATGGCGCGAATTAGGTTGTGGCTGTAAGTGTTCTAAGGTGATATTGTCATGTGTGACTAATGGATAGAAATAAACTTGTGAAGAGGATACTAAAGTGTGTGTCAGCCTGTGAGAATGGTTGGAGTGTTTGAAAGGAAGTGGCTGATATTTTGTGTGAGAGGTGTGTATGAGAGGGCGTAATTGGTGCTTTCTGCCAAAGAGATAAACGATTAATGGACGATATGTTATATCACATAACACCTCATTATGAGGAGCCTTCGGTGGTCTTGTGCTTAATAGGTCTAAGGTAGGGTGTGAAAAGTTGAAGTTTGAGCTGTGTTGGAGAGCACCCACCTACTTTGTGGGGAACTATATATATATATATATATATATATATATATATATATATATATATATATATATATATATATATATATATATATATATATATATCCACGTCAATGAATAAAAATTTGTAAAATAAAGTCAAAAATCATCATCTCTGTATTAAACTCAGTCCGATCTCTTGTCGAGATCTAATCTCTCGTTGATTCCAACCTACAAAAGCGAAAAATAAACTTACGAACATTTTGCTTTCACTCGAAAGATTTAATGGTCTTTTAACATTTATACGACTTCTTTTATCTCCCTATTCGATACACTTACATATTTGTAGTGGATGTTGAGCGTCTCTCATGCATATCCACGGTAGTAGGAAGCCTTTTCATTATCATACCACCCATGTAATACGTAGCACGTCGGTTTATCCACTGTCCTCTCCTACCAATAGTCTCCCCAAAGTAATACAGTTGGTTTCTCGAGTGGGAACGAGGTGCCCAATAAATTATGATTCAATTTCCCAATATAATTTAACAATCCACATAAATATGGAATGCTATTTGCAGTTCTAAAAACTTGCCCATAAAAATGGTACATATAAATTAACTCGGAGTCTTTTATTCTACACTCTGTATCTCTGGCGCATACTGATGTCGAGGATGTATGCGTACATGTAACCTTTTTAGTGCCAATACACCAGTTGTCTTTGCATATGTCAATACACAGAGTGTTATCTACTATATTTTTGTCTTTTCTGATTATTAAAATCAAGACAAAGCATTGAAACTTGAGTCTGCGTCAAGTGTCAATTGAATACACATAAAAAGTCATAAACAATATTATTATTCAGTGGTTTGATAGTAAATTTAAATTACAAACATTAGGATATTTATACTTTGTTTACTATTTCTTTACCAGAGTAGTACTCAATAACTTTTTTGATGTGGGTAGCTATTAGCTGTATGTGATATACTGTCCTTGGAGTAGATAAGGTTTTAAAGGTGTAAATAAGTGATGATAAAGTAAGACATAAAGGACAGTGGTATATTGGATATGTGTAGAAGTTTAAAATGTAGTGTTAGAACTGTGATTATGGTTTAAGTGTTCTATGCGACTGGAATTTCCCCTTAAATTTTAAAGGCATGTTTTTATCAATATCTTTACTTTGTATGGTGCAATTTTACTATTGTTACTTTCATTTTGTTTCATTAATTTCTGTTTTATTTTTAATCTCTCTTACTTGTTACAATTGATTTGAATTATGTAGATAATGCAGCTGTTTGCTATTCTAAGTTTCTAACCGCAATTTACTCTCCACAAAGCTTTAGCTTAAGTTCCTTCTCTGAACCTAATCTTCCCTCCAATCCCTCACATAATACTTTATCATCAATTTTCCTTCAGATGGGGATTAAGATATTAAACTGTATGCTTGTATTTGAATGTTTTATCATTTTGATTTATCAGGAAGAAATAACAATATGAAGTATGTTCCATGACACACATGACTCAACAAATTCCAGTGGTCCAATTTTTATTCTAGTTGCTTGATATTAACCAGAGTAACGCTCATATTATTTTCAACTGGGAGCTTTGAAATGACGTCTGAATTGTGAGCGTTGTACCTGCACAATACTTAAATGCACTAAATAATCATCGTTCTACAGAATGGAAAAAATAAATATTCAGACATTTAGTTCTAACATGCGGAGAGAAGTTACTTAAGAGTTTGCGTAATTTCAATGTGCCAAGGTGTAAATTTATCTCTTTTCAATTATCCCAACTTTTGCTATCAAAAGGAAGCTATGAACTTTAAATCAAATAAAATATCCGGATTCTTCCATATTTTGTTTCAAATACTCTCCATAGAACCCTGATACTAGGTACCAGTGTCTCACTACAAAGGCACCACTAAGAAAATGAGGGAAAAACAAATTTTGGAAAATATATTTGGATTCAGCGTCCAAAAATACATATAAACCAGACTTTGTTTCCCATTAGAGATAGATAGATAGATAAGGCGAGACTCCTTTACTTGCCTAAGGGCATACACATGCGTCAATCGGCGCTCAACCCTCTCCACCTATGTAAAAACAACAACAACAAATAACGCAAAAGGTAATTGCCAAAACAATAATATATTCATTACAACGAGGGGAAAGACTTTAAGGGAAAAATTAAGAGAAGTACTAACCTTTTTTCGAGCAGAACCTAAAATTAAAAATGGGAGAGACTTAATTAACCTTTAGGGCTGTCGATCATCCTTTGGGTTTAAGGATCTAATAATAATCGACGGGAAAACAAATGTTTGGAAATATCGCTAAATAATAATCCACTCTGCGATGTTTTCTGTCAGACATAGTGGAAACAACTTAATATTTACACATGCTAACAATCATAAAAAGTAAAAGTAAAAGTAAAAGTGAATCAAGAGGGAAGATTAAGGTGTGAAGTGGTCCAAATATTAAAATGTCCACCTTAGAATCACGACCTGAAAATTATTGAACTTTTCTGAGAATATTTAGACCACGAGTGGGAAACTTAGGTAGATAGATTGAGATTTACTAATTTTCAATCGCATGCACGCGAGTTTATAAGTTACTATGTCGGTCAGTAGGTCGTAGGTCAGGTGGTAACCGTTTTACTTTTCAATGAGTCTTTTGGCAATAACATCGTAACTATTCGGCCGACTCTAACGAAATTTGAAACCCTTATGTTCTTTTACATTTTCTTGCAAATGATATAATTGCCAAGGTCCTCATGAGGTTAGTCCTGAAATTATTTTAAAATTGTGAAGGTCATATGGTCATAAGTCAGAATAATTGAGAGCACGTCACTTAGGTTTATTGACCTTGTTTGTATATAACTAACTACTATGACTATGTATCATCTTACAAATGAAAAGAAATGACTATTTTGAAGTTAACTAACCATTTACTGACATTGTAAAGGAGTTACTCTCTAGACTTTAAATTGATTTAGAAGGGCGAACTTAATAGCCAAGAAACCCGCCAAGTCCCCACCCATAATTTTGAGCCCCAAAACCTGAGAAGAAGCGAGAATCGAAAGAAGAGCTAAGCGAGCTCTTACAAAGAGGCCTTGAAGGATATTCTGTTTAATTGCACCTTATCATTTCAAGGAGAACTGAGCCTCTTACATCAGCATAGAGCGGCCATTATAATTATTAACGGAAAAAATTATTAAAAAAATTGTCTAATTTACAACTACATGATTTAAGTGAAATGTAAAAAAACAACACAATCTGTTATTATAGTTTAGGTTGAAGGAGTATTAGTGTAAAGTCCTATCAGCCTAATAATACCTTTGCACAGTAATATATATATATATATATATATATATATATATATATGGAATAAAATCCAAGTAAAATTTTTACGGTTAATGTAGTAGCATTATTAGACAACTGATCTACTTCACAACAAATCGGGTACCCATAACAATGCCAATTTAATTATTTCATTGGTTTTGTACCAACACTATTTCATTTCTCTCCCTCTCTCCTTGCAACACTCTCCCTCTTTCCTTGCAACACTTCCCCTACGTATCCGCTTGCTTCTCATGTCTCTCCTTATCTCTCTCTTTAGAACATCTCCTTTTTCGTTAATCGTTTTAAGCCCTTTGGCTCTGTTATTGACCCTTTTTTTCTCTTGGTTTGACCTTGCTACCTGTGAATTTAATCGTCCCTCTCCTATTTACTCATTAGTGATTTCTTGTCTTAGAGGGGGTCCTTTATTTTTTAATGTCTTATATATCATATATATATATATATATATATATATATATATATATATATATATATATATATATATATATACCCTTATTATATTATTTTCACTTTTAGTTATCTTTGAGTATGAACTGAATAAAGTTCGAAACTACTCGGAAGCACCTTTTCAGAACCTCGCGTGCTTCTTTGTGAGTTATTCATTATATATATATATATATATATATATATATATATATATATATGTCGTAGAATGACTCCCGACGATACCATATATTACACTATTCGTTGAGGGAACTTCCTTAATTATCTTTAGAGTGCGTTTACTGTATGGTGGCCGATATTATGTATCTTCAAAATGCTTAAGAAGTGGAACTGAGCTCAAGGATAATAATATTGCTATCATTAATAAAATAGAGTTTTATTAATAATAACTATAAACAAAACACAAAAACGGAAAATATTGACATAAACAGAATGGAAAGGGTCGTGGAGACTTGGGCTAATCCAAGGATTTAAGGGATTAAAAAAAGGTAAAACAAATATAGAGTTAAAGAGATGGGATGGTTCGATAAACAATTTAAAGCACAGGATAGAATTGACAAACAGGGATCAATACTCAAAAGGTGACGTTTGGCTTACGTAACCTTTCATTAGGGTGCAGTGGAAGGTACTTGAAGGAATATTTGGTCCGCTGGCGAGTTCCAGCCGAAGGAAAGGGGATAAAAGGATCCTGACGAGGCGTCTTGGAAAGGAGAACCGTTACTCGACGAACGGCTTGAAGAACAATGGCTGTTCTACTTTGTTCTCTTCTGAACAAAGGGGGGAATGAGAACCGTCTCTTGTCTACGGGCTCAAGAACAATGGCTGTTCTAATGTTGTTCTCCTTGAACAACAGGGGGGGTGAGAACCGTTTCTTGGCGAAGGGCTCAAAACGAACAATGGCTGTTCTAGGTTGTTCTCTTCTGAACAAAGGGGGGGAGGTGAGAACCGTCTCTTGTCTACGGGCTCAAGAACAATGGCTGTTCTAATGTTGTTCTCCTTTGACCAACAGGGGGGGGGGTGAGAACCGTTTCTTGGCGAAGGGCTCAAAACGAACAATGGCGGTTCTAATGCTGTTCTCCTCGAACAACAGGGGGGGGGATGAGAACCATTTCTTGGCGAAGGGCTCAAAACGAACAATGGCTGTTCTAATGCTGTTCTCCTTGAACAACAGGGGGGGATGAGAACCGTTTCTTGGCGAAGGGCTCAAAACGAACAATGGCTGTTCTAATGCTGTTCTCCTTGAACAACAGGGGGGGGGGGGAAGCCTTGGGACTTGGCGTCGGAAAGGCTCGAACCTTTGGCACTCAAGGAATATTGTCCTCCTTCTGGACAAGTGATGGTGAATCTCGAGGTCGAAGTCCCTTGGCGCACAAAGGGAGAGAGGGTCGTGGTGATGTTTCACGACGAAAATCTGGATCTCCAATCTGATCTTAGTGGTAAAGTTTCCATATAAATAGCCAGGACATCTCCTTGGCGTGGGGGAAAATGGAGTGAAAGCGTGGAGGGAACGCACAGCCGGGCCGGCGAACAATGCCTTATCTGTTCATAAGCCTAACTCGATCTGGCGAGGTCGGCGTATGGGGGTGAACGGGGGGACGATAACCTCCTTGTTTAAACATTGGCATCCGGTAGCTGAGATAAGACTCCAAGCCTCGAATTGAAGATGCACGTGGGCAGCATCGTGGTTTTTAATAATATGGGATAGGAGTTGAAATTAACTCGTTCTATCACACCCCTCCATTCCAGGGAAAGTTGTCACTTCGAGAAAAAAAAAGAGAGAAGGGACAACGATAGAGCTCCGTTGTGGGGAACTCGTTTTCTTGTACCAACCGTACCTTCCTGCACCTAACTAGTATTACCTCAATACATATGATTATTTTGATCTTTAGATTACAGGGGAAAATAACCTTTAATACAACTTAATCAGAGAAAAAAAAGGGCATGGAACAATGAAATGATATAAACTTAGTACATACGGGACAAAATAATTTATACGTAAATTAATAAGAACAAATATATAGACATACAAAAAATTAGACATTGAGCGTTACAAAATTCAGACATATACATTAATTAATTATATTACAAAAGAATCTTAAATTAAGTCGTACAAGACGGTATATACCTACATGGAGATACTAATCCTATGAATACAATTATTCTACGCTATTCGGTAACGCATTTCTACTGAGGGCGTCAGCGACCTGGTTATCGGAACCTTTTATCTAATTTATTTTAAACTGATACTCTTGCAAGAGTAAACTCCAGCGCATGATGCGGCCGTTTGACTGTCTCAAATTCTTAATATAGGCTAACGGACGGTGGTCGGTTCCTATTTGAAATTCTTTACATATCAAGTACAGCTTGAATTTGTCTATGACCCAGATAATTGATAGAGCTATCTTTTCTCTAGTGGCATATCTCTTTCCGCGTGGTAATAATTGACGACTAGCATATGCAACTGGATGACTCGTTCTGTCATCCACGTATTGAAGGAGTACACCTCCAATGCCCTCGTTGATCACGTCGGTCTTAACCCCAAAGGATTTTTCCGGGTTGGGCAACTTAAAAATGGGGGCAGAAATAAACTTACTTTTGAGCTGATTAAAATGGGAAACAGCGACATCATTCCAACGTAAACGATCGGAGAAATTCTTTTCCTGAAGGGGGCATAGGGGGGCCGAAATTGCAGCGAAATTCGGAACAAATCGCTGATAGGGAGAAGCTGATCCTAGGATCGATCTTAATGGCTTCTTTGTAATCGGGAGGGGCATGTCGGCGATTGCCTTAATCTTGTTCTCGTGGGGACCTGACTTGCTTTGTCCTATTTTGAAACCCCAGTATTTTATGGTTTCGTGGGCAAAATGGCATTTACTGGGGCCAATGGTGAGGCCATTTTCGCGCAGTCGCTCGAAAAGAGCTAATAGGGTGGTTAAATGGTGACTCCATTCAAATAGTTCTCGTAGCTGACTCTTTTGATGTGGTGTCAGCTGTGCGTCAATATCTAGGTCAGAGGGTTCAAAAGACTCGCCTGGTAGGGAAGGAGGAGGGTAATCGGCATCAGGTTGGATGCACACTGTCTGTATTACATTAAGGGACTCCGCGGGGTAATCTTCTTCAAGCGCCGATGTTTCGTCCAGTGCTACGAACGTATCTCCATGGGCGCGTTGGGGGTACTTTTTTTCTTGGTGTCTACGGACAGTCTCCGTGTCCTTGTCTTGGCCCTTATAACCTAAGGGTGATAGTAATTCACACTCCTTTTTTGCCGTCCTAAAGTCCTGGTTAAGGGTCTCTGAGAAATCGGACGGTATCGGGGTTCTGATGGAGACGGGCTCCTGGGCTTCTTTCTTATCTCGGCCTTGAGGAAGGGCGGCCTGAAACACAGGGTCGAAAATTACTTGGGGGCTCTGTCCTATAAGTACGGAACAGAATTTTATGGGTGCTACAATGACTTCAGCCAAGCCATTATAATATTGACACTGCAGGTAACATCTAGCGACGGGGAATCGGTTCGCCCGCCCAAGTTGGTCATGTACCACGGCAAATTTTTCGTGGTTAGAGGCCACTGGGAGGAGTTCGTCGGACACGATGAAGCACGTACATCCAGTGTCCCTGACGAGAGTCGATACTCGACAGCTGTCCACGCTGCCCTCCTCATATTTCAAAGTTCCCGATGAACTTTTACCAAAAACAAAATTTACCTGGTGGCCTGACGGAGAGGGAGAAGTTTCTGCTTGGGTCTGCACCACCGGGGGAGCCGGGGTCGCATTAATCTTGTGAACTTGGTGGGCTGGTCCGCTTTTAAGCCTAGAATTTTGGGGGCAATTCCAGCTCATGTGGTTTTCTACACCACAGGTGAAGCATATGGTTGGTCGCTTCGGGAAGAGAGATGGAGGAGAAGTCTTAACGGGAGGTTTGGAGTCCCGTTGTTGGTTTTGGGGAAAGAAGTTTTGGGGTTTTACGGGGCTCGGAAACTTTGTCAGCTTCCCTGGGAAGGAGCGCGAGTCCGTCCTTCTTTCTTCTCGTTGGATTTCTTTTTCTCGTTCTTCTCGTTGTATTTTTCCTTCTCGTTCTTCTCGTTGGATTACTCTTTCCCGTTCCTCTCTTTCTCTTTCTTTTTCTACCTTTTTTCTTTGAACTTCTGCTTTAATCCGAGCTAATTCAATCTGAAGCTCAGCTTGTCTTATCCGTTCCTCTCTTTCTCTTTCTTCTCGTTGTATTTCTCTTTCTTCTCGTTGTATTTCTCTTTCTTCCTTTTTTCTTTCTCTTTCTTCCTCTTTTCTTTGTTTTTCTCTTTCTTCCTCTTTTCTTTGCTTCTCTTGAATGTACTCAATTAGTTCTTTTCCGGAGAGTCCACAGGACTCTCCTTGCGCTTTAAAGATTTCAAACTGAGTCATCTTTGCACTTGGGGGCGCACTAGTCAACCAACTAAAATTGCTCGCAACAAGAATTATGCTTCTATAGAATTAGCCTACCTAAATATGGGCACTGAACTATTCGTACTTGGTTTCTCAATCTAAATAACCACTGACTAAAATCACAAAAAAAACACAAACAAATTATTATAACTGTTCCTTGAGCTACTCCAGCTTCTTAAGTTTAAAAAAAAGGGGGGATAGCAATCGTTAAAACAAAAGGGAACTACTATATTCTATTATTATAACGAATAACACTATGCTTTACTCGACTGAGACCAGTGTTTGCAAAGATATAGCGTTAAACCTTACACACCTGATACCAAATTTAAATAGTATATATATATATGTCATAGAATGACTCCCGACGATACCATATATTACACTATTCGTTGAGGGAACTTCCTTAATTATCTTTAGAGTGCGTTTACTGTCTGGCGGCCGATATTATGTATCTTCAAAATGCTTAAGAAGTGGAACTGAGCTCAAGGATAATAATATTGCTATCATTAATAAAATAGAGTTTTATTAATAATAACTATAAACAAAACACAAAAATGGAAAATATTGAAATAAACAGAATGGAAAGGGTCGTGGAGACTCGGGCTAATCCAAGAATTTAAGGGATTAAAAAAAGGTAAAACAAATATAGAGTTAAAGAGATGGGATGGTTCGATAAACAATTTAAAGCACAGGATAGAATTGACAAAAAGGGATAAATACTCAAAAGGTGACGTTTGGCTTACGTAACTTTTCATTAGGGTGCAGTGGAAGGTACTTGAAGGAATATTCGGTCCGCTGGCGAGTTCCAGCCGAAGGGGGGGGATAAAAGGATCCTGACGAGGCGTCTTGGAAAGGAGAACCGTTACTCGACGAACGGCTTGAAGAACAATGGCTGTTCTACTTTGTTCTCTTCTGAACAAAGGGGGGAATGAGAACCGTCTCTTGTCTACGGGCTCAAGAACAATGGCTGTTCTAATGTTGTTCTCCTTGAACAACAGGGGGGGTGAGAACCGTTTCTTGGCGAAGGGCTCAAAATGAACAATGGCTGTTCTAGGTTGTTCTCTTCTGAACAAAGGGGGGGGATGAGAACCGTCTCTTGTCTACGAGCTCAAGAACAATGGCTGTTCTAATGTTGTTCTCCTTTGAACAATAGGAGGGGTGAGAACCGTTTCTTGGCGAAGGGCTCAAAACGAACAATGGCGGTTCTAATGCTGTTCTCCTTGAACAACAGGGGGGGGGGATGAGAACCGTTTCTTGGCGAAGGGCTCAAAACGAACAATGGCTGTTCTAATGCTGTTCTCCTTGAACAACAGGGGGGGGATGAGAACCATTTCTTGGCGAAGGGTTCAAAACGAACAATGGCTGTTCTAATGCTGTTCTCCTTGAACAACAGGGGGGGGGGGAAGCCTTGGGACTTGGCGTCGGAAAGGCTCGAACCTTTGGCACTCAAGGAATATTGTCCTCCTTCTGGACAAGTGATGGTGAATCTCGAGGTCGAGGTCCCTTGGCGCACAAAGGGAGAGAGGGTCGTGGTGATGTTTCGCGACGAAAATCTGGATCTCCAATCTGATCTTAGTGGTAAAGTTTCCATATAAATAGCCAGGACATCTCCTTGGCGTGGGGGAAAATGGAGTGAAAGCGTGGAGGGAACGCACAGCCGGGCCGGCGAACAATGCCTTATCTGTTCATAAGCCTAACTCGATCTGGCGAGGTCGGCGTATGGGGGTGAACGGGGGGACGATAACCTCCTTGTTTAAACATTGGCATCCGGTAGCTGAGATAAGACTCCAAGCCTCGAATCGAAGATGCACGTGGGCAGCATCGTGGTTTTTAATAATATGGGATAGGAGTTGAAATTAACTCGTTCTATCACAATATATATATATATATATATATATATATATATATATATATATATATATATATATATATATATATATATATATATCAAACTGAAAGCAAAGAGAAGATAAACAAACGGAATAATCTACGCAGGAGAACAAAAATTCTCTCGAATAGACAAGTTTTTAAGGCAGTCGTTCTCAACTCAACTCGTGTCAGGCCACGAACCACCAACCCAATAAAAAATTGTCGTGGATCATTTGATTTTTAAATAAGGATAAATAAGTACACTACAAGCATTTTGGTTTGAAATATATTTCTTCAAAACAATTTCTAAAAAACAATAGCCAGCTAACATTCCAATGTGAAATATATTTCTTAGAAACATAATTTCCTGGAAATTGAATACTTATCTAACATTTTGCCGTGAAATTTATTTCTAACAAACCTAAATTTGAAATTATACAGGAGCATACAACTAACAAATACTTTTCCTTTAAATTTGCTTAATTCATTTTTATTTGTAAACAGTCTTTTGGATTCTCTTCTCATTCACATGCATATTAGGAGTGTTACTTGATAAACCACAACGAATATCAAATTCCACTGCAAGCCTATTCTTCTTTTTCGACCTAATGTGCAGCAGACATATAAATCCACTCTCGCACATGTAAGTTGATGTAAACACCTCAAAGTCGGAACCCATTTTCTGAGATAATTTTCTGAACAGCCTGGTATTCACTGATGACGATTTGATATAATTAACCACCTTCACAAATCCTTTGAAAAGGGTGTTTGATGATCCGGCAGTGTTTTTGATACTAATGCCGCTCTGTGAATGAAGCAGTGAATACCCATTAATGTCACAAACTGGGGTCAGGTGACATGCCCAGATTCTTTAACCTCAAAAGTTTATAGCCAAGGATAGAAAATGCGTCGACTTAAAACGAAAAAACTTTATTTAGAAATGTTTGATAAATGAATCGACTTGAAAATGCCGATATATTCCAAGACTAAATTATCATAGAAAGGACCTAAAAATTAATTACAATTTGATAGATCGAGCTAAGGAATGGCCTTTTGTAATATGTAAAAATATTTAGAGTATAGAAGACTAGAAGAAATATGTACACAAAAATAACGCACGTATGATATTCCTATCTATAGGACCACGGAGAAAGAAGGTTGAGCCACAGAGGGAAGCACTCACCGGTAACGTAACTACAATGTACCTACGTGCAATGACCGACCATATATATATATATATATATATATATATATATATATATATATATATATATATATATATATATATATGAAGGCTTATACAAAAATAAAGGGGCACTCACGACCACCAATATCAGGCCTAGTATGGGCCACACAAAAACAAGGACACCACACACGGTTGCCTTACCAAAGATGCACGAGATGGCCTTAAATTACAATAGCCTTAAATAGCATTAGGTTTCCGAGACGCACGAAACCGGAAAATAAGTGCACGAAATCCACTCTGATCCCGAACATAACTTTCTTCTCCAAGCACGAAAAAATGGTCTGTCTTCTGTGAAGAATGAAGACTTCGACATTGAATTCCCCGGAACAATGACAAATATGGATCGTTCAAAATCCCAAAGCTACATCAACATACAATGAAAATTCCCAACTCCAGACATCAAATACTTTCTTTCATGAAAAAAACGCAATGATCTTAATCCAATTTAATCTTCAATAAAATAATTATTGAAGATATCTAACATACTGGCCTAAAACTTTCCCATGGTAAACCACTGGTACATATCTTGAGCCACCAAATCATTTTTCAGCTCCAAAAATTCCTCCTGCACATCTTCTGGAACACTATGAATATCTGTTGTGAATGGATTCCCGATGAAAGATTACTCATCCCTTGTCATGTCTACCTCTGGAAATTATTTGTAAAATTCATCACGCAACTTTCTTAAATGCTCAAGAATTTGCATCTGAATTCCTTTTTTGTCCACGAGAATGGCATCCACACGTGGAAATTGAACCAAATTATTACTTGCGACTCGTATGATCCAGAGTTCTAGCTTCTCAAGAAAAGCCTTGATGATGACTTGGTGAGAAAACAGATTTGCTCATTTCCCACTAGCTGAAGATTCAGTTTGTTTAAGATTTAAACAATATCAGCAAGGTATCAAAGTTCTAATTCTAACTGTGCTAACATATTTTTTAAATCCTCTATCCCTTGAAAATGGAGATATAAAGTCAGTTCTCTTAGTTAAAAAATTATGTTGAGTACATTTCCTGCTGACAATCACCATACAGAAGTATAGAACAGCAACACCTCAAAGTCGGAACCCATGTTCTCAAATAATTTTCTGAACATCCTGGTATTCACTGATGACGATTGATATAATAATCCACCTTCACAAATCCTTTGAAAAGGGTGTTTGATGATCCGGCAGTGTTTTTGATACTAATGCCGCTCTGTGAATGAAGCAGTGAATACCAGTTACTAATGGAGCACGCTGCTTCACCAAAGCTTGGAAGCCTGATCTTGAGCTTAGAATCGCAGGTTCACCATCAGTGGTAACACTCACCAAATTTTACCAATCCAAACCATTTCCATCGAAAAAATTTTTAACAATTTCCTACACATCCTGAGCTTTTGTGTTAGTGTCAAGTATCTTGCAAAAGAGAAATTCTTCTTTCATGTCTCCATCAAGCATGTATCGTGCAAACCCAATAACTAAGAGGACAGTTATAAATCAGTTGATTCATCCAACTGTATGACAAACAATGGAGATTTCTTTATTCCATCCACAACTTGTTCACTGATGTTTTGTGAGATATTATTTTTGTCTAGATAAAGTGTCATTAGATACATATATATTATTTAGCTTCAGTGCTGTCTCCTCGCCGAAAACAAATCTCACCATTTCTTTTGCACAGGAAAGCGAAAGATGCTATACAATTGTACGAGGCTTTTTGGCCTTACAACTTTGTATGCTACAATGTAGGAAACACGCACTGCATTGGAGGTCTTTTCATATAATGCAGAGGTTGAGTCAAGGCGCTGCCACTTGAGAGCTGATAACTGCCGATCAAAATAATCTTTATCCTTTTGAAACAAATTAGGGTAACATTTTTCAAGATGGAGCTTAAGCTTAGCTGGCTTCAGTGACTTATTCCCTATGACTTTGAAGAAAATAACACACTGTAGTAACTCCATGCCATCTTTTTCTTGACTAGTGAAGCCAAATTTAATCTAGTCCTCTGAATACTTGCACTCAACATTTCTTCCCGCCATTGCCATTTATTCAGATCTGTGGAGAGTGCAACGAAATATATCGGTTACGTGTTGAGTTTGGCAATACTAATGATAACACGTATGATAAAGTCAATAATATAGCACCATGTAGCGTAAACAGCATAAACCAGCATAACAACTGACCAGAAAAATTTAACTATTTTCATACTTCCTCCCTCCTTCATCTAGTAAAAATTACTACATTTTACAGTAGAAAACAAAATCAAATTACTCCATACCTGTAAAAAAGCACAGGACGAATGATGGAAATAATCCACTCAGTAGTTCGGTGGCTACTGGCTACAGCAATTTACGATAGTGTTATAGGTAGCCGCGTGGCAGCTGGCAGGAATTAACAGGATGCCTCGTCACGTCGACTCGTACAGTACAAGTATATACTAGGTTAGGGTCACGTATAGCAGCGTGAATCTTGGATATTCATTTTAAAATAGATTAAATTTAAAAACTTAAGGTAACTTGAGAAAAAAACTTAGTAGCTATAACTTAAAGATTGCAAATATATTTCTTAAATAGGAATAATATAATAAAATAGATGCCATTTATTTAATTTTGTTAAATTGTTCGTACTGAATTTTCAGTAAATTTTAAATTATGTACACGTATTTCCAGTTTGTTACCAAATACAGTGGACGTCCTGTAGACCACCCAAAAAGTCACCATGGACCTGTAATGTACAATCACTGCGCGCACCCAAAGAGAAAAAGAGAGAGGGAGTGAGAGAAAGAGAAAGAGAAGGACAAATATACATTTTGCAAGGTCGTAGTATCAAAGATGGAATGGTAGGAGCAATAAAATAAGGTCATTTGGAGATAGTTTGTGAACCAGCGGAATCTGATTAGAAGGTCTGGATTGAAACCTCACCACAATTTATAGCTGCCTGGAATGGGGAACAGAATCGGCAACAAAAGATGTTTCACCTTAATGTAAAATTTGATAAGGTGATCTTGTAGCTTTAAGCAAACGTAGTCTCTGTGATAGCCTCGCAGGGGAGAGACCCCCAAATTGAGATACGAAGTGGAGAATTTAAGCCAATTACAGGCTAGACTCCGATCAATCACAGGCTCCGCTGGGCTGATAAGTAGCTAAGCACCGCCTCAGTGACCCAAGGAAGGCTGAGCTACGTGTCACCTCCAAAATGCTGCCTGGTATAAATAAGAGAACATTTCATTCAAATGTGGATTATTGACACATTATTACTTGATTCATTTAGTTATTCATTGATTAATTATTAGACTCTTAATTCACCGCTCTGCGAATCTCCAGTATTCTTGCTCTTGCCATTATAACTCGATTTAGCATATTTCGTTGCGGAAATTAAATCTTTATCGTAAGTGTAAACATTTCAAAGTGGTATAAAAATACAAATGTTTAATTCCTTTACAAAAGAGCTGCCAAGTGTTCACAGGAGCTGCTAAGTGTAGGCCATGAATGGTCTTTGCAGTCTCCTTCTTTTCTTATGTTCTTATGTTCTTATGTACTTACAAATCTTGATCGGTTAATACCCCTCGGATCATACGTCAAGAAACCCGTAAGCAAGCCACTTTACCAAACCCTTATAGGATCGTCTGTCAATCAAAACAAGGACTACTTACTTCGATCCCATAATAAGCGACGCTATAGTCCAACAGTTGAGAACCATTGTTTTAAGGCATGCTTTGCTAGGTCGATCGGGAGGATTGAATTAGAAAGAAACCAATTGAGAATTCAAAGCACAAACGAGAAATAGAGTTAAATGCGCGGCGAATATAATATGAATATCTCATAAATGCAAGAGAACGATGGAAATAAATCAATCAAACCAGAGGGAAAGAGAAGATAAACGGAGAATCTTTCGTCTGAAAATTAATTTTCCTAATTGCGAAAAAAATCCGTGCAGATGTGGGAATCGAACCAAGTGCACTGAGGTTGCTAGCAACCGCTTTGATCTCTATTAAAACGACCCCTTAAACCGCTCGGCTACAGGGGAGAACAAAGATGCTCTAGAATAGACAAACTTTTAAGGGATGCTTTGCTAGGTCGATCGGAAGGACTAGGAGAGAAAAAGATTAATTGGGAATTTAAAGGACATACGAGAAATAGGTTAAAAACGTGGTGAATATGCAATGTATTTCCTTCATGAACGCGAGAGAACGATGGGAATAAATCAATCAAACCGCAAGGAAAGAGAAAATAAACGGAATAAATCTTTTCGGAAAAATTAACTTTTCTAATTTCAAAAAAAAAATCAGTGCCGAGGTGAGGATTGATCCAAGCGAAAAGCAAGACTTAAAAGCTTGTCTATTCGAGAGTATTTTTGTTCTCCCGCGTAGCCAAGCAGTCTAAAGGATCGCTATAATTGAGTGTCATCATCCGTTGCTCGCAGTCTCAGTGCGCTTAGCTCGATCTTTACATCTGCACGGATTTTTTTTGCAATTATAAAAATGAATTTTTCCGAAGAAAGATTATTCCGTTTATCTTTTCTTTCCTTGCGGTTTGATTGATTTATTTGCATCATTCTTTTGCCTTCATGAGAGATATACAATATATATATATACTATGCAGAAGCAAAATGCATTTCTTTACGCGCGCGACTATGGGCTCTTGTATTTGTGAATTAATATTAAGGATTTATCCCCACTATGTCTTTTACAAAATAGTGAGGTTCATTGAAGCCTTCGTGGGCATATTTTTAAGGCCTAAGAAATCCCAGACGGCTCGAATGCCTCTCAAATCGAGTTGGGATTTCGGGCGAGGACTTAATGAAGGAAAGGAAGGCTAAGAAATGTAGTTATGATCCGCAAGAAGCATTGAACTCAAAATTCGCTCTTTTTTACTTTATATAGTCAAACAAGTAATTGGATTTTATATATTAAACCAGTACTCATCAAAGCTATAGAAAATTTATAGAAATTGATCTCCTATTTTTTGGAATTGAGGCCATCAACACGTAGAAGCTCCACCCTCAACCCATCCATTTATCGATCAATTTTCTATCTACCATTTGTTTACCCCTACTCGCAAGCTACTACTTTGAATAAAATACCCCCCCCCCATACTCTCCTACTCTACCACTAGCTTTTCAGACCGAATCACTTACCACTTTTCTCGAAATCATCCCTCTTCTATTCTCATTCTGCCTCCACAATCCACCCACTAACCTCAATTCACCACCATCAACCGTCTTCATCTTTTACGCCGACTCTCCTGGGTACTAGAGCCACTATCGCTTTTCGTTGGGAGGGATTGGCTAATTTTTGAAAGGGGGAGACTTCCCCAAATATTTTTTAAGCTAAGTCTCCCCCCCCCCTTTTAAGCCTTTTTAAAATCTTGCTCTTGTCTCTCTCATCTTTTCCCCTTTGAGCAAAATATTCCTAAAATGGAGATAATTTTCTTCACTAAAAAGGTTCTATTCTGTTTTAGTCTTTTATCTTTAATGGTGGATTTTGAGAATGGTTATTAGAATATTGGAGTTATAAAGTCCTGATTTTACGAAGAAATTCGCTCCTTCTTACACGCAGGAGCGCGCGAAATTGAATCAAAAGGAGGAGGCGTGTGTCTACCGATTTGTGTATGTGTGAGCGAATGTTTACATCGACCCTGTGGCTAAATCCTGTATATAAGTGTACAGTCATTTATATTTTAAGATAGAATCAATAGATCACGAAACAATAAAAGTGTCTGCATAGGTTAGATCGAAAGAATAGGATGGGCATAAAGCGAGAGAAGTACTGGCCAATACATCTCCTTATCAATCCTGGTCGTTTGATCCATTTTCTCACCACCTCACAAGCGTGTACAGTCAATTTTAGTGGATCAATAAATGTTGCACTATGGTTGGTTATGTGGAAAATAGTCATGGTTACGTGAAAATCCAAGATGTTTGGCTTAATTAAAGGTATTATTAGGAACTAAATTAGAGTACAATCATCACACTTGGAACACATTTGAGACTGACAAATTTGATCTTAGTTTTAGCTAACCGTTTAAATCTCAGTTTCTTTTAAGAAAAGGTACAACTGGTTATTATATGCTGTGATTGGTTAACCTCTTAATAAAATAAAGTTGTTAAAGCGTAAAGCACCTCTATAATAGTGGACTTAAATCAATCCAGATTAGAGTAACTCTTGGGCAATTGACGAATTGAACAAATGCACAAGAGCAAAACAAACATGTTCTCAGGTCTTATCCTCAGAATAATTCTTTTTTAAACAACCAATCTGGCGACTGCTTACGAGTGCAATCCTCATAATAAACGCACGCAACAGGTTTTATAGTAAAGATTCAAATGTAAAAGCATTTCACAAGCAATCTGTCCTCAGGAAAGTAAATGAGGAGAAATGTCTCATCTAGAACGAGTTGTATAATAAAGAACCAGCCTAAGAGGACGGCCTCCAACTCAATCTTGTAGAGACTGAAAGTCTTGACTAATTATTAGATAATTAACCTTTATTTTTCAGATATAAACTGACATTATATTCGAAAATGATTTGATTAAGGTTGTTTATTATAATGAGAGGAGATAAAGATTGCCAGCCTTTGTTTAACAAGACCTCATTTAGGAAATTTTAGTTAATGTTTTTCCTGCGGTTTATTTTCACCTTAACTTTCACATAAATTTAATGAGCTTCTTGTTTCTAATGTTAGAGGTTAAGAAACAAATGAATGCCTTTAAAAAGATAAAATACGACTGGGAATTACTTAATTATGATTAGTGAGACATGGCTCAACTGTTCACATAAAGACTACGAATTAGAATTGAAAAGCTTTAAACTTTAAACAAAGAATAGGATTAATGGTAGGAAAGGGCGCGTTTATCATCTATTGCGATACGAATCTAGAGGTTATAAAAATTAGAGAATGTACCAAATGCAATGAGCGGCAAGTCTTAGCGTTCAAAGTAAGAAATAAAACTTTCTTTTTTGTTAAACGAAAAAAAAATGCGCTTAATCATTTCATTATCCAAAATGTTACCGTCGTAGCCAGAGTTAATAATATTCTTGACTTCGTTTTGTAGATACTAAAATGCATGCTAGGTATTTTGAATGTAGTCAAAAACTTTTATAGTACTGATAATGAGACGGTAAAATTTAACATGACTATTAAAAACTATTTTGCACATAAAATGCAGTTACTCGTATTATCCGAAATCAAAGGTCAAATTCGTCATATTTAACGAACAGTTTACCAACTTAGATTGAGACAATATTTTTGTGGAAAAGATTCAACATAGTTCAATACTGATTCAATCAATCTGTAAATTTTTTAGAAAAGAGTTTAAGTGGGGGTGCATGTGAGGGGAGACGATAGGGTGTGTGGGGGGATAGAGAAAATAGACAAGTGGAGAAGAGAGAAAGAAGTGTGGTAGAGGTGCAAAGAGATGCCTAGGGTCTGGTGATCAGACTTATCACTTTAATTTATTTTCTTGGTTGTGTGAATTCATTTTTGTTGTTTTTGGTTTGGTAATAATTATAAAATTATAATTATTATGGCGTTCAAGCCATTTGTCTTAGCAGCTTTAGTTTTTTATGGTTTATGTTGTGCATTGCCTGTTTTGTATATGTTTTTAAATATATTTAAGTGCGTGCTTGTTGTATTGTTTTATTGTGTGTGTATTTTAGTAGTATTATTGTTTCTTCTTTCTTCTTTCTTCTTTTGTAGTTTACTTCTTTCGAAGTTCTCGTCGTAATCGGTGAGTTTTTCATTTCTTGGTAGGGTTGTCTATATCGGTAACTTGTCGTAGTAAGTTTTCGAGTTTTTTCATTGTTCTTGTGATTGATCTTATTTTCACAGGTTTCTTTATTCTCATTTTACGCATAGAACGGCACTTCGTCTCCGCCAGCCACTCGGTTGGCGGAGCTGGGGAATCTGGGGCGACATTCAGCTCTTCTGTTCTGGTTAATCATCTGGGTGATTTCATCACTCAGTTCACGATTAACCAGATCCTGCATTTTCCGGGTCCGTTCTTCTATGACTTTGTTAATGGGAATTATCCCCGCCTCTCTGTGCAGGTCTTCTTGCCGTCTTCTTTCATGCCTGCGTGTACCCGTTATCAGGTACATGCATTTATTTTGCACTACTTGAAGACGCCTCTTTTGTGTTTTTGAGACACATGAGAGGGTGGAGGCGGGGTAAAGCAACGTAGATCTTACAAGGGCATTGTAGATCTTCTTCTTGTTGCTTTCACGTAGATTTCTGAAGCTGTATAGAGTTCTGACAGCAGACGAGGCTCGAGAAATTCTTTCTTCGACGTGCTTTTTGTACCCGGTAGAGGTGATTTTCATACCGAGTACATTGCATTCGTTGGTGTAGGGGTATCGCGTATCCCCCACACGCACGTCTGCCCTTGAGGTGCGTCCGATGGGGACCACCTTGAATTTCTCTTGGTTTGTTCTTATTTTCCACTGAGCCTCGTAGTTATCAAGGTTCGCGATTTCCATCGCTGTCATGCGAGCTTGCCACGGCGCATGCCTCCATGGAGATACGATTATCTGGCTGAAATCATCGGCGTATTGAATATTGAGGGAATTGGGGTACACAGGGTCTGGGACGTCCGCGGTGTATATCGAGTAAAGGATGGGGGACAGACACCCCCCCTGCGGGAGGCCCGCAGTGAGTGGAAACTTTGGTCCGTCCGTGCACCCTAGACTGACATACGCCGCTCTCTCCATGACATAGTCACAGAGAGTTCTTTCTAAGTTTTCACTTAGACCCAGCCTTAAGATCTTATACTGCATGCCCCGCTGCCACACCTTATCAAACGCCTTTGACACATCCCGACAAACGATATCCACATAACTCCTGTCCCGTTTGGCTTGGGAAAGCTTTTCCGTTATGACATTAATTGCCATTTCCGTACTTCGCTTCTTTCTAAACCCGAATTGGCAAGGGTTGTAGAGGGAGTTTTCTTCTCAAAGAGTTTCCTGCCAAATTCCAGGAGTGAAATTGGGTGGTAGCTCTCTCTCAACGTAGGGTCCTTTCCATGCTTGGGCAAAAAGATCATTTTTGCCGTTTTGTAAGCATCTGGAAAGTACCCTGTATTCAGACATGCGTTGAAAATTCGTCTCATTCCTTCGATGATGTTGGCTGGTGCCTTTTCGAAGTTAAGCTTCGTAAGCCCCGATTGGCCTGGGGCTTTCTGTCGGAATGAGCGGAGTGCGCCAAGGATCTCTTCTTCTGTGATCTCGGCGTCTCCGTCACGCAGTCTATCCACCTGGTGATGAGGATGCGTTCGATGTATTTCCGTGTTAAGCTCGTCTACGATGTTATTTTCGAACTCTATATCAAAATCTTCGTTTTCCTCTTCCGATATGCTGAAGATTTTTTCCCAATAACGCCGGAATATCACTTCGATGATATTTTCTGCAGTTTCAATGGATCCATCTTCTTTTTGATTTCCATTTTCTTCTTTTTTCCAGAAGATCCTCTGAGACTTTTGACTTTCTTCGAAAAGTCCTTGGGGGATGCATCTTGATCGAGGCTCTCGATCGCATCGTCCCATTGTCTCTGTTGTTGTTCGAGGATCAACTGGTTGAGCTCTTCCTTGATCTCTCTACTTCGTTGTAGCGAGTCAAATGTTGCATTTGTTATATTTAACTCGTACATAACTCTCAATTCTCTATAAAGATCTTTCATATACCCAGTCCACCTGTATGAGGAGATGGTTTTATACTGGGTTTTGGGGATGCAAGCCCTATCTGCAATAATTAGATGTTCGTTGAGGTCGTCGAGTGCCTCGTCTATCTCCTCGAGAATTGCCTCGTCCAGATCTGGTGGGCGATAGGCCTCGAGGAGACCAGCGTACCGTGCCCAGTCGGCTCTCCTGTAGTCTTTTCTGACTGGAGCTGGGACTTGTATAGGGTTCCTATTGATGGTGAGTAGGATCCCTATATGATCACTACATGGTACCTGGACTGGTTCAATGTAGTAATTGAACGGCAGCTGACGATTAGCCAGACAAATGTCTGGTTTTGTGGCACTTCTTCCTCGGGTATAGGTTGGGAAGTCCGGGCCTATTCTATGGACCATGTTTCGGTCCATCATAGTTTCCAGGCACCTTCCAATTCCATTGAAGGTCCTGTACCCAGAATCCCGACATCTGGCATTAAGAAATAAAGAAGCTAGTAATTTGGATCAGAAATGACTTACTCAAGAAACTTGAGTAGTTAATAAATAAAAGAAGCAAAGCTCTCTAACAACATATAAAAACAAGGTCGACATACTTAAGTCGCGTGGTCTCAATTCTTCTGATTTATGACCTTACGACCTTCAAATCTTTCAACAATTGGGAAAATCCGACCCATAGTTAGTATTCTTTTAATAATTTCCGGACTAACCTTGAGAAGACTTTGGCAATTATAGCATTTGAAATAGAATGTAAACTGACATGAAGAGTTTCAAAATTTCGTTAGAATTGACCGAAAAGTTACGACGTAATTCCCCCAAAAAATCATTGAAAGGAAAATGGTTATCTTTCGACCAACCGACAAAGTATCTTATAGAGACGCGTGAATGCGACTAAAAATGAAAAAAAAAAATAGAAAGCAAAACCACATATTCAAACGAAATGTTAAGAAAAAGTAAGAGTAATTAACTATGGGAAACCCCCAAATTTAACTAAAAATCCAACATAATCCCAAACATTTTTATAGTTGGCTACGATTATATAGAGCCACTCCTAAGCTGGAAAGAGGTAACATTTGCGACCATCAAATCAGCGGATTTCATTTGAAAAATTATTTTTTTGCTTCGTTATTTTGACATGAAGAATTTGATATAACGGAAGCGGCACCTCTGCGTAATTTTACAGAAAGCCAAAATTTAAGTGCATTGACATTTATTAATTATAAATTATATGCTGCAATGATAGATAAAATAATGAAAAATAACAAATTTAACAGTATTAGATTAAAAAAACTAAAGGGCTCAATTATTCGACCGGTGAATATTATTATTATGAACTCAATTAATACACACATCGTGCTGATAGACTTGATTTCAGAAGTAACAGCTGCACCCGGTTAGTGTAAGGATCAATAGCACTTTTCATACTGCATCATGCACGCCTGAGGGATGCGCTTCATCAATGGCAAAGAAGTGACTGTATCCAATACACCAATCTATTAGACTCAATTTATGCAGTATGTTTAGGGATGTTAGATTAGTCTATTGGATACAGTGTCTTCTTTGCCGTGAGTGAAGAGCTTCATTAAGGCGTGCCAAATGTGAGAGGTCAAATGTGCTATTGTCACAACTTGAATTATTAGTAATCATTGACTAAACTGTAAAATTGGCAGTACTTTACTAAAGACGACGCTCTTCATCCACACTAAGCAAGTGGCTGTAACCAATAAAATAATTTAACAGCAGAGCCAGCACCCTCGGATGACCGTCTTCACATGCAGCAACTGCAACAGGACCTGCCGTTCAATGATTGGGCTGCACAGTCACAGCCGGCGCTGCAGTTACACCAGTTCCTCAGCCATCTCCTAAACTCTCACGTGCTAGCTCCAAGCGCCACACCCCGGTACACCGCCTCAGCCGGCCAGCTAAACCAAGGCTAGCCGGGCGGAGGACATCTTCGACTGATTCAACGGCAAAGTATAGGGAAGTAAACCTTCTAAATCAAGAGTGAAGCCCCAAAGGCGGACCAGTGCGGTGTGCTCACTGACTCCAGCAGCTCCTGCAGCCATCCTGGTGCCAAACGTACTGCTCTGCATTCCTTTGGATGACACTGGCGTGACCGAGAGGGGGATCTTGACGACTGGGCCCAGTCCTGCGTCATGGCGCAATCCCCACTGTCTTCCGAGAGAGTAGGGTGCCAACGAAACTATAAATCACATGGTTTCTTGGTAATTTTTCCGTTAAAATTGGATGCTGGGATTTGCCGCGCTTAACCTATGTCTGGTAGAGTTGCTGTGTGTTACACTTAAGGTTTGTTTGCATTTTAATAAAATTTCTCATATTATAATGAAATGATAACAATTTATATTTAATAGCAAAGTTTTCTTTGACCTTTCCACTTATGGGGCATTTGTCTCACCGTCAAGTAGACCTGAGGTATCTTTACTCTCCAAGCTTAAAAAATGATTAAATGTTCTCTTCTGGTAAATGAATTAATATTATACACATCTACATAATTGCCTCACACGTAAAAGTTAAAACCTTAATAAGTTACTACAATACACTCTATCACATACGATGAAAGCACAATATATACTCCTTGAGGGATCGTGCTGAAAACCCACTACATGACATACGTTCTTCACGATCTCTGGGCTGCTAAGCCAGAGAGTGTGAAGATCCGAAAGGCCAACTTCCAAGGGTATGTTGGATATTTAATTAAAAAAAATGTAATCTTGTATTTTTGGTAACGACGCCTTCTTGTCTCTTAAGGTTTATATCAAATGGAAGTAACATGGGTTAATAGAGAAAAAAGATGATTTGTACTTGCTGCATTCTTTTATTATTTAACAAAGGAAGGGCAGGGGTGAAATAGTACTATCTTCGGCAGTCCTGGGCCATAGCGGTATGAATCACCCGTTTTAGGATTTACGTTGAATCATGACGAAGCTAACGCCTTAAGATAGAGTCCACGGCTCCGTTACTTGTCAGTTCCTTGCAGAACTTGTCTTTTTGCGTTTTAGTTGTATACTAAACTGACTATGTCGCTTGTTTTAAAGGAAAGTTAAAACAAGGTTGTAGTTTACATGCCTAAAACAAGCTAAATTTTTCTGTCTACAAATTATATACTTTGGCTTGGGAGTGGCCATTGCTACACTATAGATTTCAACTGATTCATTATTGTGGAGTGAACGTGGAAGCGATAATACCTTAGTTTTACATTGGATACTTTCGAATAAAATGTTACCTGCACAACCCAAGTGTGTATATGGAGAGGTGTAAAAGACATCTACCCATTAAATCGTTGGCATGTCTTTCCTCGTAATTCTTAACAGAGTTCAGGTTGTATTTCCTTTTAGTTTATCATAGCTCAGTGGTTAACGCGTCCGCGATCGAATCCCGTAGAGGCTGATTTTGCAACAAGTTTGATGTATATAACAGCAGCCTTTCATTGAATCTCAGACATATATAACACATAAGGGACACTGATACTATCATATATAAATTCTCAAGTCATATTTACATATATCATATGTAAATATGTCTTTGATATTCAAGAATTCTACATTAGAGTATCTGAGATGGAAATTGGAGTATGAAATATGATTAACGGGAGCATTTTCTTAGAATTCTTGTTGTGTTATGAACTATTTCTTTAGACAGGACAGAAGGTGAGATAAATATCGCGTATGTATTTACGAATACACAAGTTTGAAATGGTGTGGTTAGTGTAGAGCAATAAATGACACCACCCACTGCTACCATTCTACTATGAGACGTTTCTCGTCCTCTATAGGTAAGGGAAGTAGTAGATTTCGGTATATCAATCTAGCTAGCCGAAAAAGCTCGGTGGAATGACGTTGAGTTCGTCTCGTGGTTCAATGTGGTGGTTTTCCGTTCTTTTGCTATTCAAAAGGTGGCCTGAGTGTATACATATATATATATATATATATATATATATATATATATATATATATTGGATTTGTAGTAATACTTGTTTTGTAGGTGCTCTCTTTTTTTTTAGTTTATATCTTTTGTACATTCTGAGATTTCTTTTGTAAAGTAATTGCAATTTAATTGCATGATACATTTAAAATCTTTTCCACACAAGTATCTGTGTAAATTCAAAACAGGAATTTTATTATTTTTAATGAATTTAAACAGGTTTTCTGCAAAAGGGTGTATTAGTAGCATGGACCCTCAAGACGCAGCTTACATCTAAAGGATTACATGCCCTGCAGCCCCAAGGTCAGCAGCTTCATTGATACGCAGTTATATAACTTTCACAGTTTTTTATTTCTGAGTGTCGCCAGTTTTCTATACAGCTCTATCCATCAACTTCGTGGCGAAGATTCTTTCTTTCCTTGACCATCCAATGAACACGCAGTCAACCTTTCCTAAGCACCTGTTCACCCATTGTTCCCAACCTATTACTATGTAAACGCTTGAATCGTGAATTGATTCAGATGTTTAAAATAATCAAGCGTTTCAATAACGCGAAACCTGAGGTTGAAATTATACAGCAGGTACCAATCACAAAAGCGCCAGGCCTTGACTTGGTCCCTCAGGGATGACAAATTCCTTCTCCAAAATGTTTCCATCGCAGAGTTTCTCTGAGGGGGTAAGGGGGAATGATTTAAAATTTACAAAATTTCCCACAGGAAAATGGAAAAGAAACGTGAGTTCCAATTGTTTTCCTTTTTTTTAGTTCCCTTTTAAGAAAAAAACACAAGAAAAGCGCGTGTTTATAGCGAAAGAAAGAATCACACGTTTAACAAGAAAAACAATGGAAAATTGAGGGATGAGGTTTAAAACCAACGAGGCCAAGTGAAATTGAAAGGAGATTTAAGGCTTAAATTCAGCCATATAATAAATTACGTCTATCTGTTAATTGTAGCTTCCGGTTAGTCCAAGTTAAATTAAAGTTTCCCATCAAAACGAAGTTAAGCTACATCGAGTGTCGCTAGTCATCGGATAGAGTTCGATTCGGGTCAACCTTAAGGAAGCTGGCATTTTGAAAGGTTAGATTACACGCTAAACTATATTAAAAAAAAAACTACAAAGTAAAAATCAAAATATTTTTTTAAGAAATTTGGAAATACTGTTTCAATAAATAACCAAAACCAACGTGGAATCACCAGACTTTTTAAAACGACTTTATACACAAAGTAATAAGTTAAGGGAAGGATAACTGTAAAATGGGCTCATAACTGGATTTATCCAAAGAGGAAATTAGTTGGAGCACCACGGGAAGGCGTAACTGCCCTAAAAATAGACTCATTCACAACGGTATCGTAATTATTGCAAGAATTTGTCCCACAACTAGTACCTTACGTCAAATGTAAGGAAAACGTGATAAAATGTAGAACCGCGTAAAGTATGGCAAAGAAAATTACCTCCCCCTTCCCATTTCCATCCATAACATCGCTCCAACTATACCCGAGCCATTTAAATGCGTACAATCCCTTTTAATCGAGTGATTTCGCTTTCCAAAGAACTATTAATGTCTCGACCTTTAACAATTCCACTTCTTCACACCAGAACAGTCAATTAGAACTTTCGACCAATCACCTGACGATAATAGCCACTTTCCCGAAGCAATTTAATTGTATCAGCAAATCAATGCAAGATTATTCCATGCCACCTTGTCACCTTTATCCTAGGGTGCGTTAACGGTATTTTGTAATCGGGAGATCCCATACACAACCAAGTGTCTCGTATTAAAGACACGTCTTTGACACGGGCATAATTTAAGACCTGCCTCTGACAAGGACCTAAAATAAGGGCATTTCTTGCTCTATTTATGTGTATTACGTGAGTTACATCGTGATTCGGTCGCGAAAAAGTGCATTAGTGATCCGAGGTAAAAGAGTGATTGGTTAGTCACGCGCCACGAATAAGCGAAGTGGAAGTTTAACGCACATGGAATCACAGATATGTATAGAAGTTTGGGCTGCCAAATGGATTGATGAAGGGGAATTTCCGGTGGAAAAGTCTAGTGTATCAGAGACGGGCTGGTTGAGTTATTGAGAAGATTAATGAAATTGGTATTCACTCAGTGGGACTTACTACATCGTGTTCACGAAGTGGTTTTCTATTACCAGTGCTCACTAAACATTACATAATGTTGACCCCAAGGTGCCCGCACAGTCATGCTCGCTAAATAGTGCTCACGAAGTCACGCTCGCAAATAAGTGCTCAGGGAGTCATGCTCGCTAATTAGTGCTCAGTGAGTCATGCTAGCTAATTAGTGCTCAATCAAAGGCGTTCAATGACCAGTGATTACTATGCCAGCACCATTATATGATATTCACTACTGGTGCTCACTGTTATGCCTACAAGTAAGTGCTCAATGAATGGCGTTTTCTAACCTTGGATACGTCATACTATAAGGTGTACAGGAACATGTGCTCACTAATTTATAATTAATTTCAATTGATATTCATAGGCCCTCACTTAATACTCCTCCCTATATGGTGGTCACCGAATGGTTCGCTATATCATGCTCACTACTTAGTGATCACTAAGTAATTTTCACTAAGAAGTGATGTACATATATTACAGGAACCCAAAATGATGCTTTCATTTTCAGTCAATTATGATGTGAAGAAGTAAACAGAAACGTTACAATATTAACCTGGTAAGACTCTTGGAAAATTAGAATGTATTAACTCTTTAAAGGCCTATGCAGCCATGTAGAACCACAATTTCAAGCCACTTTAATTCTTAATATATATTGATTTAAGGGTTATTATTATTATTATATATTGTCCAATTCAGTCGAGCCCTCACAATTCAAAATCTCAACTGCCATAATTCTTCATAACCTGCCATAATTTTTGTCAGAAGACAAAGTGTATCTTAATTAATATTTTTAAAATTTAATTTATTTTAAGTGAGAAATAGACCTGGTTTAATTAACCAAATGAAGACATGTTTTCTCATGTATAACAGAAGAACCAGAGTAGTACAGAGTTTCGGACTACTCTCGAGTACTCCCCATATGAACTATTGCATGCAGGAGAGAAAAACTACTGGATTAGACCATGAGAATGGAAAACAATGATATGAGACTACATTAATTCAAATGATATAAGAGTACATTCATATTTAATATTTAGGGTATTTTCACAATATAATTATCGGTCTTTTTTGTTTTTATTCACTGAGTTACTTGTACACAATTGTATACATATATAGTCTTCTGGCTAAATTTGACGACGGTTTGTATAAAAGCCTCCCCCCCCCCTGCAATATCTTAGCCAAAGATAAATGTATTTTAAAAGATTTAAAATATCGACTGGGATATAGCAATTTAGTCAAAGCAGCCGCCCTCAGCCTCCAATACGTCATCAAGACAACTTGGGAATCTTGCGCCTGCGTTTCTCACTGTCCCTGGGAAGGTTTTTGAAACACTTCTTGATCTTGATCTTGATCATGCACCCTGGGAAGGTCTCTAAAAAAGTTCTTGGTCCTGCACCCTGGAAAGGGATTTGAAAATCTTTTTGATCTTGATCTCGATCATGCACCCTGGGAAGGTCTTTGGAAAACGTCTTGATCTTAATCTTGATCATGCTCCCTGGGAAGTATTTGAATAACTTCTTGATCACGCACCCTGGGTAGGTCTTTGAAAAATTTCTTGATCTTGATCATGCATCCTGGCAAGGTCTTTAAAATACTTCTCGATCTTGATCAGGCACCCTGGGAAGGCCTTTGAAAAACTTGTTGATCTTAATCTTGATCATGCACCCTAGGAAGGTCTTTGAAAAACTTCTTGCTATTAATCTTGATCATGCTCCCTGGGAAGTAATTTAATAACTTCTTGATCACGCAGCCTGGGTAGGTCTTTGAAAAACTTCTTGATCTTAATCTTGATCATGCACCAATTACTTTTTATTGCCATTTGGTAATTTTATTTCTTGGAGCAAAGACGCAAACAATTGATCTTGAAAGAAATTTACCGAAGCACTTAGAATGAACTTCCGATGATGGCCATTCCAGGGCCCAGTTATTTTATAGGTGAAGAAATTGATCCAAATTTGTGCCAGTAAGGACACGCGCCTCACCCCCTAAATCACCGAAAATCCTCGGCAGAGCAAATTCCTTGTATCAGTAATATTGTAAATAAAGAAATTGCCCTTAATATTATGCTAGAAAGGAGACAACCGTCATCTAAAACTCACATAAAAGGTTCCACAAAATGAAAATCGACGTCCTGCTATCCTCCTTCAAGGTTTTGCAATAACCTCTAAAAACCCGCCCAATATAAAAACAACCCTAGCAAATGCGAAACCACCTAGTACTGAATGAAACAAAAAATACAATAAGAAAAGGTTAATTAAAGATAAAAAACGCAAAGAAATGAATTTATGATAAAATTTATTCGATGTTGTAAATTATGCTGTAAAAAATTAGTATGTAGCGGCAATGGAGGAAGAGATGAAGTGCGGAAAAGGCGGGCACGAAAAGTAGGGCAGATGTTGTGGAAGGAAGGATTAGGTAGATAGGGTAGGTTATATATTGTAAAGAAGGATACAACTTGGATGTTGAAAGGTAGCAGGTCAGCAATGAAACCGATGGAGAGAAAAATTGCTCTCGCTTGTTATGGAAAAACTTTTATCTATGATTTAATTTAATTTTGCTGGAATTCAGTAACAATCCCGAAAGGAATTTCTCAATCCACTGTTCTATCTCGCTTTCACACTCCACTTCCCCATCGCTGGCGTCTATTCCTCCCTCCTCGTTTCTAACTGTTCTTTCTCCTCCAATGCTTCATATAATCCATTGTTATTTGCCCGCTCCAGTTAAAGGGGTAATTAGTATTGAAAGAATGGATGTAAAGTGAGTCATATAACTAAACAAATAAAAAATCTACTACCCAAAGGTAAGTGAGAGAGATTCTGAGTATGTGTGAAAGCGGGAGTGTGAGCGAAAATGGAGGGGGATGCGGATGTAAGAGAAGGAAAAAATGGAGATAACGTGAGAAAGAGAACTAAATACATTAAAAATAGATGTTACGAGAAGGTGAGTGAGAATATGGGTATATGTGCAAGAGAGCGGGAGTGTATGATAAAAAGAAGGAAGGCGGATGTAAGAAAGAATAAAGACAGTGTCATGGGTGAAACTAATGTTTGTGTGTAAGAAATTAAAGGTAAAAAAATGAGCGAAAATGAGTGTTTATGTGTATGTGATGAAAGGAATGAGAAAAAGAGTTTGAAGGTGTGTTAGTGGAAGGAATTAAAGATAGTATTTTTTTTAGTTCGGGCGAAAGGTGTTAAAATTTACCATTCATCTTCATATATGTTGTTAAAAGATTAAGAATGAGTGTAACGATGCTGCGACATTCTAATACAACGCTCGGGTAGAAATGGAAGCCTTCTGTGAAGCACTTGTGAATATACTAATGCAAGAAGACATCGCTCAAAGATGCCTAGGAGAGATTCAATGCAAACAATGGAGAAAAAAACATGACAATCAGTACATAAATTTAAAGCTAGTGAAAGCTATGCATGAGAGGACTGATATCGTAGAAGTCGCAGGAATAAACAAACAGGGTCAATGTTTCTGATGCGTCTCCGCCATTAGTCTCGGCTCCTCGCCTTCTCCTCAGACAGACCCGTTTCTCTGAGGTAGAGAGTGATTTTGTCCATCCACTTTCGCTTCAGCCTTCCTCTCTTGCTTCTTCCTTGCACCCTTATTTCCATGTCCCTCCTTCCCACATATTCTCAACCTCTTCTCATCACATGTCTATAACATTGCAGTTTTTTCTCCTGTGCTCACTTGGATGTTTCTCCAACTTTCAATAATCTTTTCATTCCTAATCTTATCCAACTTTGTAACACCACACGTTTATCTCAGCATCCTCATCTCTGTTACAGACAGTTTCTTCTCCTGAGCTTTCTTCATCGCCCATATCTCAGCTCCAAAGATGATCGCTGGTCTTACAACAAACTTATTAATCTTCCCTTTAACCTTCATGTTTATTCGGAGGTCATGAATCACTCCTGATACGTTCTTCCAGTTTTTCCAGCCAAACTGCACCATCTGATTAATTTTTGTATCCCAATCACCATCCTCTACCACCCTCAATTCTAGGTATTTAAATTTGTTCACTCTCTTGAGCTCATCTCCGTGCATCCTAATTGCCGACTCTTAATCTTTGAACTTCAGGTAATTCGTCTTCTCACTGCCGAGCTTGAGCCATCTATCTTCCAAAGACATTCTCCATTGTTTTGGCCCTTTCTTTACATCATCCCTACTTGTGCTGCAAAGAACGATATCATGCGCAAAAAGCATGCACCAAAGAGGCTGATTCCTCGAGCCCAAAACGTCCATGATCAGATTAAAGAGATATGGGCTTAAAGAGGATCCCTGATGTAAACATACTCTAGCTAGCTGGAATCTAATTTTTCAATCCTATGCTGTTTCTAACCTGAGTTCTAACTCCTGCATACTTATAGTGTATGGTTATTTCCTACTTTTCTGGCACTCCATTCTCCCTCATGCATCTCCACATAACCTGTGTGGGACTCAATAATGCGCCCTCTCCAGGTCTATGAATAGAACATTCAGATATGGGTGATTTTCTATAACCTGCTTCAATGCAAATATTGCATCAGTTGTGCCTCTCCCTCGCCTAAAGCCAAGCTGCCTCTCTCCCATAGAACGTCTCTTCCTTTGCCTTCTCTCGATGATTCTCTCTCAGATCTTCATGGTATGCGACAATCACTTTACCCCTCGATAGTTCTCATTGTTCTGGATGCCACCTTTCTCCTTATAGATACACACAATAACGATATCCCTTATTTCTTTTGCATTTATTCCTGGCCATGGATCTTTTTCATTAGATCCCACAAAAGGTCTACATCTTCCTCTCCCAAGCACTTCCATACCTCTGTAAGTATCCCATCCAAGCCTACTGATTTGCCATTCTTTATCTTTATCTTATCTGGGTCGTTCAGGATCACACCGTGTTCATCCTTGATCTGTTTCTTCCTGAATTATTCTTGGTCGACTTGTCTCTGTCTTCCGCTATTCTATAGATCTTCCTCTCTCTACCTCGTTTCCATCGCACCGTAGACTTTGTCCTATTCACATACTTTTGCTGTTGCGACGACTTACTCTGCTTCCTTTTGCCTAAGCTGGTAACTATCTCGATTTATTGATACCTATTTTTGGAAATAAGAGGCCTACCGCCAGTATGACAAAGATGGGGTTAAATGAATGCATAATTGACTAGAGAAAAGGTTTTCTTAAGAATATATTGGCATTTGCTTTTTGTTCGCAATCAGCGATCGCATAGTAGCTAGAAGGAAATTAAAAGTAGAGCTTAAACAAACGAGAGCCAAAATGATGAGGAAATTAATCTTATAGGGAAACTTTACAAATAAAACATGTAATTGATTTTTAAATTACATTGGTAAAGATGTTTGGCGAGATTAATTACCGATTATTGGAAACCATATAAACATATAATACAGGGTGGTCCAAAAGTATCCCGGCAGCAAGAAATTTAGAATGTCATAAGTTACAGTAAGTGTAGAAATGGTCGTCTTTGTGCCAGAACACAAAGAATGCAAGGAAATTTAACTTTTAAAAGATAAAATTAATTAGGATAAAATTAGTAAAATAGAACAATTTGAATTAATGATCAACATTTAGAGTAAGTTTAAGAATAGGTTTTCCAAGGATACCTTGAGATTCGTAATGGAAGCTTGGAAAAGGAAATTAACAAAGGAAACTAGATAGTGAAAATGTGGGAAGGGTCTTTCTACCTGTATTCCTTAAGTTTTACGAATGTATTTTAACTTCGAAAGGTAGATAATGATAAAAAACAGGGAACAAAACAATTTAGAGGGACATACAATGCTACATGAGAGTACTGACAAAGAAAACACAGGAAACAATTAAATAAAAAGGCAAACACGAGTGAGAGACAGTAAAGGGGGATCAATTTTTTGAAATGGTTATGGTTGGGCTATCTAGCGACAAAAAATGATGGAAGATAGTAGAACAAAAATACCCCATTATAATCTAAACAGCCTTAGAACACGATCTGGAAAAGAAGTTTCAAGAGTAATTTTAGGTTATAAATAACATGGTCAACTCGATTGGTGGGGAAATGTCGATAAAATATCCTTTCAAAGACGGGTTTTGTGAAACGCATTCAAAATTAAGCCCCTAATTAGGGAGAATTAAATCTGAATTGAATTAAGCCACTTTTTTCCATCCTTTATTACTCATTTAAAATCATTGAGGCTAAGGTAAAAACAGTAGAGAAGATAAACCGAAGGTGTTCTATCCATTGCAAATAGGAGAGGAACGGTTCAGAAAGCTCTTTTTCTTTCCTTCTCGAGAATTAGTGCATTTGGATAGGAGATAACGCCTCATCAGAAAAGTGTGTTTAGCTCAGAGAATAAAGTTAGAAAAGTGTGTTTAGCTCAGAGCATAAAAGTATGTTTAGCACCGACCATAAAGGTAGAAGAGTGAGTGTATCTCAGTGAATAAAGGTTTCAGAGTGTATTTTGCTCAGAGAATAGGAGTTGTACGGTGTGTTTAACTGAGAGCATAAAATTTGATGATAGTTTACTTCAGAGCAATAAAGGTGTCGAGTTTTTACTTCAGAGCATAACGGTTAAAGAGTGTGTTTAGCTCAAAGTATATAGGTAGCTGAGTATTTTTTAGCTTAGTGAATAAAGGCTTCAGAAAGTATTTAGATCAGAGACTAGGGGTTGTATAGTTCATATAGCATATAGAATAAAGTTTAGAGGGTGTATTTAGCTCACAGAATAAAGGTTGCCATTGTCTTTAGTACAAGAATAAAGGTATTAGAGTCTTACTCAAAGCATAAAAGTTGAAGAGTATGTTTACATCAGATATTAAGGAATGAAGAGTGTGTTTACTACAGAACACAAAAGTTGAAGTTCGTGTTTACCCCAGAGTGTAAAGGTGGGGAATGTGTTTATCTCAGAGAATAAAGGTTGCAGAGTATGTTAGCTTAGAAAATAAATGGTGCTAGGTGTGTTTAGTTTTGACAATAAAATTGTAAGGATTGTTTTTATTTGAGACCATAAAAGTTGTAGAGTGTGTTTACCTCAAAACATAATGGTTGAAGAGTGTGTTTAACTCAGAAAATAGAGGTTGATGATTACTTTTAGCTTTTTGAATAAAAGTTGCAGAGTGTATTTTGCTCAGAGAATAAGGGTTGTAGATTTTGTTTTGCTCAGAAAATTAAGGCTGTAAAGTGTGTTTAGCACACATAATAAAGGTAGACGTTGTTTTTATCACAATAATAAAGGTGAAGAGTTGGTTTTTACTCAGAGCATAAAGCTTGAAGAGAATTTTCTCATCAGATAATATAGAAGGAAGTGTGTGTTTATATTAGAGTATAAATGTTGCAGAGTGTGTTTACCTCAGAGAATAAAACTGGCAGATAGTGTTTAACTCAGAGAAGCAAAGTTGCAGATTATGTTAGCTTAGAGTCTGAAGGTTGAAGAGTTTCTTTTGCTTAGAAAATAAAGGTTGCAGAATGTGCTTATTTCAGACAATAAAGATTGCAGAGTGCATTTAGCTCTGAGATCAAAGGTTTCATAGTGTGTTAACCTCAGATAATCATGGTTGCAAAGTATGTTAGCTTAGAGAATAAAGGTTGCAATGTGTGTATAGATCATAAAATAAAAGGTGAAGTGGCTTTAGCTCAGAAAATAAAGGTTGCCGAGTGTGTTTACCTCATAAAATGAAGTTTGACATGTATGTTTAGCTCAGAGCATAAAGATTGAAGAAATATAATAAAAACGTGAAATCGAAACAAATGTTCATAAGTATTTGCTTGCATAGCTATTCAGCTCGGTCGCATTTCCCACAAGTCAGTGCTAAGATTGAAGGAAAGCATCCACTCAACTGAAGTGCAAGAAATTGAGCGTACGCATGGGAATGACTGTGAGGCTGCATGCAAAAACTATGCAAATTTACTTCCATAAATCTGGTGGTGTTATTTTATGCTTGAAAACCATATAGGTATATATCTGTGCACAAGAAAATGCTAATAAAAATATGAATGTAGTGTAAGAATAGACCTCTACTTCGTATCATGCATCTTGTATTAGAACTGTGTGTATTCGTGTGCGTACGACTATATATTTATCACATTTTTTTCAAATGTGCTCGTGCAAGTGTGTGCTTCTGTGCTGGTATATGTTTGGCGGCGATCATCCAACCGAGATTGAAAAAAATTGCCGGAATAAGTGGACATTGGGCAACTCAGAATCGAATATGAAGATGAAATGTGAGACAGGAACGGGAAAACATGACCTCCTCTATACTAAGATGAGATTCACTGACGTCATGACAACAATGAATAAATTTATGAATTAAGATTCAGTGAATGAAGTATCGTTCAAACAATTCGAATATTTTACCCCACCCGCACCCTAATTGTTACAAACTTTAAATGTTAGTCTATTCATAATGCGTCGACTTCAACAATTTCACCTATAATAAGATATTGGCGCAGAATCTTGCACCAAAAATATCTCTTTACTTCACCCGTTTATGCGGTGTGAGAACAAAGCTATCTATCATTTTTTTTCTACCATTGGTCCTTCATAAGTATGGGGTCTATAGCACCTATTCATAATAAATTAACATTTCACACTATACAAATTTCCTAAATTTGACAATTTTCGTTCTATATTTAATAACTTGGTAGATGTTACAAAGATCAAGAGACAAAAAAACTATGTTACGAAAGAATTTTTTAACAAATTATATATTTTTTCTAGTTCTCAATCCGTTACAAAATACACGAATAAAATTGTACTGACACAAATATATAAAGTAATAATATAAAACAAAGCTATTAATATCGAACAGGTGACCAAAATAATAGAAACACCGAGTGTTTTGACTATTATATTTATGTCAGCGATGATACATAAATTTAACTTCCAATTGTTTATTTGTATTCCCGCGTATTGCACATACTTCATATCTGAAGTTTTTAACCTCGATTTATGCATTTATTTCCTTTATGTATTAATACGTGGTAAAATGAGAGATCTTCTAGGTTTTGTAGGAGGGGGAATTATATAGTTGTCCAATAATTCAAAAGGAATGGTATGTCTGTAGGAGAAATTCAATGGCCTGAGCGCAGACCACTAAAAGGCACTGCCCTAAAAGATTGAAGCCAGAACTGCGAGAGTGAGTGCAGAAGTCTAGCAACACCATATCAACTCAGTATCAACAAAAAAGTTCTTTGAGAACTTCATACCACTGGATTCCAGAAAAGGCAGTAATTGCCAACTTTCTGTTTACGATACCAATATTAGAACGCAAAGAGATTGTGGACTCATAATCCTAACTGAAAAAAAGAGAAAGTGCAGTTGGCTGAATTGCTCTTTGCGTCTTTTCCACCCACACGACGTGCTTATTTATGAGAGAAGCCCATTGAAACTTTTAATTCCGAGAACTTGACTCCTTCTACCAACTTCAGCAAGGAGGCGAGAACGTGATGATTTTGGCAGACATATCATGGCATTTTCTCGGTCATGCTCTACTAGTACAGATTGGGGTTAACACTAAAGAGATTAGTAATTTTTTAAGTGAATCGAGATCATCTTACAGTATATGTATTTTTCCCTAATAGTAAGTAAGCATTATGTGGTAGTAATGCACCGTTTGACACCCGCATTATAGTGAAATGGAACACTTAGTGAAATGGACCACTTATATAGTGAAATGGAATACCTAGATAATGAAATGTAACAGCTAGTGAAAGTGGACAACTTAAGGGACACTTAGTCATTGAATTGGAACACTTAAATAGTAATAGAGAAAACTTAGATAGTGAAATGTGACGCTTAGTGAAGGGGCACACTTAGTAAAATAGAAAAAATATATAGTGAATTGTAACAATTATTGAAATGGAAAACCTAGTTAGTGAAATGAAAGACTTAGTGCCATTGGACACGTAGAAAGTGAATTGCAGCACTTAGTGAAATGGTGAACCTAGATAGTGAAATGGAACACTTAGATAGTGAAAGTGAACAATTAGTGAATTGGAAAACTTAGGTAGTTAAATAGAACACTTAAATGGTGAAATGGAACACTTAGTTAGTCAAATGGAACGTTTAGATAGTCTAATGTGACACTTAGTTAGTGAAATGGAATATGTACTTGGTGAAATGAAAAACTTAGATAGTGAGATGGAATACTTAGTGAAAAGGAAGACTTAGTGAAATGGAAGACTTAGTGAAATGGAAGACTTAGTGAAATAGAACATGGATTGCGGAATGTAACAAATCAATTGCTATAAAAAATGCCGGATCTTAACATTATTGAAAGTCTGGTTTTCATTGGAGCGAGAGTTGGAGAACCGCTTTCCTTTGCCAGAGTCGCTGAAGGAATTGGAACAAGCTTTGCTTCACAATTTCAGTTTCACTGGCAAACATCTTTATGAGGCAATTTATGTATACATTTAAGCGTTAAGTGCTGCGAAAAAATTAAATAATAAAATTTGCATTTAACAATGTATTTACTTTATTTTGTCTGCCCGTGTATGTATAGAGAAACTGAGACGTACAGACTAATGAAGTCTAAGATGCACATTCAACTTCCTCCCATTGATGTGCAGACTTAAAGATGCAAAGGTAACAAAGGTAACAGGAACCCAGTTGCATATCAACGTACACAGATAATTACCCTTTTTTATATGCTTATAAATTCTTGTGTTACAGATGCACTCATAACAGTGTCAATTACAGTTACACACAAGATCTTCCTATCTTTTAAAGAAATGAACTCCTGATACAAATGAGCGGAAAATAGGGACACAGTTTCACGTACATACGTGCACAAATATCAGGAAAGAAATTCATGATTTCTTCACTATCACATGCAGGGAAAATAGGGGAAAACTAGAAACGCACATATATACAAATAAAATGATACACTCACAAATAGCGCGTGAGGGATGTAATAATTGCAAAACTCAGAAGCAGCAGAATTAAAAGGAATAAAGAATCTTGTAGGCGAATTTTTAAGTAAAACAGAGTATTTCCTATTTTTTAACATACATCTGCTCTCTTAACAAGAGTCCAGTTGCAGATAAATAGATATCACCCCTTGTTAGAAACTCGTGAATTCTTTGTTGTGAATTCCCTCAGCACAGGACTATGTTACACAAACAAATATATCTCCATTTGGAAAAGACATGACTTTTTATGTTAAAGAAAAACGTATGACAGGGAGGTAGTTATACCCAATGTAACATACAAATATTTCCACCTTCTCCTTTAACATGGATGTATTCCAGTTTTACATATGCACTCCTAAAAAGAGTCCATTTAGACACATCAATAACTCTCTGAAAAATATGAAATGCTGCCCCGTCGTAAAGGCTACAGAGCCTTTCATATTTTTTAACGTTGTAAAAAATGGAAACATTGTTCATTCATTTGGGGAATTTGCATATTTGCTTTCAGTAAAACTATGTTTAACTAGAATATAAGAGGATCTTGTGAATCCTAGAAGCTATTGACTGACCTCAGTCACTAAAGTTTGTGTGATGTTAGGAGATGGAAGCAATGTGATGCTACGATGCGGTACTTGAAGTGAAGCTCGGAAATGAAAATGTTTGAAAGCAAATAGCTAGAGGGAGATTGCGTTATTCCGCTGCTTGAGTTCTACAATGAAAGCTCGTCCAATTGTTTGGAAGTTTTGGAGTATGTTGACAAACATGTGGAAGGAGGGTCCTAAATTAAATAAAGGTTGGTCATGGAATCGAAATAGATGAAGATGGAGAGAATATAACGTACAAAATTTATTCACCTAGGGAAATCATTTAGTTATCTCATGTTTACCATTTGAATAGTTTGTGTTATAAATCCCAGCTCACTATTTACCCCTATCTTCTCAACTTCATCTCCTTCCTATCGTTTTTAAATTATTTATAATATTTTAATGGTAATAGTTACCTAAAACTTCATTTGTGCCACTAAGTGGTCTTTCGTTTATGTTTAAGCCATATGAATGTTCAAAAGGTGATTTTTAAAACTAGTCATATAACTGTTGGTAAAACGCTGTTGAGGGTGACCATTCCAGTTGTTCATGTTTGTGTAGGGAACACTTCTAAATGATGTAGGTTTGGAATATGTTATGTGCCGTTTGTGTCCACTGTTTCTCGTGCTGTTGTGGTCTTAAGCAGAAAAGTAAGTTCCATTTTGATGGTTGAAGCATTTAAATATTTTAAATTCCTTGATTGATTTCCCTTTCAGTCTTCGAGTGATTGCAAGTTTAAATATTTACGTCTCTATAGGCATTGTACTTTAAGAGGGCAATTATTTATGTTACGTGACGCGGCGCAATTTGCGGCCTAATGGCATCTTTACACGAATGTGACTTTCCCTAATCCTCTCTTCAGATACCATCCAGATGTTTTTTACGTGGATGAAGACAAGGCTAAGTTTTAAGAATAGTGTAGTGAACTATCAAAACTACTTTAAGTATATAACAGAATATCAAGTTAATAAATGTAGTATCTAAAGAATAACTTAAAGGAAAAGATATCAGTTGGGGTAAGCTTGTTTGATAATGGGGCGGAATTGCTTTTGTGATAATCTAATTGGTAAATCTTGAAATTCATAATTCAGGGATATATTTTAACGCTATGATCAAATTTGGAGGACACACGACGGTCCTTTTGAGAATATTATCGTCTTGACCCTCTCTTTAGTTCTCCAACTCAGGCCTTCTGGCCAGCAGGGTTTTGAACCTTCTAAATTCTGTCGCATACCCCAACTTAACCACTTTTCCTATGAATTTTTATTCAAAATCTCTTATGCCCAGATACATTAGGCGGGTTATTACGGAAGGAGTAATATAACAAAGGAAGGGTAAATGAGAGATAAATTTTAAAGTAGTGAACGAATTTTATTGTAAAGAAATGACAATGTAAATAAATAAGTTGCCGGTGGTCACTTTTGTTCCTGCTTTCAGTTGAAACAGAACCGAATTTTTGTGTGTTCGTCACTTAGGAGTGAAATTTAATTTTCAAACCTAACCAAAGCTAACATAACATAAAATAAACTAACATAACTCTTAACCTAACCTAACCCTTAACCAAAGCTAATTTCTCACCTAGAATTAAAAACTTACCCCCTAACCTAACCATTAACATAAGCTAATCTAACCTATCTCAACACTTGATATAATCTAACCCCTAACCTAACCTAACCCCTAACATAACCTAAGCTGTAATCTTAATGAAGCCCTAACCTAACCTAACCTAACTTTTAACATAACCATTAACATACTCATATCTCACCTATCGTAACCCTTGAGCTAACCTAACTTCTAACATAACATAGACCTTAAACTAACCTACGCTACCATTAACATAATCTAATCTAACCTATCTTAACCCTTAAGCTAATCTAACCTGTAACCTACCCTAAGCCCCAATCAAACCCAAACCCTAGCCTAACTAACCCCTTAACCTAACCTAACAAATCCAAATGGAAAAAAAGGAGTGCAACTGTTGAAAGGAGACAAGGCACTGTCTTCTCTAAAAAATGGCACCATAATCTAGATTCTCTCCATCTCTCTCTGTCTAGCGGCCCGCCTTCGCACTAGCGTGAAGGTAAGCTGCCTGTCAGGATGGGGTAACCACACCATCAGAGTAGAGGCAGAGAAAGCTCAGATTTCTGATAATTCTGTTGTTGCTCTGATGGTGAGCGGCAACGACATCTACCTCAGAGGGGGTAAAGTGGGCCTCAGTGGTAAGACCATCCAAACAGTGATGGGAGCCGTGGACGACATAGGGCATAAAACCCGCAAACGTGTGGTGGTTGGGATGCTTCCGAGAAGAGGTCCATCCCGAACCGCTCACGAAAGAAACGTGGCAGTGAACAAAAGGTTGGCGGATCTCTGCACGGCAGAAGGAGTCTTCTTCGTGGACCCCTATCGTACCTTTATCGGTTGAGACGACCTCTACCAAAGGGACGGGGTACATCTCTCCTTTAAAGGGAAGGCCTTTCTCGCCAATCTAATTCCAGATGTCGTGGAACGCACCCAAAGGAGCGTTCGAAACAGAGCGAAAGCGTTCGTGCGCCAGCATGCCCGTGTCACTCCTGGAACGACCTTCTCGGAGGTCGTCAAAAAGGGTGTGACCACGAAAAGAGAGAAGCCGGGAAACGGAAGAGCGTAGGGAGTCCTACACTAGGGGACTCCCTAAAAGTTCTTCTGTTCAATGCGAGGTCAATCAGGAATAAGTTTCTTGATCTCCGTGGCCTCGTAGTAACAGAGGAACCTGAGATGGTGGCCATAACGGAGTCGTGAGTAAAAACCTCAAGCCGAGATTTTGAAGGTGAATTCACGATTCCCGGTTACCAGCTCTTCCTGAAAGATAGGCCAGACAGAGAGGGTGGCGGTGTGATGTTGTATGTCAAGGATACTCTCAACTCGACGGATTGCAACATCATATCCGACCATGAACTACTAGGTGTTGACCTAGAGATAGGTCCTGCCAAATAAAGGACCCTGGTGCTTTATAGACCTCCTGCCCAACTTGTTGAAAAGGACAGAGATCTGTACCAGCTACTAGGAGAACTTGTCGAAGACAGAGTGTGTATCGTCATGGGTGATTTCAACACACAAGTTGACTGGGAAACCAGAGAACCCTGTGGCGAGAACGCACTACTCCTGGAGTTCACGAACAACGAGTTCCTCACTCAATGGGTGAGAGAGCCAACGAGAGGAGACAATATCCTCGACTTGGTTTTCACCTCTGAGGATGACATCGTTGAGGACCTCTCTGTTGGCGAAGAGCTCGGTGGCAGTGACCACCGACTAATTAGATTTGTAGTCAAAGTCCCCAAGGCAGAGCCTGCAACTAGTAAATCAAGGAAACTGGATTTGAGAAGAGCAGAATTTGCAGGTCTACGCGCGGGACTGACTGACGCGAGGCTAGAAGAGTGCGATGCTGTTGAAGACTCTTGGAACAGTTTCAAAACCACATTCATGAGTCTTCAATCGCGTTTTATTCCTCTGAAATGCCCCCGTCGGTCTTCTGTTCAACCAAAGTGGTTTAATCGAGAAATCGGGCAACTGCTTAGGTAGAAGAGAAATGTGTACCGGCAATCGAAGATCTCGGGTGACTTTGACGAATACCGGAGGCTAGCCAGGAGAGTGAAGTCCAGTATAAGGGCAGGTAAGCGGTCTGAGGAACTCCGAGTGGCGAGACTCTGTAAAGAGAATCCCAAGGAGTTTTTTGGATATGTGAACAGCCGTAAACCAATCCGTCGAACGATTGGCCCTTTGAGGAATGAGGAGGGGACATTAAAGCATTCAGATGCAGAAAATGCCAACCTTCTCAACGACTACTTCTCTTCAGTGTTTACTGAAGAGTGTGGTCCCATTTCCCAGCCGACGGATTCCTACTCGGGGGAAAAGCTGGAGGCAATGGACTTCACCGAAGGAGAAATAAAGAAAAAGATCGCTGACCTAAAGACGAATAAGTCCCCTGGACCGGACGGGTTTCTACCTAAAGTGTTGAAGGAAGTGTGCGATGAAGTATCACGACATCTGTGCGCTATCTTTAACATGTCAATCCGGACCAAATGCGTTCCTAGAGACTGGCGTGAGGCGGAGGTGACTCCGATCTTCAAGAAAGGAGACCGTAGCCAACCGTCGAACTACCGACCTATCAGTCTGACTTCGATAGTCGGTAAACTCATGGAAAGCATCATGGTGGACAAAGTGACGTCGTATTTAGAGTCAAACCTGCTACTGAGGAGTTCCCAGCACGGCTTCCGAAGGCAACGGTCATGCCTGACGAACCTTGTAGAATTCTTCCACTTCGTTTTCAGTCAGCACGATCGGGACAAGGCGGTGGATGTGGTCTACCTAGACTTTCAGAAAGCCTTTGATAAGGTACCACACCACCGCCTTCTCAGGAAAGTGTGAGCGCTTGGCATAGACGGAAAAGTAGCCGGCTGGATCGAGAACTGGCTAAGTGGCAGACGGCAACGGGTGGTGGTAAATGGACAGTCTTCTAAGTGGGTGCCCGTTACTAGCGGGGTGCCTCAAGGTTCTGTCCTGGGACCACTACTATTCACCATCTACGTCAACGACATGGAGGGTGACATGGTTGCCAAGATTTCCAAATTTGCCGACGATACCAAGCTTGGTATGAACGTTGCAAAGGATGGAAATACTGCCCGCCTGCAGGAAGATCTTAGGAAGATTGGGGAGTGGTCGGACACGTGGCAAATGCCTTTTAACGTGGGCAAATGCAAAGTGATGCATATCGGCCACAGAAACCCCCAATCTCAGTATATCCTTAAGGGCACTGCTCTTGAATCGAGTGACACTGAGAAGGACTTGGGTGTTACTATTACTAGTGACCTCAAGTTCTCGAAACAGTGCATTGAGGCGGAGAAAAAGGCCCAAAGGATGTTAGGCTATATTAAGCGCCAGTTTGGTTATCGGAACCAGGAGATTGTACTGTGCCTGTACAATTCACTTGTCCGACCGCACCTGAAGTATGCCGTACAATTTTGGAGTCCTTCATTGCGAAAGGACATCGCGAGATTGGAACGCGTACAAGCCAGGGCAACCAAGCTGATTCCCTCTATCCGACATAAAAGTTATGAGGATAGACTAAGGGAATTAGATCTGTTCTCGCTGGAAACCCGTAGACAGCGTTTTCAAAATACTTCGAGGGTTCGAAAATGTTGACTACCGGGATATTTTCACACTGAGTGAGAACAGAACGCGCAATCACGGCTTCAAACTTGAACTGAAGCGTTACAACCGCAATCTGTGTGGAAACTTTTTCACCTATAGTATCTGCGGTAAGTGGAACGCACTTCCAGTGGAAGTTGTCAACAGTGAATCTGTTGACCAGTTCAAGTCAAGACTAGACAAAGTCTTGAAAAGTGGCCGTTTAGGGACGCAAAACAATTGAGCAGCCTTGTGCCCGCTCAATTGCTAGTCCAAAGGTACCCTCTTTGAATGGACCGTAAGGTCTCCTAGGGTACCTTGTTTCCTTGTTGTTACTCCTTGTTGTTACTCTCTCTCTCTCTTTCCCTTTGTCTCTGTCTCTCTCTTTCTTTCTCTCTCTCTCTCCCTCTCTCCTCTGTGTCTCTCTGTACCTTTCTCTTTCTCCCTCTCTCTGTCTCTCTCTCTTTTCATCTCTCTGTCTCTTGCTCCATCTCTCTCTGTCTCTCTCTCTTTCCCTCTCTCTCTGTCTCTCTGTATCTCTCTCTACCTCTCTCTCTGTCTCTCTCTTTTACTTTCTCTCTCCCTCTCTCTTTCTCTCGTACTGGGGCTCTCGTGCTGCTCAGTTGGGAGCTGTGGTACGATTGGGGACGTTTGGCCCAGGGGAGACCTTAGGGTTGGTGTGCTTGGTCAAAGGGTTTTTGTTGGCCGAACGACCTTATACCTCTTGGAAATAGGCGGATGTGATTAATGCGAGAGAAAATCACACACAAAAACTTTTTTAATGCGTATGGTCCCAGAGTTTTTAAGATGGATAAGAAGAATGGTCCTCCGTTCCGCAAGTTAACCTGCAAAATCTTCAAAGTTTATAGATGGAGTGAGGACTTCGGGGGCAAGAATTACAAGGATCTCGCAGATACCGTTAGTGTCTGTGACTTCTGCGAATTGGAGAAGCGCCTAGACGAGAGCATCGCTTAACTAAGAGATGAGAACTCCCTCCTCAAAAGGGAGGTTCACCTCTTAAAAACAGAGAGGTGCAGATGCTCAGGTGAGTGCAAAGGAGAGAAGGATTCCAACGTCCAAGAGCAGGAGTCTCTGATGCAGGACTGGCTCAACGAGCCAAAAAGAAGAAAAGAAAGAGGAAGAAGGGAAAAAAGAGAAATTAGAAAGAGAAGAAGAGCAAGTAGAAAGAAAAGAAAAGAAAGTGGAAACAGAGGACGAGAAAGTAGAAGTAGAAGAAGAGAAACGAGAAACAGAAGAAGAGAAAACGAAGGAAGACAAGAGAAGAAGAAGAAGAAGAAGAAAAAGAAGAAGAAAAATGTAGAGAAAAAAGAAGAAACCAGCAAGTCGCTTCCGAAAGGGAAGACTTAGTCGTCTGCAGACAAATGTGCAAGGGTCACCCTTATTGGTGATTCTCAAGCACGGGGTCTGCAGCCCCTGCTAGCGGCCCGCCTTCGCACTAGTGTGAAGTTAAGTTGCCTGCCAGGACGGGATAACCACCACATCAGAGTAGAGGCGGAGAAATCTCAGATATTTGAGAGCTCAGTCGTTGCTCTGATGGTAAGTGGCAACGACCTCTACCTGAGAGGAGGTAGAGTAGGCCCTACGGATAAATTCCTTCACACAGTTATGGGCGCCGTAGACGACTGAGGGATGAAAGCCCGCATGCGTGTTGTGGTCGGAATGCTCCCGAGGAGAGGTCCAACACGGACCGCTCACTCGATGAACGTCTCTTTGAACCAGCACCTGGCAGATTTGTGTACGGCAGAGAGGGTCTTATTTGTGGACCCGTACCGCACCTTTTATGGTAGATTTGATCTCTACCAAATAAATGGGGTACATCTTTCCTTTAAAGGAAAGGCCTTTCTGTCGAAAATGATCCATGATGTCGTAGAGAGGACTAAAGGAGTATCCGGCCCAGAGTGAGGGCGGACGTACGCCAGTACGCCCGTGTCACCCCTAGAACGACCTTCTCAGAGGTGGTAAAGAGGGGTGCCTCCTTGCTAACAAATAAGCCGGGAAACGGAAGAACATAGGGAGTCCTACATTCAGGGACTCCCTGAAAGTTCTTCTGTTTAATGCGAGGTCTATCAGGAACAAGTTTCTTGAAATTCGTGCCCTTGTTGCGAAGAATGAACATGAAATGGTAGCCATAACAAAGTCGTGGGTAAAAACCTCAAGCCGAGATTTTGAAGGTGAATTCACGATTCCCGGTTACCAGCTCTTCCTGAAAGATAGGCCAGACAGAGAGGGTGGCGGTTTGATGTTGTATGTCAAGGATACACTTAAATCGAAGAACTGCAACATTGAATCCGACCACGAGCTACTAGTAGTTGACCTAGATATAGGTCCTGCCAGATACAGGACCCTAGGTGCTTTACAGACCTTCTGCCAACTCGTTGAAAAGGACAATGATCTGTACCGGCTACTTGGTGAACTTGTTCAAGACATAGTGTGTATTGCCATGGGTGATTTCAACATATAAGTTGACTGGGAAACCAGAGAACCCTATGGCGAGAACGCACTACTCCTGGAGTTTGCGAACAACGAGTTCTTGGCTCAATAATGGGTGAGAGAGCCGACGAGAGGCAATAATACCCTCAACTTGGTTTTCACCTCTAAGGATGACATCGTTTATTGAGCTCTCTGTAGGCGAAAAGCTCGGTCGCAGTGATCACCGACTAGTCCGATTTATAGTCAAGGTCCCCAAGGTAGAGTCTGTGACTAGTAAATCGAGGAAACTTGATTTGAGAAAAGCAGACTTTGCATGTCTTCGTGCTGGATTGACTGATGCGAGGTTAGAAGTGTGCGAGGGTGTTGAGGATTCGTGAAATATATTTAAAACTACGTTCATGAGTCTTCAATCATGATTGATCCCTTTCAAAAGCCTCCGTCGATCTTCTGTTCAAACAAAGTGGTTTAATCGAGAAATTGGTCAACTGCTGAGGGAGAAAAGAACAGTGTACCGGCAGTTAAAAATTTCTGGAGACTTTGACGAGTACCGTGGGCTAGCTAGGAGAGTAAAGTCCAGCATAAGGGCGGAAAAGCGTGCTGAGGAGCTCCGAGTGGCGAGACTTTGCAAGGAGAATCCCAAGGAGTTCTTTGGTTATGTAAACAGTCGTAAGCCAGTCCACCGCACGAGTAGCCCTTTGTTCAATGGGGAGGGGGCATTAAAGCACTCAGATGCAGAAAATGCTAACCTCCTGAACGATAACTTCTCTTCAGTGTTTATTGAAGCGAGTGGTCCAACTTCTCAGCCCACAGATTCCTACTTGGGTAAAAAACTGGAGGAAATGGACTTCACTCAAGAAGAAATAGAAATACCATTACACGAATTAGTCCCCTGGCCCGGACGGGTTTCTACCTAAAGTGTTGAAAGAAGTGCGCGATGAAATGTTACAACATTTGAGCACAATCTTTAACATGTCAATCCGGACCGGATGCGTTCCTAGAGACTGGCGTGAAGCGAAGGTAACTCCTATCCTCAAAAAAGGAGACACTAGGCAGCCGTCGAACTAACGACCTATTAGCTTAAACTCAATAGTCAGTAAACTCGTGCAAAGCATCTTGGTGGACAAAATGACGTAATATTTAGAGTCCAACTTGCGATTGAGGAGTTCCCAGCATGGGTTATGAAGGCACCGGTCATGCCTAACAAATCTTGTGCAATTCTTCCACTTTGTTTTTAGTGAGCACAACCGGGATAAGACGGTGGATGTTATCTACTTAGACATACAAAAAGCCTTCTATAAGGTACCACACCGCCGCTTCCTTAGGAAAGTGCGTTCGCTGGTCGTAGACGGAAATGTAGCAAGTTGGATAGAGTACTGGCTAAACGGCAGATGGCAAAGGGTAGTGTTGAATAGACAGGCTTCTGAGTGGGTCCCGTTACTAGTGGTGTTCTAAGAGGTTCTTTCCTGGGAACATTACTATCCATCATCTACGTCAACGACATGGAGGGTGACATGGTTGCGAAGATTTCTAAATTTGCCGATGATACCAAGCTTGGTATGAACGTCGCAAAGGAAGGAAATACTTCCCGCCTTCAAGATGATTTTCGAAAGAATGGGGAGGGGTCGGACACGTTGCAAATGCCATTTAACGTGAACAAATGCAAAGTGATGCATATCGGCCACCGAAACCCTCAATCTCAATATATCCTTAAGGGCAGTGCTCTTGAGTCCACCGATACTGAGAATGACCGGTGTAACTATGACTAGTGATCTCAAGTTCTCGAGGCAGTGTATTGAGGCGGAGAAGAAAGCCCAAAGGATGTTAGGTTATATAAAGCGACAGTTTGGATATCAGAACAAGGAGATAGTACTGTATTTGTACAACTCCTTTGTCCGACCTGGAAAATGCCGTACAATTTTAGAGTCCTTCGCTTTGAAACACTATCGCAAGATTAGAACGTGTGCAAGCCAGGGCAACCAAACTGATTTCCTCTATCACACACAAGAGTTACGAAGATAGACTACGGGAATTAGACTTGTTTTCGCTGGAGACCCATAGACTGTGTGGTCAGTTTATCGAAGTGTTCAAAATACTTCGAGGCTTTGACATTGTAGACTACATGGATATTTTCTAGCTTAGGTAGAGCAGAATAAGAAATTACGGCTACAAACTTTAACTACAGCGTTACCAGCGTGATCTGTGTGGAAAATCTTTCATATATAGCATCGCGGCCATTGTAACGCACTTCCAATGGAAGTTGTCAACAGTAACTCTGTTTAACAGTTCAAGTCGAGACTAGACAAAGTCTTGAAAAATAGCCGTTTGGAGACTTGAAGCGTGGTGTGAATGTTCTTATAGAGCGTCAATCTGCCCCTTTAGACGACTCAAAGTTCCCCTTTTTGAATGGATCGTAAGGTCTACTAGGGTACCTCTTTTCCTTGTTACTCCTTGTTACTCCCTTTCTCTGTGTGTCTCTGTCTCTCCCTGTCTCTCTGTCTGTCTGTCTCTCCCTCTTTCTCTGTCTCTCTATATCTCTCCCCCCCCCCTCTCTCTCTGTCTTTTGCCCTAGTAACTAGTCGCCAGATGGGCTCCTAAAATTAATAACAAAATCTCTCTCTAAGAAAGTAGAGGGAGAGGTGACGCCCCCTTGTCGCGGGAAGAGAGCTTGTGTGTACCTTTGACTTTTCGAGCTATGTCGGCGGGGGTACCTCTTCTGGGTACCCCTGGTAGGGCCTCCCTTGTCGATTTGGTCAGAAACGAGGTTCTAGACTAAGTGCGTCATTCCTTTCTTTTTCTACTCTATCCTTCTCCCTTTTTACTTTCATCCTATCTCTCCCACTTATACAAAAAGAAAAAAACAAAAAAAAGCCTACTCCTATCATGTCACTCTTTCCCCTTTTAACCCTCTATCTACATATAAGGACCTGGCAGCTACCTCACGCGTCAGAATAGAGGCTTTGGAACCTCTATAAACAACGCTAATCAACGCTCACTGGTTGCGAGAGACTAGGACTAGAGGGGTCCTAGGCGTTGGGGCACGATGAATGGGATGAGGGTAATGTTCCGTTAACCCCTTTCCTGGCGCGTAATTATTGACCGTTCCCAGTGCCCGTTGATGGGTGCCTCTGGTAGCATCGGTCCGAGGTGACGGCCCTTTGTTCCCAGGTTGGTTGCCAGGCCAATAAAAAGCCTTGGGTTGAGTCTCTTGGTGTGGCGGGATATCCATTGAACGCTGCTTCGAGATACTGGCCGTTGTGAAGGGAACTAGTAAGGGTCGTGCTTCGTTGTTGTTCACCTGGTGACAAATCGATGGCCCCTTCGAAGACCGTCTGTGCTGCTTGGTTGGGAGCCACGGCACGCTGAGGCTTGACAACCCGGTCGGACGAACAGCAGCACATGGAGCGTGCCTTCTGGAAGACTCCGAAACTACTCCGATCAATAGGTGGGAGCGACTCACGTGGGGAGAAGTCACCAAACCATCCTTTTTATATATTGATTGGTCACAAGCTTAAGAAATATAGAGTGTTCAAAATGGCCGGCAAGAAAGGTCCAGCAGCGCTAAAATTCACGTGTGCCACATGTAAGAAGGACAGTGGTGCGTTGACTTCCCGGAGGGCTGCTATGCGAAATGCCACCCAGGAGGTGTATGCACCACATGCATTTTAAAGAAGGAAGTGAAGGAAGAAATCGCCTACTACAGGGAAAGAACTACAGACCTCGACAAGAAAATCGAGAGGCTCAAGGAGGAGCACTCCTACCAGATCCGCAGGCTCGAGGAGAAGTTGAACGAGCTCTCGAGGGTTGTGGCAAACACCACCTCTGCAGAGAGCCCGGGCCCAAATGTGGCAAAGACGCCAAAAGAAAAAAAGATAAAAAAGACGAAAAGGGGAAAAAAGAAAGAGGAAAGGAGAGAAATAGAATAAGAAAAGGTAAAAGAAGTTAATGAAAAGGATGACAAGGGGAAAAAGATGATAGAGAAGAAGAAGAAGAATATGAGGAAGAAGAAAAAAGAAAAGCCTGAAAAGACCATGACGGGCAAGAGAGAGGAATCGGAGAGCTTGCCTCAGAAAATAAAGACTCCGAACTCAGAAGGCAAATGTGCCAGGATCAGCCTTGTGGGTGATTGCCAGGCACGGGGCCTGCAGCCCCTGCTAGCGGCCCGCCTTCGCACAAGCGTTAAGGTGAGCTGCCTCCAAGGCAGTGGGAATAAGCAGGTAAGAGCTGAGGCCGAGAAGTCTCAGATTTCTGAGACTTCAGTCGTTGCCCTTATGGTAAGTGGCAACGACCTCTACCTCAGAGGAGGTAGGGTAGGCCCTACAGGCGAGATTATAAAGACGGTTATGGGCACTGTCGACGACTGTGGATTGAAAACCCGCAGACGCGTCGTGGTGGGGATGCTCCCGAGGTGGGGTCCAAGCCGGACTGCCCGCGTGAGGAACATGTCACTAAACCGGCGCCTTGCAGACTTCTGTACGGCGGAGGATGTCTTTTTTGTCGACCCGTACGCCGTATTCTATGGTAGAAAAGACCTCTACCAAAGGGATGGGGTGCACCTCTCCTTTAAGAGCAAGGCTTTTCTAGCCAACCTCATCCAGGATGTCGTGGAGCGCACCCAAAGGAGTGTCCGGCCCATTGGGAAGGCGGACGTACGCCAGTACGCCCGAGTCACTCCCCAAACAACCTTCTCGGAGGTTGTCAAAAATGGTGCCACCACGACAACCAAGAAGCCGGGAAACGGAAGAGTATAGGGGGTCCAACATTAGGGGACTCCCTGAAAGTTCTTCTGTTCAATGTGAGGTCCATCAGGAACAAGTTTCCTGAGCTCCGTGGCCTCGTAGCGACGGAAGAACCCGAAATGGTAGCCATAACAGAATCGTGGTTAAAAACCTCAAACCAAGACTTTTAAGGCGAATTCACGGTTACTGGCTACCAACTCTTCCACAAAGATAGGCCAGACAGAGAGGGTGGCGGTGTAATGTTGTATGTCAAGGATACAATCAAATCTACCAACTCCAACATTATATCCAATCACGAGCTTCTAGGCGTTGACCTAGAGATAGGTCCTGTCAGATACAGGACCCTGGTGCTTTACAGACCCCATTTCCAACCCGTTAAGAAGGACAGGGAACTGTACCAGCTGCTGGGTGAACTTGTTCAAGGCAGAGTGTGCATCGTTATGGGCGACTTCAACAGCCAAGTTGACTGGGAAACCAGAGCAGCCTGTGGCGAGAGCGCGCTACTCCTGGAGTTTGCCAACAACGAGTTCCTCACTCAATGGGTCTTCACCTCTAAGGATGATATCGTTGAAGATCTCTCTGTAGGCAAAGAGCTAGGTGGCAGTGATCACCAGATAATTAGATTTACCATCAAGATCCCAAGGGGCAGGTCTGTTCCCAGTCAATCAAGGAAACTTGACTTGAGAAGAGCAGACTTTGCAAGCCTTCGTGCTGGACTGACTGACGTGAGGCTAGAAGTGTGCGATGCTGTTGAAGACTCGTGGAATAGTTTAAAAAACACATTCATGAGTCTTTAATCACGTTTCATCCCTCTGAAATGCTCCCGTCAGTCTTCTGTTCAACCAAAGTGGTTTAATCGAGAAATCGGCCAACTGCTTAGGGAGAAGAGAACTGTGTACCGGCAATCGAAGATTTTGGGTGACTTTGACGAATACCGGAGGCTAGCCAGGAAAGTGAAGTCCAGCATAAGGGCGGCTAAGCGGTCTGAGGAACTCCGAGTGGCGAGACTCTGTAAAGAGGATCCCAAGGAGTTCTTTGGATATGTAAACAGCCGTAAACCAATCGGTCGAACGATTGGCCCTTTGAGGAATAAGGAGGGGACATTAAAGCATTCAGATGCAGAAAATGCTAACCTCCTTAACGACTACTTCTCTTCAGTGTTTACTGAAGAATGTGGTCCCATCCCCTAGCCGACGGATTCCTACTCGGGGGAAAAGCTGGAGGATATGGACTTCACCGAAGTTGAAATCAAAAAGAAGATCAGTGACTTAATGACGAATAAGTCACCCTGCTCGGATGGGTTTCTACCTAAAGTGTTGAAAGAAGTGCGCGATCAAGTGTCACGATACCTGAGCGCAATCTTCAACATGTCAATCCGGACAAAATGTCTTCCTAGAGACTGGCGTGAGGTGGAGGTGACTTCTATCTTCAAGAAAGGAGACCGTACCAACCGTCGAACTACTGACCTATCAGTTTGACTTCGATAGTCGGTAAACTCATGGAAAGCATCATGGTGGACAAAGTGACGTCGTATTTAGAGTCAAACCTGCTACTGAGGAGTTCCCAGCACGGCTTCCGAAGGCAACGGTCATGCCTGACGAACCTTGTGGAATTCTTCCACTTCGTTTTCAGTCAGCACGATCGGGACAAGGCGGTGGATGTGGTCTACCTAGACTTTCAGAAAGCCTTTGATAAGGTACCACACCGCCGCCTTCTCCGGAAAGTGCCAGCGCTGGGCATAGACGGAAAGGTATCCGGCTGGATCGAGAACTGGCTAAGTGGCAGACGGCAACGGGTGGTTGTAAATGGATAGTCTTCTGAGTGGGTGCCCGTTACTAGCGGGGTGCCTCAAGGTTCTGTTCTGGGACCACTACTATTCATCATCTACGTCAACGACATGGACGGTGACATGGTTGCCAAAATTTCCAAATTTGCTGACGATACCTTGCTTGGTATGAACGTCGCAAAGGATGGAAATACTGCCTGCCTGCAGGAAGATCTTGGGAAGATTGGGGAGTGGTCGGACACGTGGCAAATGCCTTTTAACGTGAACAAATGCAAAGTGATTCATATCGGCCACAGAAACCCACAATCTCAGTATATCCTTAAGGGCACTGCTCTTGAATCGAGTGACACTGAGAAGGACTTGGGTGTTACTATCACTAGCGACCTCAAGTTCTCGAAACAGTGCATCGAGGCAGAGAAGAAAGCCCAAAGGATGTTAGGCTACATAAAGCGCCAGTTTGGATACCGTAACGAGGAGATAGTACTTTGTCTGTACAACTCCCTCGTTCGGCTGCACCTGGAGTATGCCGTACAATTTTGGAGTCCTTCGTTTCGAAAGGACATCGCAAGGTTGGAACGCGTACAAGCTAGGGCAACCAAATTGATTCCCTCTATCCGACATAAAAGTTATGAGGATAGACTAAGGGAATTAAATCTGTTCTCGCTTGAAACCCGTAGACTGCGTGGTCAGCTCATCGAAGTTTTCAAAATACTTCGAGGGTTCGACAATGTTGACTACCGGGATATTTTCACACTGAGTGAGAACAGAACGCGCAATCACGGCTTCAAACCCGAACTGAAGCGTTACAACCGCAATCTGTGTGGAAATTTTTTCCTTTACAGTATCTGCGGTGAGTGGAACGCACTTCCAGTGGAAGTTGTCAACAGTGAATCTATTGACCAGTTCAAGTCAAGACTAGACAAAGTTTTGAAAAGTGGCCGTTTAGGGACGCAAAACAATTGAGCAGCTATGTGCCCGCTCGATTGCTAGTCCAAAGGTACCTCCCTTGAATGGACCGTAAGGTCTCCTAGGGTACTTCTTTTCCTTCTTACTCCTTGTTACTCTGTGTCTGTCTGTCTGTTTGTCTGTCTGTCTCTCTCTCTCTCTCTCTCCTTAATTGCCGAACACTCTTGAACGAACGCTAGTGTCTCCCAAAGGAGCATTTTTAGCCCTATAACCCCTATCGATGAACGCAACCCCCTCTAGATTTACATAGAGCCCCATCATCGCTAGTTAGTGCAAAAGAAAACTATCTTATTCTAACTAGACACTTTCTCCTCCTTTGTTAAGGGGTAATCTGGTGTTTTGTCACTTTGATTGTCATTTGTATCTTTATGCGCATTGCATTTTCGCGTTGTTGCATTTTTTCAACGATGGCAGCGACGAATGATGTATGATATCACCTATCTACTTACACGACCAAGTTCATCTTTCTTTAGAGGGGAAAAAGAGAAAATTCTGAATTGACTTTCCCCAATCCATTTTGTTTTAAAATTAATAAATTCAATCTTTATAATATAAATTAATAACCCGCACTTAATTTTTCATAGGCCTCAATTTTCCCCCAAAATATTCAATCACTTTTATTTATTCCTCATAGGAAATATGATTTAATCAAGAACTATATTCCGGATCAAAGAACAGTCGCAAATTTAAAATATATCAATTTCTAAGTGAGGTACTGAACATTAAAATAGGATTTATTTTTTGTAATGGAGTTAAATAAAATTCAAATCTAAATGAAATAAGTTACGTAAAATAGTTAGTGAAAATCGAGGAAGACTGATTTCACGCACTTCTCACCTCCTTGTTTGTCGATGTATTCATGTGTGTGTAAGCGAAAGAATTCAATAGCGAGTTATGGTATATGAGAGTGAAACCACTGTATAGGAGCATAAAATTAATTTATGAGACTAGTTTCGGTATGAAGTTTACCATACCCTCTTCAATCGGATAATGAGCCTGTAATGAACAACATAAGTTAGTAAATACCTCAAAATTCCAGCCCCAAAATAAAAAACGGAGATAAAGTCATTAATCAAGAGGTGTGGTTCAAAGATCTTTTACTAACCTCTTTACAATCAGGTTCTGCGAATAGGGGCTACATTTAAATTGACCATCCGAAAGATTGAAATTGGGAATTTCTCCTATTAGTATTTATTCAACAATTCTTCTTTTACGAAAATCTTTACAATTCACATGTAATTTGGGCCTTTGAATAATTTATTTGGTGGATGTAATTGCTAATATGGTTAAAAACACTGGATGTAGTACTGCCTCACCTGACATCACTTTCGTGTTCGTATATTCGTATTTTTAATGTTTTTCCTATCTCTCCTATGTAGAATGAGTGACAGTTAGTGGATTAAAACGGGATTACATATACACCTTCTTCACTTGGCTGATCCATGGGCTTGGTGGAAGGGAAAGATTTAAGGATGGGAAAAGGGTATTTAAACGAGGCTCGACCTGAAGAAATAACTCTGTTTACTCCTTCGAGGAGGGGGAGAGAATGGGAGGGATAGACAATTCGTGTTTCTTACTTTGTTTTTATCCTTGGGACGGTAGTATGGAGATTTATCCTTAGATAAACTCTCATTGATGACGTGGAGGGGATAATTTAATTCAATGAATCTGCAGGTTATATATGCAAAGAAATGGATATAGGAGTTTTAATGGGTCGTTTACGGTACATAGTGAACCTAATTTGATCAAAGACTTACAATTTTAACATCGAGAAAGGCTAGACAATAATATTTTTTCCCATTTAACTTTAAAATTGATAGTGCGATGGAGGTTGTTAAGATTTTTAAGGAAATCTTTGAATGAATTTAAATTTTTCATACTCCAAATAGATATGACATCATCTACATACCTAAACCCTACAAATTTTGATGTGGAATAACAGAAGGGAGTAAATTAACTTCAAAATGTTCCATAAAAAGGTTACATAATATGGGCGATAAGGGATTCCCCATGCTAAGACCGTATTTCTGACGAAAGAAACCCATTTCACTAACAAATACATTGTCAGTAACACAGTTTTACAAGATTTATAATTTTATTTTTGCCTAGTGGGAGGTTTGATATCGGGATGTCTAATACCTTAGATAGAACATCTAGGGCTTCATTAACTAGGACATTGGTGAACAGGCTATCTTAATCAAAGCTAACTAAGTGGCTATCTTCTATGTTGATTTTTCTAAAATTTTTAATGAAATCAGAGGAATGAATTATGTGTGAAGGAGAGGTCAATACAACAGCCCAGCAGAAAGGGTGGCTAACCACTTCGAGACCATACATACGGGCAGTGATGGGTTGGTAGGTTTAAAACGATGTAGAAGGTCTGGGTTGGATCGTTTAAACAATTTTGTGATAGTTTTGTTGAAGATATGTTTTATTATTCAATGGGTTGAAAGATAAATTATCATAAATGTTTGTATTATTAAGTAATTTCTGTAATTTATCCGTATAAGAATTTTTGTCTAACAGAACAATTTAGTTAGTTTTATCGGCTTTTGTTAACGCAATATTTTTGTTAGAATTAAGTAGTTTAAGGGCAGTCGTAAGGCGCCTGGGGATCTTTAAATATTTCAGACTGTCACTATGGGCTAAAGCATCAGCTACTGAATCACTTAAGGACTAAAAGTTTGAAGGATACTTCCACAAAATTAATTTATAGAAAGGAAATGGTTGAGGGAGAATGAATCACTATTTTTAAACGCGAAGGATAGGACGCACCCGACGATAATTTCTTGATCACGCGAGAAGTCGCAAGAAGAAAGATTGAGAACGTTCTTCGTAGGGTTTGAAGCCTTCTTTCATAGGCTATGGAAAGGGTTTAAAACGTGCAGAAGGTGTGGGTTGGATCATTTAAACAATTTGTTGATAGTTTTGTTAAAGATCTCAGTTTTATTATTTAATGGGTTGGAAGATAATTTCACATAAATGTTTGTGTCATTAAGTAATTCCTGTAATTTATTCGTATATGAATTTTTGTCTAGCAGAACAATTTGGCTAGTGAAACTAAATTGAGAAACTCGAGAGTTATTCCTTTTGCACATACCTGGTTTTTCAAAAGTTCTGTTAGTGATAGGAAGTTTCCGTCAAACGAACTTGAAGGTCCACTTTTCCAGCATCCGTCATTAAAAAGTTTTTTTTTTAATTGTGTGCAAGTGTGTCGAGATTGAAGTGAAAAGAATCGAGATTTCTGCTCTCCTGCGCGCATGCCACAAGAAGTCCGACATCGCCAAGCGGCTCAACGTCATCCAGATGACCATCCGCAGAATGGAGGAGAGGCTCAAGAACGGAAAAGACCTCAAAGATTAACCTCGCTCAAGGAGACCTGAAGAAGTCGAGAGTTTGACTGTGGAAAAGGACATCGAAAGTTCTCCAAAGCTCAAAATGACTGCACTCGCTAAAAAGAAGAAGAATATCTCGTTGTTCACAGTGTCTAGGGCCGTCAAAAAGGAGGGCTGCAATAGCTTAAGGTGCGTGGTAAGGCCTTTGCTTGTCGAAAGTATGCGATAACAACGTCGGGAACGCTGTCGTCGCCTTCTTAACGACTCTAAGAGTCACGCTAATCGAATTCTCATTTTCTTTGATGAAAAACCTTCACGGTTGATCCGTTCATCAACAAGCAGAAGGACCGCGTTGTGAGCTTTGGCCAGGACATCTCCGAGATCCGCTAATTTCCTCCGACCAACCAATGCTTAGCGCAGTGGCTTCGAATGGTGAGAAGATGACGCCGGTGAGGTTCGCGGCTGATTACAGGGCCATTTTGGCCAGGAAAATGTTATTTTGGGTAAGAAAGATCACGAGGAAGGTGAACTACCTTTTTCAGCAAGCCGCTACCCAAGCCCACACCACCAAGACCATGCAAGTGTGGTTGGGCTTGGAAATGAACTTCTGGTCGAAGGACTTTTGGTAGCTGCAGTCGCTCGACCTCAGACCCCTCGACTACAGCTTGTGAGCGCATGTCGAGGGCAAGGCCTGCAGAAACCTCGACGAGCTGAACTTCTCCGCCAACCACGTGTGGGACAACACGAGGAAGGACTTTGTCCGCAAACGTGTAAGCGGACTTCAGGTCTCTCCTTGAGCGTGTGCTCACTGGCTTGGGAGGTCATATTGATTGATATTACAATTTAAGAACACATATTTATAGGTTAAAACAATAAAACGTGTCAAACTCCATCACAACTATCATTGCATCCTTAGCTGAGAGCGTCGTGACGAGTGTAACAGGAGTTTTGCAATACCCGGTATCAATTTTATCCCTTGTTCGGCTCTTTTTTGCCAGCCCCTTCTCGTCTATTTTCTGTAACGGACGCAATATTGCAGGCTAGTCGCCGACCCGCTTTCGTTCACTCAGCACTGGCCGGAGTCGAGAAGGCGTTTCACCCTTCCTTTTTGGCTCAGTTGGTAAGAGTAGTATTTAGCATGCCCCCTACACCCCCCCCCCCCTCTATTTCTTTTCCATTAATATCCATCGCAAAGATAAGTAAGCTTTAGGATGAAAACCATGCTCTCTATTAAATCTGTAGGATTACGTGCCTTCCATGCCCCATTCCCTCGAGGAAGATCTCTGGCTCTCTGTCTCACACCCATCATATAAATAGAAAATGCCCAACCATGTAAAAGAAAAATGTAAAAAAGAATTCATGTGGCGATAAATCAGAAGGTTGAGCTTATTGAGCAAAACCAATGTGATTGGGGGATTTAGCGCATCAAAAGTGTCCTAAATCCCCTAAAAAAGACCTAGACAACAAAGTTGGTGTTAGCCAGGGTAACGTTTCATGGGGAAACCTACAAACTCAATGTTCTCGTCTTTTAAATAATTTATGTAATATTTCTGTATGTTTATTCATCTTTAAATATTATTAAATCATTTGGAGGGGGGGGGGGCACATTTACTGGACATCCCCTTCATAAAGAGTGCGGTTTGTAATTTTTCACTGTTGGCAACTCTGAATTCTGCGCATGGTGTTGGTTCTCTCTCCTCCCTATCATAGTAGTAGTTGTGCATCGTAGGGAAATTTCTTTGGCCACATCACTCTGACGAACATCTGGCCTCCTCTCTCCCCAGAGTGCAATTCTCTGGACATGTGGGGAGGGGTTGAGTGAGAGACCAATCAGTCCCAGTGCATCACCAAGGTTGAGCTTAGTTCTAGGGTCACCACAGTTTTCACCCAGTAAAGCCAAGGGGGACCGTCGAGAATGCATGCAGCAGGTTCCGGGGGCAACTGGAGGCTGTGGTTGAGGCTGGCGGCGATTGCATTGAATAGAATGAATAGTAAATTCCTTCAGGTCTTTATCATTGGTAACTTGGATAAATAGATCTGTATAAGTGAACTATCTGTGTTATTTTCTTTTATATTGATGTCAAGCAACAATTATCTCACCTCACCCTGTATAAAGGTGTAGCTAATGTCGTTATATTCACCTCCAGTACAACAAAATAACACTGATTTGTTGCAGTTAACACAGTTGAGGAAATTCCCTATCGAAACATTATAGTGAATTAGGTGTAATCTAGTGAGTTTTAGCGTTTTGTTAAAATCAGCAACTCATCTATGTATAGTGAATGATAAAAACTTGTATCTTGGGATATTTATGAAAATTAATTCTACGTTAGTTTACTTCTGTGTTCCAGCCAAGGTACTGCTTTGGGATAAGGGAGTTGTTCGATACCTCTATTCTAATCCAATTGTTTCTTAGTTTTGAGGTAATCTGGGAGAGAGCACAAATTTTCACGAGGAGTACATACGAGTACATTTTCACCGACTATGATCCTCTTGCTTTTCTTCCTTCCTCTTTTGGACAAACCTCGGGATGGTTGGGGGGTCTTTGGTGATGCGTTATTTTATATTGAGCAAGACAAACATTTGTATAAAATACAAGCCTTCTGGTGATCATAGAATTTCATGACGAATATTACATTTCTGGCCGACCACAAACTACCGTGAAAACCAGAAATTTTCATGAACATCATTAACCTTCATAGGACTCCAACTTTAACTAGGAAGAAAAACTTCCGTGAAGTATCAGGTTGGAATGAAAGAGATGTCCGATGTTAGGGTATATATTAAAAATGAAAAATATTTTTGACTATGGAAATATTTAATCATAAACATAACCTCCATTGCTTCCTAGAACCTCAATCCATCTGTCAACAAGCTTATAAATGGCCCCCCTTATAAAATTCTTTAGGATTTGATGCAAAATATGAATCCAACTCATTTACAACCTCTTTTTCTGATGCTAACTCTGGACTATCCAAATGTTTCTTAAAACACCTAACAATTGATAATCAGAAAGAACAAGGTCAGGAAAATATGGAAGATGAAGCAATATTTCCCAACTGTGCTCCTACAAGAGATTTTTGGCCATTCGATCTAAGTTGATTTCAGTAGAGATTAGCATTAATTGTTTGATTGTTGTCTAACAATTCGTAATGCACAAGTCGTTCAATATCCCACCATACACTCAGCATGATCTTTGGGGGATGAAGTCCTCCTCTCGCCTTTTGAGAAATTCTACTTCCTTCATAAATAGTAACATGTGTGTCCCAAAATGATGCCTGATGATGTCGTGGATGCATTGACGCAAAGCAAGCAAAATGATGTTGAAGATTTGCCGTGGTCTGTTCGTGCGGGGCCCATTTTCCAATCACTCGAACCTTTCAAATCACTTTCAATTGGCGTTCGACAGTTGCGTGGGTTCCATTAAACTTTTATGTGAGTCCCCTCAAAGTTGAGGCAGTATTTGCTATAATAGCAGCTTCCAATTCTGCGGAATTATGTTTTTTTGAACGACCCTCGTTTGGTCGTCTTTACGACAGAAATCCCCACTTCGGAAACCTGGAAAAGAACCTCTTGCAACTTCTTTTATCTACTGCATCATCCCCATAAGTGGACTCAATGGATGTGGTTACTGTACTTGCATTGATACCTTTATGATACTCAGAGTAAATAATTTTTAATCTTATTTTTAGATGGGAGAACATAGGGGTGAATAACAAAGAAGCTTATGGACAATATTTTTATAATCTGAACGATAAAAAAGGTAAAAATTACTCATTATAACATTTCTAAACGATAAAAAAGGCGCTACTTTAATAAATACTAACTAAAACATTATTCTAGAAAATTGGAAAATATTTTTGTTCCAATCTGATATATACAAACCTAGTATATTGTCAAGTTCCCCTTTTTGTCATGAGCCATGCCCGCGTTGGTGGGCTTCAGGGAAAATGTTATAGTGAAAAATTATGGAAAACTTTAGGAAAGATTGAAACTTTTATGAATAAAACAAATATTAATGAGTAAGACAAATATTCCTGAAGAATAAAGGCATTTAACGAATAACAATCATTCATATGAACCAGAAATTTTATTTGGAAGAAGAAACTTCCTAAAGAGTACAAGCCTTCAAGGGAAAACTATTTATGAGGAGGACAATCCTTCACGAAAAACACAAACTATCATGAGGAGGACAACCCTTTACTAAAAACACAAACTATCATGAGGAGGACAACCATTTATGGTAATACAAACCTCCATGTAAAACACAAACTAGGATGAATATGACAAAACCTAATGAAAATACAAATCTTCATTAATGGATCAAACTATCGTGAAGACGAGACCGTTTTGAGTAAAAAGCCTTCATGAAGAGCACAAACTATCATAAAGAGAACAACTTAGAGGAGAATGCAAGGGTTCACGAATAGCATCAACATCATGAAGAGGATAAACCTTTATGAGAGAGAGGGCCTTCATGAAGAACTCAAACTAGCAGGAAGAGAACAAACCTTTATGAAGAGCAAAAACTGGCAGGAAGAAGATAAACCTTAATGAGTAAAACGCTTTATGTAAAGTGCAAACGCTCATGAAACAGACAAAACTAAAACAGCGCTCTCCTTCAGGAAGAGCACAAACATTGATGAAGAGAAATAACCTATTAAAAGACAAATAGTTAGATAGAGAACAAACTCACACGACGAGGACAAACATTTATAGGAGAACCAGGCTTCATTTAGAGCCCAACCTTGATGAAGAGGACAACCATTTAAAAGAATTAAAGCTTTCGTGAAGAGCACAAACTCTCATGTAGAGAAAAACTTTGAGAGTACACATCTTCATAAAGTTCACAAACTATAAAGAAGGGTGACAAAGTTTATGGAGAGTGCAAACCTTTGAGAAAAGCACAAGCTATCATGAAGAGAAAAACTTTTAAGAGAGTACATGCCCTCAGAAAAAGGAGAAAATGCTAGATGAGTATAAGCCTTCATGAAGAGCATAAACTCTTATGGAGACAACCCTCTATGAGAGAACCGATTTCATGAATGGGATAAACTTTTTGGAGAATACAAGCCTTCATGATGAACACAAACTATCATGGAAAACATTCATTTATGACAGTACAAACTTAAATGAAAAACACAAACTAGCATGAAGATGAGACACATTTTGAGAATACAAGCCTTCATAAGGAGGAGAAAATCTCACGAATACGCCCTCAAAAATATTTGAGTACAGCACTCATGAGGAAAACAAACTCCGATTAAGTAGACAAGATTTATGTTAAAACAAACTTTCATGATGAGCACTAATTATCATGAAGAAGAGAAACATTTATGATAATACACATCTTCAAGAAGAGCAAGCACTATGAAAAAGAAAATAAATTTTTACAAGAATACAGGCCTGCATGATGGACACAAACTAACATAAAGAATACAAACCTTCGACAGAGTACAAGCCTTGTTGAGGAGCACAAACTAGCAGTAAGAGGCGAAATCTAGCATGAATAAGACAAACTGGCAGCAAGAGGACCGAATTTTATGTGAGAACAGACCTTCAGAAAGGTCACAAACCCTCATGAAGAGGAAAAAACCTATATACGATTATAAGCCCTCATAAATAAGACAAACTTTGATGAAGAGTACAAACATTTATTGCAATCCAAGACTTAATGAAGAGCACAAATTTAAATGAAGATACAAACCTTTATGAGAATACAATCCTTCATATAAGAGTACATATTATCAATAAGAGGATCAAGCTTTATGAAAAAAAACAAGCTTTCATGAGGAGCACTAACTGACATGAGAGAATATTTATAATTCCTCCCCTCCAACTAAGGCATACAAATGTAAGCTCGCCACGTGTCAGACACAATTATGCCTCTAGGTAAAATACATTACTATGTATGTTATTTTTAACTATGTTTCTGCAAATGTTTTCCATAGTGTAAATAAAACATACTCCATAGTTTTCTTACAGATTCAACCCTCAAAGTACTGTAGTGGTCCATTCTACAAACGTATTTTCTTCAAAAAGCACGATTCTTCGATCTCCACTGTAAGATCTTCGGCACCTATTTTAAATGTCGGTTTTCGTACTCTTCGGCACAAACCGTATAAATAATGCATACAATCAGTTATTACACTCGTTGGCATATTCAGTTTTCTGCAACAAATTTAGTTGTTGTTAGCTCTTTGCACCATGCTTGAGTGAAACATACTTTTGTTTCCAAAGGAAATTTACTCTCCTCCGACCAAGGTTTGTATGTAAATCAATATACGTTATGCAACTAACCTAATATAATGAAAATATCATTTGATATTATTTTTTACAACTTAGATACACAGGTAAAACTCTTTTTTTTTTAATATAACATAGCAGCTTCCATGCTATTTATCGCCCTTGCTAAATGATAAATCGTCGACAGACAAATATATAAAAAAATAATCGCGTGTATTACACTACTGACCTCCAAAGCCTACGTAATACATTCAACTCCATAGTCTACGCTACGCTACGCTTTCGTAGCCTATGCAACAAAAATCTCGTAAAGCTGCTTAGAAAAAAAATTGGAAAGATGCGTTCCCGCGTCTTCTCGAAAAATGTTGGGGTAAAAATGAAAAGATCTAAAAACGTAGGAACAGTCGTGACGGATAGATAAAAATTAGGAGAAAAAAAATCAAATGGAAGAATCTGCAAAGTACAAAAAAAAACTTGATTGGAGCAAAATATACAAGAAACAGAAAGCCTAAGTTTACAGGTAAACGAAATCTGAACGAGATGAGTATACAGGAAAAAGGAAAAATACCTGAGGTCAGAGGAAATTTATAGTATCGACATAGTGCCACAAACTCGCGCAAATGCATATAAATAAGGGACTGTCCATGAAGCATTGAGTAAATTAGGGACCCAAATGAGACCTAGAAAGACAAACACACACACACACAAAAGTAGTAGGGAAGTTAAATATATGTTTTTTTTTAGTTTTTTTTAATTTTAAGAGCTCATCTGACGACTGCCTACTTAGGCATTAGTCGCCGTATTAAAACTGCCTAGTACTAGACTACTCTAAAATAAGATTAAAAAAAAAAAAACCCAAAACCAACACAAAAGAAAAAGGCAACAAGCAGAAAGCAAGTTCCGGCGTCGGGGGTAGGTCCGCCTCCCCCCGGCGCAGGAACGTACGACCTAATAAAATAACAAATAAAAAAAAAACGAACTAGTTAAATAAAGGGGAGAACGCCGGCCTCCTCCAAAACTCTAAAAGTCCACAGGTCGATGTACACGAATCCGTCCCGAGTACAAGGGACAGGCGGTAGCGACCCCGCCCATTCCGGTACCGGAACAGGTAACGTGCGCGTAGATCACCCAGACTGGGACATTCGACAAGAATGTGCCGAACAGTCTGGGGACATAAATATTTATATAGACAAATGAACATATATGTATATTGGGAGAGAGAGAAAGAGATAAACAATATAAAATAGAAAATCAAACCATATCTAGCTAATTAACAACAATAGAGCCAATAATTGAAAAAAAATCCATAGAAATCCCTTCCCCAAACAAAGGCAGTCGGAATCATGATTGAAATACAATGATAGTCATTGCTAGCCCCCATTCTTAGGGCCCATAGAAATAAAACTCGACTTAATAAATTAAGAGCCAAAAAATCAGATAATTTTTAATCTTATTAAGTTTTCTTCAGAGGTGCATTTGTATGGAGATTATATGAAAAGAGAGAACCCGTTTTCTTTCTTTCTTAGGCGATAGAGCAGAGAGGGGATGTACCAACGGACGTTGATACAGAGTAATAGCTTCACTGATATTTATTTACTGAAAATACAACATGCAATATAATTTAATGCAATACACCGTCGTGTGCTGTAATGTAATATAATATAGAGTCGCGGGCAGTTGCTAATAAACAATCAATTTTCTGCACTCGAAATCCTCAAATTTCTTTTTATCTAATGTTAGAGAGAGAATATTACCCCCCACCCCCACCTAGAACCCAGCGTCTACCCGTGCACCTGGGAAAGATGTACTTGCACGGCCAGACAGCCCCAAGGGAGCAGCGAGAATTTCCCGCGGTCGCGTGATCTGTGTTGGGTTCCCTTTTACCCCGTCGCAACGCCTATTCGGATCCAGACCTACCGCATCGAGGACTTTCGCGCGAGCCTGTGATGCTCGCCGAGAATATCCCCTCCCACTCTGGCGCGCCAGATCTAATAAGATCCACGTCCCCCTTTGGGGGGCCTTCAGCGATCCGCTTCTGCCGAGGCAGTATAAATACTTTGGAAAAAGTTTTAAGAAATTAGTACCATGGAGCTCCGTCTTGGCTAGCAGTCAAGTAAAGTCTCGTATGCCCTGCCCCGCCTCTCAGTGGCTTCTAGCTACGAACGCGTTAGTTCTCTAACCTGCTTCGTTCGTATCTAAGGCCAGAGTTTCCGCCCGACAGACGATAGGCACGGGTAGGCATCTATCACTCGGGTATCGACTTAGTCCTCGTCTGGAGTAGTCCCTTGTTCATTTCTCAGCGAGGATAAAAGAGAAGGAATTTTGCAAGTGGACTTTGCAGCGCTCCGCTTACTTGTATCCAAAGCCTCCAGTGAATTAGGCTTCAGGTTTTCAAGGAAGGCGAGGATTTCGGAGCTTTCTTAATCCACTTCGAGAAAATCTTCGAAATCAACCATGCGGACATTGAGGCAGATGGAGTGGCTCAATTGTTGCCCTTTCTAAATTTCCAACACCGAGATATATTCATATAACTCCCCTCGGAGGCAACATTTGATTATTCGACCTTAAAATCAGAGTTACTCGTGCCATATAACATAACCCCAGAATTTTACCGATTCAAATTCAGACATGCCCGCCTTCAGCCAGGCCAAACATACCGTCAATTTGGGTGCACCCGTAAGCGTCACCTCAACCTTTGGCTCGATGCTTCGAAATCCCACATGACTACGATGCCCTCGTTGACTTCTTCCTGAGAGACTAGTTGTTGGCTGCACTTCCGGCTTAAATCAGATCTTTCGTAAAACACCAGCGGTGCCTCACGTTCAAGGAGTGCACAGAAGAGACCGACATTTATTCCGCAAGCTACAACCTTTATCCGAAAGAAGGGAAGAAAACGACCCCTTTTCCCCAAAACCTAAGCCAAACAAAGTTAAATTCATCTGGCAAACTGGAAGCAAGTCTGCCGAGGTAACTTCGCCGTCGAAGCCGAAACCACCTTTTTCGTCCGAACACCGGGATGTAAAACTGTTCTCTTCAGGCCCCCCTACGTCATGTTTCTCCAGGTAACCTATCATTTGTTTTTCCTGTGGTGTGGAGGGCCACATGAAAACTACCTGCCCCCAGAACTCTCATTTCAGGAATAACTCTTCTCACTAGGTACACCAGATCTGTGCCACGTCTACGCCTCCGTCAACATCATCGGAATCTTCTCCTCCTCCGAGCACCTCAAGTCCCGGCGGCCACCAGGTAAACTTCTTGTTTGATGAGAATATCACTGGATGCCTTAAGTTCGAATCCAGAACTATTAACCGCTGCTTTGTCTACACTCTTGTGAGAGATACCGGGTGCAGCTGCATAGTGGTGTCGGACAAGCTGATTTTCCCAGTAGCCCCGGACCATAATAAATTCGCCGTCATGCACGACTACTTGGGGCACGCTAATCGGTTCCCCATCGTTAAGTGCTACATAGATTGTGCGTACTTCACTGGTTGGGCAGAAGTAGTAGCAGCCACAATTAAATTCTCATCCGTCCTCATTGGCCAGTGCCCACAGGTCTCCCCCGACTCTACGACTCAACCCGTGGTTACCCGTTCGTAAATGGTAAAATATTTGAAGATGCCCTCCCTCCTTTAAACCTCACGTTCTTCAGAATTCAAGGAGAACATGACTGAAGACTTCGCAAGGAACCAGAAGAACTGCGATTCCCTCCAACCCCTGTGGGCTAAGGCCCAGTCAAAAGAGCAAGAAACCACCCGAGGAGACGGCTTATTTTACCGTGCGTGCTCAGAAATGATAAACGCGAGTATTGTGTGTTCCACGTTCCACCTTGGTTACAATTTAACCACTGCCCATGACAGCCTATTTTCACGTCCTTTCAGCCACGCAAAGACCACCAAGAAGATCTTCAAATATTTTTATTGGCCAGGCAGCCATGAAGAAATTCTTCGCTACTGCAGTTCGTTCGACATCTGCCAAAAGACTGCTGCCAGAGGGTGAGTTGAGCCCGCAGAGAGGACCCCAAATCTCAGAGCTGTTTTCCTGTGTCGCAAATGATATCATCGGTCCGATACACCCCACGTCGAGTGAAGGTCACAGTCATGTGTTAACTTTAGAGGATCTTGCCACCCGGTTCCCTGAGACCGTGCCGTTGAAGAATATAGAGAGCAAATCCTGCGCGGAAGCCCTTTTCTCCATCTTTTCCCGCGTAGCATTACTCAAGGAAATCCTGTCTGATCGTGGTCGCCAACTCACGTCGCAACTGATGGAGTACGTCAGCCAGTTCTTGATGATAAAATCCCCTTTTACCATCCCTTTTCATCAAGCTGGTAACGGAATGTGTGAGAGGCTCATCCTCAATAAACTATGCGCCGAACAACCCCGAGAATGGCACCGTTTCTTGCCGGTAGCCCTTTTCTCATACCGTGGGAAATTCCCCATCGCAGCTCAGGTTTTGCCCATTTGAGCTTCTCTAATGTTAGAGGGCCCATCAGCATTCTAAAGGAGCTCTTCTTCAATTTGAAATTAAACCACAAGGTTCAATTCTCCTACGCTTACCTCCTAGACTTAAAGTAGAGGTTAGAAAAGTGCGCAGAGATTGCGCATCAGAACGCCGAGAAAACTTGGGGGAATATAAAACCAACTTCGACTGTAAGTCCCAAGAACGAAAATTTAAACCCGGTGACGAAGTCCTTTTACTACTCCACACGGTGAACAACAAAGTTTTGAGCCAATGGAAGGGCCCCTTCCCAGTGATCGAGAGACGTTTTTCCTTCGATTACTTGATCCAAACCCCGTCTGGCGCTAAGCAATCCCACGTGAATATGCTTAAAAAGTACCAACGATGTGCTTGTGCCAATCAATTTGTAGCCTGGACGAAGAATCCACCTTAGAGTCCAGCTACCCGCTTGACCCCTTGGTCGTGGTACAAGTCGCCCGCGTAGAACAAGACGCGGAATATCCTCTTCACGTCTTGCCAGATACCCTTGATTCCCCATCGACTGAGTTAAGTATAAACCCTCAGCTTCCGATCCTCCAGAAGACCCAGCTACAAGCGCTACTCACCCAATTCACCGATGTAATCTCAGATACCCCTAATTGTGCTACCCAGTTCGAGCACAATATTTGGCTCACTACTCAAGAACCAGTCCATTCCAAGCCGTACCCCTTCCCCATTCACTCAAAAAAAGTGTTCATGAGGAAGTAGACAAGCTATTGAAGATGGGTATTCCGATTCCCCTCATCGATCAGAATTTGCACATGTTCGAGACTGACCATAAACTCCTCTTTTATCAACTGAACGTTAAGAACAATAATGGTCACCTCATGATGCGGAGCATCTCTCTCCAATAATTCCAATTTAAAATTGTATACATTAAGGGTTCCGAAAATTGCCTGGCGGACTGCTTAAGCAGCTCTACGGAGTAATTTCCCATTAATTAATTGTAACGTTAAATGGATTACTTTTGTATATATTCTTGGCAATATTTTTTTTTATTACTGCGTATATATTTTTGATGAGTAACCCTGTTCGTGTGTACCTTTTTTTGTATTGTGTGACTTTTTTTTTAATTTCCTTGTATGTAAGCCCCTGGTTATCGAGACTATGTTGACCCCGGCTATTGGTAACTATTCCTGTCTGTCTTATTGTATTATTACTATTATTATTTTTTTTTACTTGATGTTGTTCGGTAATAGGAATACCGAGCATTTCCCGAGTCCCCTTTATTTGACTTATCTTTGTGCGGAGTACCCGGTACCATCTCCTTTGTATTTGTGTCCCTATTAGAAATTTAGCCGTGTAATTACCCTAGATTAATCTGATGTAACTTCCTTCGGAAGCTCCATCTTGGAAATATCAGCTTGGAAGAAAAGTAATGTTTAATTCTCTAGAATAAAGTTTTGGTTAGTATTTATTAAAGTAGCGCCTCTTTTTATCGTTTAGAAATGTTACAATGAGTAATTTTTACCTTTTTTATTGTTCAGATTATAAAAATATTGTCCATAAGCTTTTTTGTTATTCACCCCTATGTTCTCCCATCTAAAAATAAGATTAAAAATGATTTACTCTGAGTATTTTTAAGGTATCAATGCAAGTACAGTAACCATATCCATTGAGTCCACTTATGGGGATGATGCAGTAGATAAAAGAAGTTGCAAGAGGTTCTTTTCCAGTTTCCGAAGTGGGGATTTTTGTCGTAAAGACGACCAAACGAGGATTGTTCAAAAGAACATAATTCCGCAGAATTGGAAGCTGCTATTATAGCAAATACTGCCTCAACTTCGAGGGGAACTCACATAAAAGTTTAATGGAACCCACACAACTGTCGAACGCCGATTGAAAGTGATTTGAAAGGTTCGAGTGATTGGAAAATGGGCCCTGCATGAACACTCCACGGCAAATTTGCAACACCATGTTGCTTGCTGTGAGTCATTGCTTCCATGACATCTTCAGGCATCATTTTGGGACACACTTGTTACTATTTATAAGAAGTAGGTCCTTCATCAAAACGATAAACGCCGCCGTTCCTTGATTAGACAAGAAAGTAGATTTTCTCAAAAGGCGCGAGGAGAACTTCATCCCCCAAAGATCATATTGAGTGTATGGTGAGATATTGAAGGATTTCTGCATTACGAATTGTTAGACAACAATCAAACAATTAATGCTAATCTCTACTGCAATCAACGTAGCTCGAATGACCAAACATCTCTTGTAGGAGCACAGTTGGGAAATACTGCTTCATCTTCCATATTTTCCTGACCTTGTTCTTTCTGATTATCAATTGTTAGGTGTTTTAAGAAACATTTGGATAGTCCAGAGTTAGCATCAGAAAAAGAGGTTGTAAATGAGTTGGATTCATATTTTGCATCAAATCCTAAAGAATTTTATAAGGGGGGCCATTTATAAGCTTGTTGACAGATGGATTGAGGTTCTAGGAAGCAATGGAGGTTATGTTTATGATTAAATATTTCCATAGTCAAAAATATCTTTCATTTTAAATATATACCCTCACATCAGACATCTCTTTCATTCCAACCTGATACTTCACGGAAGTTTTTCTTCCTAGTTAAAGTTGGAGTCCTATGAAGGTTAATGATGTTCATGAAAATTTCTGGTTTTCACGGTAGTTTGTGGTCGGCCAGAAATGTAATATTCGTCATGAAATTCTATGATCACCAGAAGGCTTGTATTTTATACAAATGTTTGTCTTGCTCAATATAAAATAACGCATCACCAAAGACCCCCCAACCATCCCGAGGTTTGTCCAAAAGAGGAAGGAAGAAAAGCAAGAGGATCATAGTCGGTGAAAATGTACTCGTATGTACTCCTCGTGAAAATTTGTGCTCTCTCCCAGATTACCTCAAAACTAAGAAACAATTGGATTAGAATAGAGGTATCGAACAACTCCCTTATCCCAAAGCAGTACCTTGGCTGGAACACAGAAGTAAACTAACGTAGAATTAATTTTCATAAATATCCCAAGATACAAGTTTTTATCATTCACTATACATAGATGAGTTGCTGATTTTAACAAAACGCTAAAACTCACTAGATTACACCTAATTCACTATAATGTTTCGATAGGGAATTTCCTCAACTGTGTTAACTGCAACAAATCAGTGTTATTTTGTTGTACTGGAGGTGAATATAACGACATTAGCTACACCTTTATACAGGGTGAGGTGAGATAATTGTTGCTTGACATCAATATAAAAGAAAATAACACAGATAGTTCACTTATACAGATCTATTTATCCAAGTTACCAATGATAAAGACCTGAAGGAATTTACTATTCATTCTATTCAATGCAATCGCCGCCAGCCTCAACCACAGCCTCCAGTTGCCCCCGGAACCTGCTGCATGCATTCTCGACGGTCCCCCTTGGCTTTACTGGGTGAAAACTGTGGTGACCCTAGAACTAAGCTCAACCTTGGTGATGCACTGGGACTGATTGGTCTCTCACTCAACCCCTCCCCACATGTCCAGAGAATTGCACTCTGGGGAGAGAGGAGGCCAGATGTTCGTCAGAGTGATGTGGCCAAAGAAATTTCCCTACGATGCACAACTACTACTATGATAGGGAGGAGAGAGAACCAACACCATGCGCAGAATTCAGAGTTGCCAACAGTGAAAAATTACAAACCGCACTCTTTATGAAGGGGATGTCCAGTAAATGTGCCCCCCCCCCCTCCAAATGATTTAATAATATTTAAAGATGAATAAACATACAGAAATATTACATAAATTATTTAAAAGACGAGAACATTGAGTTTGTAGGTTTCCCCATGAAACGTTACCCTGGCTAACACCAACTTTGTTGTCTAGGTCTTTTTTAGGGGATTTAGGACACTTTTGATGCGCTAAATCCCCCAATCACATTGGTTTTGCTCAATAAGCTCAACCTTCTGATTTATCGCCACATGAATTCTTTTTTACATTTTTCTTTTACATGGTTGGGCATTTTCTATTTATATGATGGGTGTGAGACAGAGAGCCAGAGATCTTCCTCGAGGGAATGGGGCATGGAAGGCACGTAATCCTACAGATTTAATAGAGAGCATGGTTTTCATCCTAAAGCTTACTTATCTTTGCGATGGATATTAATGGAAAAGAAATAGAGGGGGGGGGGGGTGTAGGGGGCATGCTAAATACTACTCTTACCAACTGAGCCAAAAAGGAAGGGTGAAACGCCTTCTCGACTCCGGCCAGTGCTGAGTGAACGAAAGCGGGTCGGCGACTAGTCTGCAATATTGCGCCCGTTACAGAAAATAGACGAGAAGGGGCTGGCAAAAAAGAAACAAACAAGGGATAAAATGGATACCGGGTATTGCAAAACTCCTGTTACACTCGTCACGACGCTCTCAGCTAAGGATGCAATGATAGTTGTGATGGAGTTTGACACGTTTTATTGTTTTAACCTATAAATATGTGTTCTTAAATTGTAATATCAATCAATATGACCTCCCAAGCCAGTGAGCACACGCTCAAGGAGAGACCTGAAGTCCGCTTACACGTTTGCGGACAAAGTCCTTCCTCGTGTTGTCCCACACGCGGTTGGCGGAGAAGTTCAGCTCGTCGAGGTTTCTGCAGGCCTTGCCCTCGACATGCGCTCACAAGCTGTAGTCGAGGGGTCTGAGGTCGAGCGACTGCAGCTACCAAAAGTCCTTCGACCAGAAGTTCATTTCCAAGCCCAACCACACTTGCATGGTCTTGGTGGTGTGGGCTTGGGTAGCGGCTTGCTGAAAAAGGTAGTTCACCTTCCTCGTGATCTTTCTTACCCAAAATAACATTTTCCTGGCCAAAATGGCCCTGTAATCAGCCGCGAACTTCACCGGCGTCATCTTCTCACCATTCGAAGCCACTGCGCTAAGCATTGGTTGGTTTGAGGATATTAGCGGATCTCGGAGATGTCCTGGCCAAAGCTCACAACGCGGTCCTTCTGCTTGTTGATGAACGGATCAACAGTGAAGGTTTTTCATCAAAGAAAATTGAGAATTCGATTAGCGTGACTCTTAGAGTCGTTAAGAATGCGACGACAGTGTCCGCGACGTTGTTATCGCATACTCTCGATAAGCAGAGGCTTTACCACCCACCTTAAGCTGTTGTAGCCCTCCTTTTTGACGGCCCAAGACACTGTGGCCAACGAGATATTCTTCTTCTTCTTGGTGAGTGAAGTCATTTTGAGCTTTGGAGAACTTTCGATGTCTTTTCTCACATCCAACCTCTTGACATCTTGAGGTCTGCCTGAACGAGGTTGATCTTTGAGGTCTTTCCCGTTCTTGAGCATCTCCCTGTCTCTGTGGATGTTCATCTGGATGACGTTGGACTTCTTGTGGCCTGCGCGCAGAAGGGTAGATATCTCGATTCTTTTCACTTCAATCTTGACACACTTGCACACAATTAAAATAGACAACTTTTTAATGATCGATGCTGGAAAAGTAGAACTTTAAGTTTGTTTGCCGGAAATTTCCTATCACTAACGTATACCTTTTGAAAGATAAAAATAAGTAGTGTAACAGAACTTTTGCAAAACCAGGTATGTACAAAAAGAATGATTCTCAACTTTCTCAATTTAGTTTCTTACAAGAGGAGGTACTGGAACTCGAACGGGGTACTGCTACACCCGGAGCAAGATGTATCAGTTTACAGAGAACATGTTTCTTTTTTAATATCTTGTCGCGTCAAAAATGACAGCATTATTTCCTGAGTTGGCGATCTTTTAAAAATAACTACATTAAGAAAGGTTACGAAAAACCTTGTAAAATACTGAGCGTTGTATGTGTCGTTAGTTAAAAAAACTCAGTCCATGCATCGACGCTTATAATCTGGGAATGGCCGAAGTTCAAGATTGCATCGGAAGATATTCAATGAAATGACAAAATTTAAAATGGCACCATGCGATATTCTGTGCAATGAAGAAATTTAAGATGGCATTTAATGGTATTCTCTGAAATTACGAAATTTTGATGACATCATATAATGTTCTGTGAAATGAAATTTAAACAATGTATCTACTTATATTCTCTTAAATGACTAAATTTAAGATGGCATCTGATTATATTCTATGAAATAACGGAATTTAAGATAGCATCTGATGCTATTCCCCTGAAATAACGAAATTTAAGATGGCATTCGATGATATTCTGTAAAATGACGAAATTTAAGATGTCATCTGATGATATTCTGTCAAATGAAATTAAAGATAGAATTTGATGATATTATCTGAATTGCAGAAATTTAGGATGGCATCATACTCGTATGATATTCTGTGAAATGATTAAATTTAAGAAGGCATCCTATAATATTCTGCGAAATGACGAATTTTAAGATGGTTTCTAATGATATTCTGTGAAATCAAGAAATTTATCATGGCATCTTGTGATATTCGGTGAAATGACAAAAGTTGAGATGACATCTGATGATATTCTGTAAAATGACGAAATATTAGATGACATCTAATATATTCTGTGAAATTATGTGGTATTTGATGGCATCCTGTGAAACTATGAAATTTAAGATGGAATCTCATGATATTCTGTGAAATGATGAAATTTAAGATGTCATTTAATAATATTCTGTGAAATAACGAAATTTAATATGGCATCTAATAATAATCGATGTCTGTGCAAGATATCAAAAGTTACAACGGAGACTTTTGCAGTAATTAAATTATATCGAGTGATTGTAAGGGGAAACGAATCGTTAATGTAAAGTTTATTAACTTACAAGTGTCTTATAATATATCAATGATTGCTTATCCTTATTGACTCCTTTGACCTGAGATGTCGATTGAGGATTCTCGTTCCCCGCATCCGAGTTTTGGTAGTTTGAGTAAATATTGGTTGATAAAGTATTTTTCCATGTTTCTGATTCATCCCAAACGCTACGTTCTGAGTAAGTTTTAGTATTAGTACATTATCGGTAGTTTCGTTCTACTATATCTACTGTTTCTTTTTTCAGCCACCAAGTTAGAGTTTACTTTCATCGTGGGTTGTTTAGAGAAGACGACGAGCGTCCCTTTGAGGGCTCGAAGCAGTGTTGGTTGTTAATTATCGGTATATACTAATCGCAAAAATTGTCTCGAATTGTCCCATTTGTTAAAAAAAAATAGCATAGACACCGGTGCAATTTTTTTGAAAGATCTCCGTTTTCTGTGACAGCAGAGGGGTGGTTTATAAGGGTTATTGACACAATTCCTTTTGGAGTTGTTAGAGAAGTTCCTTGAAACCTACTTTTGTTTGGAAAGGCCGACGGGCATTTCCCCAGGAGGCTTGAATAACTGTTGGATGTTATGTTAATTTGTTAATTATTGCTATATACTAACTGCACCAATATATATACATATATGTCAAGATATGGCCAATTGTACGTGAATATGCGCACACAGGCTCTAAGGTAGGCCAAGCAAGGCAACAACTGTTATTGTTTCTAAGAGTGCGATTTAAGTAGATAGCGGCAGCTGCATGACCAAGGAATATAACAAACACAATGATAAAAATAGATTTTTAATACACACGAAATAAAAGGGGACAACGATATATATATATATATATATATATATATATATATATATATATAAATGGTACATAAATGAGACAGACTGAAGCTCCGAATACTAATTAGAAAACCATGGTTAGGGAATAGTTATAATGGGAGATTGAGGGTACTGAATGACTTACCTCCTTTGAAACTCGAGGGTAAGGTGGGGCATCTAGGGGGAGGTCTTAGTGACCTTGATTATTTACGGGGGGTAGCCACAGAACCCACAGCGATTGGGGCTACTCTTCTCGAACTTGCGTGTGGGAGATGCACGCCTCCTGTCTTCAGAAGGTCACCGAACGAACTTTGAGGGGGCAGTGAGGAGGACTTCTCCACACTCGGCTTGAGCAAGCTAATGGGCCTCTTGTCGTAAAAGGGTCACGAGAAGAACTTTGGAGGACGGCTTCTCCAATCTTTGATCCGAAGGCGTATGAGAAAGGCTGACGTTGCCTCGCGAGACTCTTCTCCCTGACCCCAAAACACGGGTGTGATGTCCAGCTCTTCCTTGGCTTGCGACTGTCACTCACACGTCTTAGAAGAGAGCTCGTTGTTTGCACTCCTTTCGGGAAAGTCTCGTATAACCAAATTTGTCCGTCAGCCTGGAGCGGGTGCATATATACCCGTAGTTATTCAAAACAGGGAGAGAGATTTAGACCATCTTAACCTTCGTTATCAGGCGTGATGAACCGAGCGCCTCCTTACCAGGAAGTGTCAACGGCTGGCATCAGCAGCCAGACGGGCAACAGCGACGGGGGCCATAAACGCGGTTCACAGCGAGTCTACAAAGCAGTCTCCTGACCTGAAAGGGGGAGAGAGGGAAGGTTGAGACGACCGGGAGGAAGCTTCGATGTTAATTTCACGGGAATCTAGCAGCGGGTCAAAAGAAGGATAGGTCGGAAGGAGGGGGCAGTAACGGCTCGCTTTCTCTCCCTGAATACTGTCTTAGGAGGTGACGAAATAATATTATTCAAAGGGGATTCCTCCATAATATATATATGAAGGTGGAAACCATGCACGCTATTGATAAAAGCATCTTTATTTATCATAGTATAAACGTTTTGAGGATCTAGCATCATCATCGGCAATATGGTATATCAAAATTCGTAGTACCCATCCTTTCCGGACTTACCAATAATGACTACACCATAGCTAATTCCCTAAAAATTGTAGAAGACCTGTGCACCCGTTTGAACGCTGCTGACATCATAATGGTGAGTTACGATGTCAAAAACATTCACCAATATTCCACTGAATGAAACAATACAAATTTGTACAAACTCATTTTAATTCTTGTAAAAAATTAATTGGTATTACAAAAAACCTAAGTCATTTTTAGAATTAGCTGTCTTAAGTTCGTATTTTATATTTAATAAAGAACTTCACGTCCAAAAAGGAGTGAGATAGGCCTACGACTTGGGCTAACTTTCGCGAACATCTTCTTATGTCATTATGAACAACGTTGGCCAATAACTGCTCAATTCAATATAAACCTATCGATTACAGACGTTATGTTGATGATACATTTGTATGAATAAAATCACGAGAGCAAGCGGAGCAATTTCTTGAATACTTGAACTCTAGACATAAAAATATAAATTATACAATAGAGACCGAGAAAAATGGTAGACTCCCATTTTGGGATATAGATGTTAAACATTCAGTTATGAAACCTCAGTCTATAGGAAGCCTACATTTATAGGTTTAGGCACAAGCTTCTTTAGTTTCGTACCAGAAAACCTTAAGTTATCATCGATAAAAACTCCTATTTATCGAGCCTACAATATATGATGTCCTTCATATAGACTGCTGCATTTGGAATTCTCTTTTCTAAAAACTTTCTTTAAAAATAATGGCTACCCTGACTCATTAGTGGAAAAAAATATTAAAAAGTTTCTCAATGTTCTCTATCAAAAAAATCCAACAGGAAATACTGTAGAGAAATTATCCATTTTCTTTATTCTCCCATACTTTGGTAAATAATCAAACGACTTTGTAAATGAAATTAAGAAGACTAAATAAATTTTCTCCATATCTCGGCCCAAAATTCATAATAAATGGGCACAATATTGGATCCTATTTCAGTTATAAGGACCGAATTCCATTCCCTTGCCGCTCCTCTGGAATTTATAAATATAGTTGTGAATCTTGCGATTCATCTTGTATTGGTTCGACCATTAGGTCAATCCATTGTCGCATCGATCAGCATCGGGGAAGGTCGACGCGCACGGGGCTGATTCTAAACAAGCCAGAACCCCCTCGTCCATACGAGATCACATCAAAGATGCAAGTCTGAAATTAATCTGGATAACTTTAAAATACTTAGTCATAGCCTCCATCCCAACGAAATACGAATATTAGAATCACTACATCCTAAATATAAACCTAATTTAAATATAAATCAAACTGCATCCAATCTTTATTTACATTGCATCATGAATTAATGAAAATTTTTATTCTTGTATTACGCAGCTTATCCTAAATTGCACTATTCAATTTTAGTATTTTATGAAAACTAGAAATTTTACCCCTTTACTATCTTAGTTTCTTGTGCCGATGATGAGGCTAGGACCTCGAAACGTTCAAAACCAGATAAATAGAGATGCTTTTATCAAAAGCACGCTTGGTTTTCACCCTCATTTGGAACTCCGATTCAGAAGAAGCTCAATAGTTCATATATATATATATATATATATATATATATATATATATATATATATATATATTAATCTTTCCCCTGGCTCATATAAAATAGATGCTATAATTAAAAGACTAATACTTAAAGAAATTAGTTCTGACTTTTGTCTTTAGTTTTTTTATATACTATCTTTAGTTATGTTGCCCCAATTTTTTTTTTTTGTCACTGCTCTGTTATGTACATTGTAATTTCCCCACTCTGTCGCTCCTCGTGTCTTATAATCTCCCTCGTTAGGCTATCAGAAAATTTCTAAACATTTAACCATAGCTGCTTTTTTTTAGATTTTAAATTTTAATCTTAGTAGTGAAGCGCAAGCTCCTCCCGTATGGGGGAGTGGCGAAGCCATTGCCTGGTGCTATTAATAATTTTAAAATTCTTGAAACCGTTCACGACCCACTCATATTACTCATTTACGAATCAATATTTATCAACAGTCGTTACCTACACCTCTCATCTCTTACCGCTCTTCTTATTAATTTCTTCTACTATGAGTCTATATTACTTAACAACCAACAAACTTTTATTTTCTCCTACCATCTCTCAACTTTTTAATCATTTTCCGCTCCGTTTTTCATCAAGACGAGACCTAACTGCGTATGTTGACAAATTCATTTATCTTCTCTCCTAGTTTCGTCCTTTTTATTATTTTAACTATTTTTAATCTTGGACATTTTTAGTTCTTCTCCTTTCTCATACCATACCCATATATTTTAATAACTATTTTGATGTTATGCAAAAGGCCTTACTCTATATTCCATTTTAAGAATTTTCCATTTTTAGTCAAGTGCGCTTAGTCGCGTGACTCTATATCGCACTATGTCGGTCGATCGGTCCGTCGGTCCCCGTTTGGCTTTTTTTTTTGGTAAAAACATCGTAACTCTTCAGCTGATTCTGATGAAATTTGAAATCCTTATGTTGTTTTACATTCTCTTTCGAATGATATAATTGCCAATGTCTTCCCAAAGTTAGTCTAGGAATTATTGAAAGTTTTGAAGGTTGTAAGGTCATAAATCAGAATAAGTCAGAGCGTGCGACTTTGGTGAGAAGACCTGGTTTGTTTGATGTCCTAGACTGGGGGATCTTCGGTAGCCGTAACTGTTCCAGTGTGATGACGGGGTAGGGGGCTATCGCCTCTCCAGTGTCTTTGAAATGGAATCCTGCCCCACAGTTTGCTTGAGTTTTAGTAGGAGTCGGGATTGAATTATTCAAAATGTTGGTTCCGGATTCCGTCCTCTTAGGGAGACAGGTCTCTCCGGCACTTGAGCTTGCCTTTTTTGGTACTACTGTACCATGATTCCTACCAATAGGCTTTTACTCTAGTATGATTCCTCACTTAAAGTAATAATAATGATTAATAATAATGATGAATGAATTTTTAATCGAATCCTACTCTTTTATACTCTTGCTAAACATTTTAATTATTTTATCTTTTATTACTTTTAGAAATAAATAAAATGTTATGTTCTTTTTAAATGAATAATTATGGTATGCTACAGTAGCAACCTTTTTATGTAGTTTTGATTTTAAGGTACGTCCCTAAAGATAATGGGTATTTGTTGCTAACGGCCTCCAGAAGAGCCCTCTAACTTTTTATATACACCAGGCAATGGCGTCGCCACTCCCTTCCCCTCACCTTCGGGGGGAGCTTGTGCTTCGCTAATAAGATTAAAATTTAAAATCTATAAAAAGCAGCTATGGTTAAATTTTTATAAATTTTCTGAACTTCGCCAATTATAATAATTTTAAAAAGGGCCTATAAACTAAATTTCCCCCCTTTAAAAATATCACGTTGCTGAAATATAGTTATATTTATTTATGAACTTTCCCCCTTTTTTGATATTATAAAAAAATATTAGAAATAATTTTGATAAAAACATAAGTCATAACCAAACTAAGATGAAATTATTATTCAAATATTAAAAAAAATCCCCTTCTTAAATTATAGTTAGTGATGATGATGATTGTTTTTTTTAAATTTTATTGACTATGAAACCACGAAAGAAAACACTTGTGAAGAACCTTTCACGTTTTCAAACTAAGACCCACTGGCGGATCCAGGATAAAAATGGCCGGGGGCGCTAACCTGAATTCCTGCCTCTGAGTAGTTTGCGATCAGGGCATTGATGATTAATAATGGTTATCTTACTCAACATTAAAACCATATAACTGTGTTACGCATAGGAGCGATCCTCTAACTCACCCAGATCCGAATTTCTTTCACATCAGAAAATTACGAATTGCAGTTTTTGGACGTCAGCGAATGTATAATTATTTTTGAGATTTACCTGCATTTTACACATGTATCAAATAAGATACATTCGACCGCAACGGCTGAAAAGAAGAAATATAATCTTAAACGAGTCTGAAATTCTAGGGGGAAGGCTTCACTCCCCTAGTCCCCCATGAGATCCATGCCTGCTAAACCCATATACTCGTATGAACGGAATCTGGCCTTCGGCGAGCGCTCCTTGATCACAACCTACTTCCTTAGGTTACATCCAAGGCAATGAAATTCATAAACAAGGAGCAACTGGTTTCAGGAGGGATCCACTCCTATAATTAAAATGTCATAAATATTTCCTTTTAATGAAAAAGTATTCTACGGTGAGTAAAAGTAAAACCCTTTGAAGACCTTTCTCAAACTTTGGGTCAAAGACTCCTAAATTATAGAATAAAATGTATTGAATGTTCTTGGGAACAAAGAAAATTTTCACTTTAGGATGATAAATAAAAAAATTACTAAAGTTTTCTTCACAAGGGCCACCGGGAATCCATTATCGTTAAATAATTTACACATAAAAAAGGGATTTCAGTGTGGAAATTGATGTAGGTCCAGCAAATTTGTAGGCACGGAAAATTAATGTTTTAATTGTACATGATTTATATTAAAAATCACAAAGACGGAAGGAGGTCATAAAGGAGGGTTCACGAAAACCCTTGGTTTCAAAACTTTAGAAGAATGAAAAATGTCAATGTCTAAGAAGGGAAGAGAGCTCTTATGATCTCTTTTGCATGTTACTTTGAATTTTGGAAGTGTATGTTGCAAAAGAAAAGGCTCGTTTAATAACTAAATATCTCAATAGTTTGTTCGTGTAGAATGTTTGTGAAAAGAGAGGAGACATACAAATTGGCTATGAAGCAACTTGAAGGCAGCTTAAGTTGTAATATCTCTTCAGCGAAGGAAAAACTATTTCTGTATAGAGAACTAAAGAAGAAGATAAAGGATAGAAGAGGAACATAATTCCAACCAATTTATAGGAAAAAATCAACATCTGACGTCAAATTTAAGCGAAGGAGTAGACTCTTCTTGTAACGTTTTGGGAAATTAGAGAGAGAACTAAGAAAAGAAACGAATAGGTGTTGTGCGTTATAAGTAGAACTATCCAGAATTTAAGATTTTTCTTTCATTCTAAATAGGAAGCTGTTATTTTTATCTTCCATTCTGAGAACTAAGGATTTTCGTGGTAAGGAAACCTTTTGAAACTAACTTAGAGTTATCGGAAAGTATGACGTCAATCTCAGCAACATAATCCGATTTGTTCAAAATTACTACGCACCTACGCTTAGCAGGGCAGCTGATAAATAAATTATCTTTTCCTCCTAAATTTCTTTCGATAGTCAAGTCATATTTATAAATATATAGAGTTCCAAAACTATATATACAATTTTTTAAAACTTATAACAGGCGAACCCTCTCAAAAATTCAGATAATTTTTATTTCTTGTTTTAGTTTATTGCCTAAGGAGATAAAACAGCTGAATTATTAAGAGCGTTGCCTAGCCTAATGCAGCAATAAAATGCTTACCCAATGCTTACCCATTGAGCTATGGATTCATACATTTATACTGTTTGTATTTTGACGAACCTCAGATCAAAGATAACCTCTGATCCGTCTTCGGAGATATTAGCTTCAAGCTGTGCAACAAAATTTCAACAAGTTTGCTAAACAAATAACATAAGGAGATACAAAATCGAAATTTCTAATACACTTGCCTGCGTACAGTAAAAATTGAAAATGGATGTATGCATTTATCATTTTAGTAACGAAGATGGATACTAAAGTCGTATTTTAAGATGAGAAGATATCAAAGGTCAAAAACAGTGAAGAGACAATTTTGGGACTTATCCTCTAACTTTATTTATCGTTTCACGTATCAGTGAGAAGTTTGAAGTATAGAGTAAGGTTCAAGATATGTACAAGCAATCGATTGAACGTCGAATGACATCAACAGATTCTAACGTTTCTGAGACAATGTGCTCGTAAGAAAAGCAAAAAGTATGACAAATATTCGTCCACAGCATTGTGAATGCTAAATGTAAATCTTACACACCGAGATTATTACATGCTTTGAATGACGATGACCATGATCGCAGAGTCCAGTTTTGTGAATAGTTCCGATTAATTCTAAATCAGAAGATTGGCAATTTTGGGGAGAAGATTTTGTGCTCTGATGAGAATACATTTATGTTGAGCGATATAAATAAGCGCCATAATTGCAAATACTAGCCACAAGAAAACCCATACATTTATGTAGAACAACATGAATTTTTATGAGATCATTTAAAAAATGAGGTAGACAGTAAAAGACCTGCCTGATTTAACCAATTAAATGACACATTTGAGGGAGTTTGAAGAAATATCCGTCAAACGTATTTTTTAAGTCTCCAATCAATGAATCAAGCAACGGAGTGGTGCGTTAGAGGCAATAGGTGACAATTACCTAATTAAAACAAATTAAAATATGTTATTTTGATGTTTTATATATTAAATATAAAACTTATCTGAATCCTTTAATGGATTTGCCTGTTTTAGTTTTTATTAAATAAGAAGTACCAATTGTACTTAGAACTATCTCCAAGCTGCACAAAAATAAATGCAGGGGAAAAATGGATAGGAATGACCTCTTTACATGATATTCGTTCACTGTGAAAACAGCAGTGCCTTAGCAAACAGCTATACCTTACGATCACTACTGAAACAAAGATTTAACAAAACTACATTGTTATACTGTCCGAAGTATATAGGCATGCAACAGCCTCATTTATACTACAACCAGTCAGTAGTCAAAATGATAAAAGTAACGATAAAGGGAGTTTTCATCTCCCCTAAAACTGTTTAGTGTAGTCGCTGAAGAGAGTCTAAGACTTCGTTTTAAGTGATTCAAATTCAGATGAATTACATTCAATCATATCCGATTATCACAGGTACGCCTAACAGTTGGACTGAAATTGTTACTTTTAAAGATGAAAATGATGACTAATGGATTGCAGAAAATAGACCATGTAAAATGACAATCAAATTTTAGAGCTGGTAGAGTAATACGTATAATTAGGGCAGCTGGTGACTCCTGGTAGAAGCATGGAAAAGGAAATCAGTAGAAGAAGGAGGTTAGACTATGAAAGTAGATGGAAACATTAATAAATTTTCAGAAAAGACATTTATCTATGCATAAAACTCAAATGTATCAATACATCTTACTAGTTTTAACTTATAGAATATAAACATGGGAAAAGAATAGAAACAGCATAAACGAACTAAGAATAACTTAGAGACACATGGAACGTTATATTATTTAGAATAATATGCAAGGAGCATAAAAGAAATATCTTATAATAACAAAATCATGGGTAGCAGATATAATATAGAAGAATAGATTTAGGATATTGAAATATGCAGGATCTATTACTAGAAGAAGCGAAGGAAGACTGAAAAATCTTAAATTGAAGAACTTTATATATATTTAATGAGGAGGAGAACATAAATCTTCCGAGCTTGTATAAGGTCTTATATTGACCCTTCACTCATCCCGAGTTTCTTCAGAGTTATAAAAAAATTAGCAAAATGGCCTGTTTAAATACTCATCCCGAGGTTCTTCAGGGTTAAAAAAATTAGCAAAATAGCCTGTTTAAATACTCATCCCGAGTTTCTTCAGGGTTACAAAAAATTAGCAAAATGGCCTGTTTCAATACTCTTCAAAGTGACATAAACAGCCAAATCCGACATAGTCGCTGATTATTATATTTTATCTTGTTTATATCCAGATATGTGAAATTCTTTCCGGGCCATTATTCAAGGTACATGGGGCAAGGGGAAGAAGAAATGGAGGAAGACCTGCTGTGCTACTTTTCGAATGATATTGAAAAAGCCTGATTCAGTGTTGAGTAATTTAGACGTGGTTATGAAGACGGCGTTTATTAACTTTCTCCTCCGTCTGCTGGTAGCATGTGCGACCACAATACCTGTCACTTGGTAGTGCGGTAGTATGCATTAATGACTGCATCGCGAGCGCGTTATTGAACCGCCAAGCGCGAACATCCTGTCTAGGATCGTTTACATTGGTTTTCAAAATGTTTAATTGACTCTCCGAAGTTAACCGAATCACACTCATCACAAGACGCCCTATACACCATGGAGGGTTTATTCTTCTTCGTAGCTGGTATGCAGTAGAAAATATCACTCTTTTTGACATTTGCTTGAAGTGCGATTTTTGTGGTAGGAGCCATCCTTATGCTCACTTTAGCAGGTAAAAAGCTCCGATGTGGGCTGACATAAAGTTCATCCTCCGTCTCACTTCGGAAGCCGTTGTTCGTTGGCCGATGTTGATGACTTTCCTCCTGGCAATCCTGATGAATGTCACAGGTTACCCTCGTGTGGAATGCATTATCAATAATTCTGTCATGAGCCATCCATCCAAAGTGCTACTGCCCAAGTTGATCCATTTATCACTTACCTCTCCTACGTTAGTACTCTTTCACTGGGTGAGAGGGGCGATGGAGGGTGACCCCTTCCAAGACCATGATTAACTCTACAGAACCAAGATGGATACTTGTAAAAGAAAAACATTACCAACAATTCAAAAAGAAAAGAACGATATAATAAATGCCCTTTATGCAGAATTAACTCCGGTCTTAGTAAAAGTGGTAGAAAGCCCGAACGCTTTTTTTTTGGCATTTGCAGTGAGGCCGATAGAATATATTGAAAATGTACTGTAACTGATGGAAAAGATAAAAGAAACTGATAGAGACCATAACCCACATCCTAAAGTACACTCATTTACCCCATCTGATCTGTCGTAGGATACCTTGTATTTCTTTTATGAAGTAGGCCTCAATTTAAGAGTGCGAATTTTGTTGTTTTAAGGAAGAGCCGCTACAACACGTAAGGATATAAGGAAACACACAGGAATTATCCCAAAATAAACATATATTTTAAATTTCACACTTAACTATGAAAAACAAACAGTAATCACCTTTATATATTCGTCTTTAGCTCATCTAGACTATCCCAGTTGGCAACTAGGCCTATTACAATATTTTCAATGACAAAAGTCAACAAATAGGCTTCCGATAAACACACAAATTGCCGATTAGTATTTTTATCGTGACCCTTTTTGATTAGCGTTAAACATTAAATTAAAGTACTCTCTTTTACTAACAAATATGACCGGGGTTCACGTACAATTGTCTTTACTTGTATTAAATCGTGAAACGTACTAACCTCATACTATCGCAATATGAATATAAATGTTTTTGCTAACTCACATGAAAGACGGGGTTAGGGGTTGCCGGAGGTCGTTGGAGGGCTTATCTTGCCTTCGGAGATTTGGAGTGCCGATTATAGAATTTCGCCGAGATGTGATGGTGAGAGAGCGAGGTAGGGCGCTATCAACTTCTTATTGCAACCTTGCCTCGGGTTAAGTTAAGAAGACGGAGAGAGTTATGGTGCTCTTCGCTCCAAGAGTCCTCTTTTGGATAATCTTGAAGCCTCTTGGTGTCTTATTCTTCAACGTAGACTGCCCAACTAGATTTAAGGGTATTGGGTGGGATTTTTACCGTAATTAAAGAACGGAACCTCGTTGGGGCTGGGTTCTTCTCCTCTCACTCTTACGGAGCTTGAGATGAGAGTCACTCGAGTGTGGAGTCACTCGAGTGTGAGCGGGTTTACTTTTCTCCAGTCAGACTTCTTCTAAGTCTGTAAAGGATTCTTCGGTATGGCACCGATACCAAACTTGACGATTTATGTTAATTCGGCCCGGGGAGGGGGGGATCGATCTTCTCAATCTGATCCTATCGTTTCTCACGGAAATCGTCTTGTCTGGCTGAAGGATCGATCTTCACGAACTGAACCTTCGTCTTTCTTACCGAATTCTCATCCCTTCTCTTTCTTTCTGGGGCTTATTTATAGGCGGCGCAACGCCCCATCTAAGGGGGAAGTGGTGAGGCCATAGAGGGGAGCGCGAATAGTGAGTTCGCATCTGGTGAGAGCGAGAAGTGCAGAAGTTGGCACTGAGTTGCCCAAGTCAGCTTGCTAATTAGTGAGACCCTCAACCGCCACACTCCTTGGCGTGCCTATTGACTAGCACCGCTTTTTTGTGACATAACCATGGGTTTATGGATCTCGTAGGTAATTGGATTGTTAGGGCGTCGTTTAAGGTCCTTAGGTGGTTGCCTTAACTTATATAGTCGCTCCAACTACCTAAGCGGCAGGGAGATCAAGGTAGGCAGTTACAGTTATTCGCCGGCTACCGTTCCCACGAGTCTCCTCATGGGGCTCGCTTCTCCGGCGTTCTCCACACGGGGGGGGGGGAACTCAAGGTATATGTCCGCCTGGATCTCCGGGAGGTTTTATGTAGCCATTTCTCTACATGGTCCAATGAAAGAAGAAACAAACTAAAGGAAATTAAGAGTCTTTGAAAATAATAAAGGAACAAGGCCCACAGAGGGATCTTTGCCGATTATTTTTTCCAGTCTACTAAAAGAGAAAAAAGCATGAAGAATGATCAAGGGAATAAAATTGCAGGCACCCAGAAACTACTATATGCTAAAAGATGATAAAGGAAACTTCAAGAGGAAGAGAGAGAGGTGGAAGAAGTGCTTATAATACGCTTAAGGAAAGTGTTTAAAATTAGTGTAGAGTAGAACGATAGGGATAAAAGGAATTGGAAGATGAAGTTGAAAATTATTAAAAAATAACACCTATCTTTTCCTACCAAGAAATAGCATAGAACGGTGGTAGGACGATGAAAGAGAGGTAGGTTGAACTATTACTACTAATGAAAGCAAAAGTACCATGCAATACTTTCAATAAAAAACTCCAGGTCACAGCAGTTTAACTGTAAAGAACATCGGCAATGTGTGTCTAATCTAATATTTTGCCAAAGTTGGAAGGTGGCCAAGATAATCTTTATTTCAAAAGAAGAGAGACGAGCATAAAAAAATCTAGCTATAGACCAATCTCGTTGCTAAACTTCATCAGCAAAGTAATGGAAAAATAATCAACAGAAGGCTCGCAGAATACCTGGAATAAAATAATGTAAACAAACACAATCAATTTGGCTTTAAAAAATACTGTCATACTATGTATAGTGATTGTAGATATTTTGACAAAAACAAATCTAGGACAGTGCTGAAAATAACTATATCGGTGTAATTAGTTGAAAGAGAACTTCAATGGACCAGAATTTAATCTAAGAGCTGAACTGCCCTACTCTATTTTCGGCTTACACTGCCAACATACCTCTTCCAATTAAGCCTGACTGAATGACCCTTTAAGTGGCCGATGATGTAACCCACTTAGTTTTAACTCCATTCCGTAATCCAAAATTCCAGGGCAAAGAACTGCAGAAAAAATTAAAAATATTAAGATCTTTGAAAGGAAGTAAAAAATTGAAACTACTATGAATAAATTTAAAATTATCTCCTTAGCGAAGAAGAAAACAGAACAAATTAAGATAGACAAATAACCTTACAGATATTCTGAGGAAGAAAGAGTGTTAGGTCTTTAAGTCTAAAAATGGCATTCTAAAGCAAACAAAAGATCTAAAAAAAAAGGCGAGGCAAGATTTCATTATATTATATACCATAAGAAGATATTCATAACCATATCAGATTTGCACTGGCCTATTCCATTGCACCAGAATTCCAAGTATAGGAAACCTGCCCTGTAAATAGTACAAAATAATGCGATATGTATAATAATAACAACGTAAAGAAAATAATGCTACTATGGAAACTCAACCTTGATGGTCAACTAAATCCCATAAATAGAGTAATGCAGGAAAGAACGAAATAAATATGTAACAAATCCACAAGACAAATCTTAACTTAGACAATCATATTCTAATGCCAAAATACAGAAGTACTAAGCTAATATTTCAGAGCAGTCAGAGACGACTGAAAAACGAAAATCACTCATTATATACATAAGAAACTTGATATATCACATATAAGACAGAAACAATTAAGAAAAAAATCAAATGTAACAGAGCCAACAACGTCAAATTTAAACAAACTCTGCTGACCAAAAAGTCGCGTGCCCTTACTTATTCTGATTTATGATCTTAAGACCTTCAAATCTTTCAATGATTTCCGGAGTAACCTTGGGTGGACCTTGGCAATTCTATTCTTCGAAAGAGAATGTAAACACCTTAAGGGTTTCAAACTTCGTTAGAATCGGTCGAATAGTTATGATGTTATTGCTAAAACAAAATGGGAGGACTTTGACAATTATATTATTTGAAAGAGAATGTAAAACAATATCAGATTTTCAAATTATGTTAGAATCAGGCGAATAGTTATGATGTTATTGCCCCCCCCAAAAAAAATCCCGGGTTGATTTTTAATAGAATTTAAAGATGTGGTGCTAATTTTAATGTCACTTCATAAATTCAATGAGCATCAGCTATTTGTTCTTTATTTTCTTCAGGAAAGAAAATTATTTCACTTGATGGTATTGAAACATTGGCCTACTTATAGAAAGCAACTATTCTTCCTTTGCCTTCTTGTCGCTTTTACTTATTAACTTGTCTATTTTACTCAAGTTACTCTCGAAAGCAAACCTGATGTGGTCCAAAAGAAGTAAGCATTTCTCTCTGACCTTTAATGAAAGCAAGTTCCTTCACAGAGATCTTCAACTCCAAAAGAGATTTAAATTAATTTAAGTTTCGTTTTTGAAACCAGGGCCGCCAGATTCATAGCAAAAAATTTTTACACTTACGCCTGAGGACATCAACGGGTTGTCTAGTTTTGTAATGAAAGTATCCTAGGCCTATGGCTCTCCTCTCCCAAGGGATATGTTTTTGGCCTGCTCTCAGTCCTTTTGGATCTGTTTAAGATTGTGACTCTTGAATTCAAAACGGAGCTAGAAAAGAACTGTTCCCTCGTTCCCACTTTTCAAGCACTTTAGGGTAAATATCCTTTGCAAGATTGGCTGCTGGGTAGTTTCTCACATCCACATTTCAGAACGTCAACCAGAGTTTGGTTTTGAGATGGCAACAACTCCGCTATTTTCAATTTAAGTGTTAAAATGTGTGAATGTCGTCAGTCTTTTTCTGATTTTCAAATCCGACTAGTAGGATGGTAGTACTGAAGGCCATGTAATCTTCAGCACACTGATGAATATGTTTCAAACGGCGAAATAAGAAAAAAAAGTGAAATAGATATAATTATTAATATAATAATAGTCATTTAATTCCCCAAGATGACAAAAATAGGTCAAAACCTTTAAGTAACTAACCAATCAGAACTAAAATTATATTAAAATAATAAAAACAACTTTAGAATTCATAAGTAGTGCTGCAAAATTTAAGCACCTCTCATTTATGTATTTAGAACGTTGAAAAGATTGACACACACGAATAGCACAGTATTCTATAGTATAACATAATATACCATAGCGGATTAGAGCATAGTATATTGTAGAATATTATTGCATATCATAGTATAGCATAGCACAGCATTCCATGATATAGCACAGCATAGTATAACATAACATAGTATAACATAGAATAGTATATTATAGCATAGTATAGCATAGCATAGTCTAGCATAGTATAGCACAGAATAGTATAGCATAGCCTAAAGTTGCATAGTATAGCTACATACCTTAGCAGACCATAGTATAGAATAGCCTAGCCTATCATAGCGTAGTAGCATAGCCTAGCCTAGTATAGACTAAAATAGCCTAGCCTAAACTTCCCTAGTATCACATAGCATATTATAGTATAACCTACCCTGTTTTAACCTAGTCAAATATTAGATAGCCTAGCTGTGCCGGGCCTAACTTAGCCTAGGTTAGTATAATCTAGCTAGCCTAGTATAACCTAGCATAGTATAGCCTACTTTATCCTACCTTAACTTAGCCTATCGTAACCTAGTAGAGTCTATCCAAGCCTAGTAGACCCTAGTCTAACCAAACATATTATAGTATAGTCTAGTTTAGCCTACCCTAGTATAGCCTTGCCTAGCGTAGCATTGCCTAGTGTAGCCTAGCTTAGTATAGCCTAGCCTCGCGTCGCCTAGAGTAGCCTAGCCTAGTATAGCCAAGCTAGAATAGACTACTATAGCCTAGCCAATATCTCTTTTCATACGATATCCTAGCCTAACATACTATATGTTAGCTTGGTATAGGCTATCCTTGCATAACAACACCTAACATAATATAGCCAAGCGTATCATATTATAGCCTACCCTAGTAAATCTTAGACTAGTATAGCATATCATAACCTAGATTAGAATAACATTGAATGGCTTAGCCTATTATAGCCTTGGTTAGCTAGCCTATCGTAGGCCAACATAGTCCTCTCTAGCCTATTATACTTTATCCTACCCTAGCATAGCCTAGTATAGCTTAGCATAGCTCAGCCTAGCATAGAAAAGTATAACTTAGCTAGCATTAACTATCCTAGACAAGTATAGCCTCTACTATCATATTATACCCTAGTCAAGCATAGTTTAGTATTGTCTAGCTTAGCATACTGTATGCTATCTGAGCATAGCATTTTATAGCCTAAATTAGCATAGTATATCTTAGCATAGCTTAGCATAGTATAGTCTAGCCTATAATAGCCTAGCATAATATAGCCTATTCTAGGCTTGCCTAGCAGAGTATAACTATTAGAGCCTAATCTAGTCTAGCAAAGTATCGGCCGAATAGTTATGATGTTATTGCCAAAACAATATAATTATCGTGCTAACATTGGAAACACTTCGGCAATCATATCATTCAAAAGAGAACGTAAAACAACATAATGGTTTCAAATTTCATTAGAATCGGCTGAATAGTTATTAAAATGTTATTACAAAAACAAAAGAGAGCAAAACGGGGTCCGACCGACCGACATAGTGAGATGTAGTGTCGCTCGCGACTAAAAATAAGAACTACGCAGCCACTAAAATAGTGAGATTCAATCTCATGGCATGCTATAAAACCTTCACCTATACTTCATTTCAGAATACTGCTTACACACAAGCAAATGAAAGAAAAATAACCGGAAACAATATAAAGAAAAGAAAGCTTTACACTTTAACATAACTCCGCCTACTATAAACGTCAAATCGCTGCTTTCCGTTGTATATCATCCACTTATCTCATCATCAATGTGTTTTCATTCAGTAGAACTCAGAAGAAGCGAAGGTCAAGAAAAGACCTCACCGCAGCTCTGACGTTTTGCCGTATCCTCCGCTCCCAGTCCGTTATCAAGGAGAAAAAGCATCTCTCTAATTAAGGGGCCCAGAAGACGAAATCGGAGACTGTAGCGAGAGTCTAATTTGCTTTAAATGGGAGTAAAGTGACAGTAGCGCGCCATGGGCACTGCTCAGAGGACTGTATATCTATATCTATATATACATAGAAGTGGCATCTACAGTTCTGCGAATAGTAAAGCAACTAAGAGGGCTTTTCTTCATATTTAATTTTTGCATTTCAAAAACCTTTTGAAGACCGAAAGAAAGATGAAGAAGTCATGAAGTGCAGACTATATAACCATATAATACAAGAACAAGAAGTTATGAAAGGCACGAGAAAGAACACAGGATGGCATAGAAATCAAGGAGACGAAAAGAGGGTACAATGAAGGCAATCCATACTAAAAACGCAGAAATATTTTGGCTGGATGTCAAACCCAGGTTCCCCGATTGGCAGCCCGGTGCTCTTCTGAGCTAAAAAAGAACAACATTCAGACCTACCCAAAACGTCACCTCAATCAATCTTAGAATCTCCCAAAGCTGGTAAGTAATCCTAAGGGATTTATATACCAAATCTCTAACCCACTCACGATTCAAAGGCACAGTTAACTATACATATAAAAGAAAGTAATGGACGCAGTTTTGTCACCTGTGTATTCATATGACCGTTTTTAAGGAAGTTTAGTTTGAACTTTTTATTTCCTGTTTTTTAACGAAATTGCCTCTGGAAGTTTCGAACTTGCCATTCCGTGATTCTAAGTTGATAATATATGTACATTATTCCTTGCCATAACGTTTATAAACTTTTCTTTTCTCTTTCTTTTATTATTTTTTATTCTCCCTCCCTCCCTCTAGTTTTTTATCAATTTAATGACACTTCCCTCTTTATTTAAACCAGTAGATTTCCACCAATAACATTGGTCTGCATTTTGGAATTTTTTAATTTTTATTTTCATTCATGGATGTGATCTTACATACTCTTGGGTTTCTGATTTTAAATATCTAAGCCCATTTTTTTTTCTATCGCGTAAAGATTTGGGATAAAATACAAATTAATGATAACAATAAATGTGCATTTTTAATATATTGTTAATTATTTAAAATGAATAAGTAATCATGGAAAAGCACATTATTTTAGTTTTAAGAACATATGTATACCAAATCAACATGAAATAAATCACGGTTATCATGAAATGAATCAAAATCATCAACATCAAATCAAGTGAATGTAAAAAAGACATGCTCTCATGGTTAGCCTACATACCGATTCAAAGGAAGGCGTATCGCTGTGATTTCCACTTGTGCTGTGCATCGGGACCATCACGTTTCAATGACCAATAGTAATCCACCATCATGCTGACATTCCATTTGCCCTGGTATCGAGTTTCCATATGCAAATATCTTGAAGAAAACGCTCTCCTTGTTGTTCACTGTACTTCCCCCAATTTGTGGGAAAATAGTCAAGATGTGAGTGCAAAAAGTGCATATTCACACTCATTCTAGACCCAAGTTGCTGGAAACTTGAAATCAGATCTTGGATCATTTTTTCATATTTTGGGGAGCAGGTGTTTCCCAAGAAGTTATGGACAATCTGCTTGAAGGAAAACCAGGAATTCACCTCGACACCTGCTAATGTTTTCTCAAAATGCTTGTCCTTCATCAATTCCCGAATCTGAGAGCCAACAAAGATTCCGGCCTTTAGCTTGACTTTACTTACACTTGGAAACTTTGACTCCAGGTACTTGAAAGCAGCTCCATTCTTGTTCAAGGCCTTCACAAGATTCTTTATATGCCTTAATTTGATGTGGAGTGGCGGTAGCAGAATTTTCTTGGGGTCAACTTGTGGCATAGCTCTCACGTTGTGATTTCCGTTTAAAAAGCTGGTTCTTGGTGGCCAGTCCATTTTTTCATAGTGCTAGCGGTCAGCCCTACTATCCCAAAGACACAAAAAACAGGGGTACTTGGTGTATCCCCCTTGAAGACCTAGTAGGAGAGCAATAACTTTTAAATCACCACAAATAATAAAATTGTGCTGATGGTTAGTTATTAGTATTTTTAAATTTTCGTAGCTTTTGTACATTTGGATACTATGGCCAATTGACACAGATGCAGCTGTGTTGCCATTATAGAGAAGAAGAGCCTTTAAACTTCTGTTAGAAGAATCAATGAAGAGCCTCAATTCATCTGCTTTGTACGGCATTTCCATGTGTTCGATAAGGCCAGAAATATTTGAACAGAAAACTAAAGAATCCTCTTTCTTAAAGAACTGAATGAATTTCGCTTTACGATGACGGTACCAAGCGAATGTTGTTCCAAAAGCTAGAAGCCTGCGTTCCTTCAGTCTAGAGCCAAGTAACTGTGCACTCTCTTTTGGAAGGTTAAGGTCTCACACCAGGTCGTTGAACTCAGCTTGTTTGAATAGTTTGGGATCGTCATTTGTTGGTGGTTCATAGTCTACTTCCATCTGATTAGTATCACTAGTATCGGACTCTGATGAAATTTCCTATATCTCAGGTGGGACAGGCACAGGTGTATTATTTGAGTGTAGAACAGGCCTTATTGCTGAAGGAATATTTGGGTATATTATGCAATCTTTATTCTTCTTGTTGAATCAAGCTACTTTAGTCATGTAAAAGTAGCAGTCATCATGGTGATTCTTCTGCTCTTGCCATACCATTGGTACTCCAAAGGGTATACATTTAAGTTTTCCAACTGACCACATTTGGATCTTACTGATGTAACTCTTGCAAACTTTGAGTTGGGCAAATGGCTTGTCTTGGTCTCCTAATCTGCAGCCAAAATAAGCTAAATAACAACGCTTCAACAAAGGAGAGTAATATTGTTCCGGCAATCTGAAGGGGTGAATTGCCCGCAGACTTAGCAAAATATGTCTGCTGAATTTATACAGCCTCTAGACATATTCCCAAACTAAAAATAAAAAAAAATATATTAGCATTATTAGAAATATATCTATAATATATATAGAAATATTATATAATGTAAACATATATATTATATAAATATATATATATTATAATATATATATAAATATTTACTTATGCTATATGTCGCAGAATGCCCATTTTGATCACTCAACCCCTGGCAGCACTTTTGTCGTGGTATACCTGGTGGAACGTGAAGTACTTCTTTGATGAAGTAGGGTTTGATCTAAGAGTGCTAATTTTGTTGTTTTTAAGGAAGAGCCGCTTCAACACGTAAGGATAAGAAGGAAACACACAGGAATTCCCAAAATAAACTTATATTTTAAATTTTACAATTTGCTACCCAAACACAAAACATGAACCACAGAAATACTCCGAATTTTAAAATACACAAAAATTACTTCAATTAACTTGACCCTCTAATATTGGCTAATTAGCTACTCACTTCAATATACACGAATAGGCTAATTGTCTCTACTGGAGTTTAAATACCTTGGTTGCTCTGGCGGCTGGTTTGAGTTTGACCTTGAAGTCAATGAGCCCCAGATACCACAGGAATCTGGTAGGTCCTTTGACGCGTGCTTCGACCAGATTGTTGGAGGTGGTCGAGATCACGAGGTACTTTGGCGAGTGTAGCAGATGGTGGTCCACACGATATTCAAGGGGGGGGGGGGTCTTCAAGGGCGAGAACAATCACGATGCTTTAGGTTGCACCAAGGTAGGCGGGGCCTCTCTGGCAAGAGTAAGTCGAACTTGGTTCTTAAACCAAGTTAACTTAGAGTTCGGTGTGACTACCCGGTAACGGGCTCGAGGGAAAGCTTTTCTCCTTCTTTACGTAATTCCTCATGGGCGAGGACTGTACTCGGGAGGGTCTTCTTCAAGGGCGAGGATCGAGGATGGGGAGGTTTCTCTGACGAGAATAAGTTGAACTTGAATAGGTTAACTTAAAGGTCGGTTTGGTAACTAGGAACTAGCTCGCGGATGAGCTTCTTCTTAGTTCTAGTCTTCCTCAAGGGAGGGGGTTTCTCTGACGAAAATAAGTTGAACTTGATTCCTCAACCAAGTTCACTTATGAGTTTGGTGTGGCCACCGGGTAACGGGCTCAAAGTGGAGCCTTTTTCCTCTTCTTTTTGTAATTCCTCAAGGGCGAGGAACTCCCCTGGCTTTTACGATGCACCAGGATAGGAGGAGTCTCTCTAACGAGAGTAAGTTAAACTTGAACAAGTTAAATTAACGTTCAGTTTGATAACCAGGGACTAGCTCGAGGATGAGCTGCTTCTTAGTCCCCTAGATAGCCCTGCCTCTCTTGCAGTTGATTTCTTCGTCTGGCGACTCACGTATTCTACCTGCCCAGTCTCGGTAGCCCGGCTTCAATCCGGGGACTTCGTAGCCTTGAGACTGACATATTCTACCTTGTTTTTCTCCTGAGTATTTCTTATTCCTATCTCGTCACCCCACTGGAGTAGGGGTAGGAGGGGGGGGGGCTTGTGGACAGGCCCAGGAGGGTTCTTATTCCAACGGGTTTTCTCACCAAGTCTTACTTCGGCTCACGCTGGCCTTCGAGCTTGAGAGAAACGCGTCTCCAATTTCTTACTTGAGGTGAAATTGAATATACTCTCGTAGGGGAGATCTTGTAGTTTAAAACCTTTTGGCTTTTCATAGCGACGAGTGGCGAGGCGCTGTGGTTACGAGTTTGATCCCACGGTGCCGGGGCCGGATGTCTTTGCGGTTACCGTCCGTGTCTCCACTGAGAGAGAACGGGCGAGTGACGAATCTCCTACACTATACAAAAGAGAGAAGTAACGTCTCCGTATAACTCGACAACGTGATGTGATAGAGATGAATAAAAAACAACGTAAATCACCATTTTTCATATATTTTGAAAAAGATGTAATACAGTCAATAAGAAAAAATCATGCAGACCAGTGTAATGAATCAACCCTCTTTTAATTATAGTGCATTTCTATGTATTTATAACTACAGGTGTTAGAAAGAAGAAAGAGAAGTGATCAAGAAAAAGTCAATGGGAAGCAGAGATAAGAGAAAATCAAAGAAAGATTATAAAACGAGTAGAGTGAAAATGAAACAGATACAAAAGGAAAGGAATGAGAAAAAAGAGATAAACAAAGAAAGGCTAAGATAAAGGATGAGGAGAGTAAAAGTAAAGCAGATACAAATGGAAAGAAAAATGCGGAAAGAAGAAAGGGAGAGATAGAGAGGTTCAAATAGAAGACAAGAAAAATTAAATAAGAAGAGAATGAATGAGAGATTCTCTAGATTTAATATATATTCCATTTGCATCCAAGGGTCAAAGGGAAGATATTTCATTATTTAACTCATTGAAATTTCTGGATTCTTAATTTAATTCTTAATAGAGAAATATTTCCCTTCAACAAGACCTGATTCATCGAACAAAATTTGGTTTTCTCCCACATAAAGAACGAAAGAGAGAAAGTGGAATGCCAAGGACATCTTTACTCTGTGGGAAAAAGATGTATTGATAACAATCATACACAAATATTTTACTGATTCAATCAACCTATTTTATTTTTAGTTATTTGTTACTTTTCTCTCACCTCTCTCTCTATCTCTCTCTCTCTCTCTCTCTCTCTCTCTCTCTCTCTCTATATATATATATATATATATATATATATATATATATATATATTAAGGAATAAACGATGTGTATGCGGGTAGAGACAACTACCACGTGGCTTTTCGCTATTATATTATATTTCTGCCTTTCCAAACTCTTTGGAAGAGAAAAAAGGAAGAACATATTTAGTAGCACTCTAATGCCTAGTCTTTACGAAAGAAAACTTTTTGTGTGTGACAGTGCACCTAACACTAGAAACAGGAGTTTAAAGGCTAGAGCAGGAAACTTTGGAAGAAGCAAGGAAAGCAGAGGAGAGCAATTTAAAGTATATTGCTCCTTGAGAAAGGAAGAGAATCACGGTATGGCAAGTTAGAAACTTCCAGGGAGAATTACGCTAAAAACAGGAAATAAAAGGTCCAAACAAAACCCCAGTATCCCCAATTACTGTTGAGTTGTCTATTGTTAGACTACCAGACACAGAAATCCAAACTTACCCAACGCATCACCGGATCAATCTCAGGGCGATTCAGGCTATAGCGACTTTCAACGGATCTTTTATACGGTCTCTCTAACTCCCTCTCATCATTCGAAGGTTCACTATTCTCACCCGTTTCGCTCTTTTTTATTTCATTACACGCAAACTTGGTGAAGCTTCTTCGTGTCTCTGTATGTATGAATAGTGAGCTTTTGAATTGCGAGTGGGTTAGAGATTTGGTATAAGATCACTTGGAAGTTTCTTCTAGCTTGAAAAGATGCTAAAGTTGATTGGGCGATGCGTTGGAATGCCATGTGTAGTAGCTTAGCGATAATTACAAGATTTAAATTTGACTTCGACCCAAAATACTACAACAAATGTTCCCCGAGCTTTAGTCTTCTCAAGTGTGGATTGGCTTTAGGCTGTTGTCCCTTGCCCTCCTTGGTTAGAGGTTTCTTCCAATGTCTCGTTATTTTGCCTTCAAACTTCCGTTCCCAATCCTATCCACCTATTTACATACATATATTCCCAATATTTTTATTTCTTCTATCTATCTATCTAGTTAGGTTAAAGAATTGGACGAAAAATAGTGTTAAGATTGAAACCAGAATATTCGACGAACTTGGTTTTAAAGGTATAAGCAGAAATTATGATGTGTATATAGACACTTGGGAGATAGGTGTATCTACCGATACTATAAAAGAATACTGTATATACGTTCTCAATGTTATGGCTATAGAGTGTACGGAATTAAAATCAAAACTTAATTATAATAAATCGTTCAAACTCACCCTACAATTAGCTGATAGATATAAGATATTGCATGAAGAACTTTGGCCTGAAAATATTTCCATTAGGAAATTCTTCTCACGTCGTGCTGGACCAGAAAACCACAACCCCTAAGAAGTTAGGAGGTTATAAAAGTAAGAGAGACTTTTTTATTTAAATTAAATATAAATGGAGCATTTTAAGTTAGCTACTTTCAACTTTAACTCGATACGGAAGTATATTGACGTAGAGATTTAAATCAAGTTGCGATATATTTCTGCTGCAGGAATTGTTATTACAACAAGAAGACGCCTATATTCTGGGTCAAATTAACGCAGACTTTGACTTTGTTGTAACCTAGATTACGTGTGATATATCAACCACACACTGGAGTCGCCCCAAAGGAGGACTGGCTATTCTTTTTAAGAAAACTTTGGGAGAAATAATTAGGCCCCTTTATTTAAATGAAAATGTTCTAGGATTTTGGAAGGAACTCCAAGAATTTGTGGATGATTTCCAATTTCATTTGGATGATGTCATCTTACCGATGGATACATTTACTTATCTGGGTCCGGCCCACAACTCTACCAGCTGGCCGGATCACGTTATCGCGTCGTGGCTCGATTTGATTAATGCCCTCTCTGTAGGCTATGGATACTCCGTGTGTGAGCACTTTCCTGTATTATTTACTACGCCTATAAAAAGTCCAACTCATGTTTGTAATGATATGAGAAACACCATTGGTCCGAATCAGTTTGTGAACTAGCCTAATTTCTCTGATGATGATAAGAGAGATAAAAACTCGATTTTGCTCAACTATGAAAATACAGATTACTGTTAGATAATGCTAATAATTTCTTAATTAGAGCCTTGCATAAATCCTCTGAGGAATTTAAGGTCAGTAGGAAAAGATCGCGAAAGATCGTTCCTGGATGGAAGGATCTCTACAGAGATCTTTACTCTAAAGCCAGAGTATGTTCCCTACGTTGGAGACAGGCTGGTAAACCGAGGCTAGGTGGTTTATATGAAAATATGAAAGAGAGTAGAGTTAAATTTTAAGCCAAACTTGATCTATGTAGAGCAAGTGAGGAAGAAATTAGGAATGGTAAACTTGTAGAGGAATTTGCGAGCAAAGATACAAAGAACTTCTCTGGAGATTAATATGTGAACAAGGGTATATAATAAGAATTCCTCTCCATCAATAATTGACGGCCAAGACAGTGATGATAGTATTGCCAAAAATTACAGCAATAAGTTCAAATTAGTATTTGACAACAGTAATTGCCAGAACAAACCTGATTCTTTTGATTCAAAATTTAGAGAACACTGTGACAAATTTACGAACCTTAGAAAAATAGATCAGGCAGAGGTCTCAAATGCAGTTCACTCTCTTAAACTAGGATTCGATAATGCTAATGTACATTCTTATCATTTAAAATATGGTTCTGATATCTTATATTGTTTCATTAGCAGAATATTTTCGTGTATGCTACTCCATTCTCATTTTCCCAGTGGAAGGACGAAAGGAGAAGATAGGCCCGTTGAGAAGAACAAATTAAGTAGTAATCTGAATTGCGCTTCCAATTTTCGCCCAATAATGATTTCCTCAAATTTGCTGACAGTACTTGAATATTGTATTTTTCTTCGGAAATGTTATTTCCTAATTCGCAAAAATTCAGTACAGGCGTGTAATTCGAAACTTGCACACTGAGGCAGTGAGCAACCGATTTGATCTCAATTAAACCGCCCCTTAGACCATTCGACCACGCAGAAGACTAAAAATCTTCAGAATAAACAATCTTTTAAGGTACGCTTCGCAAGGTCGATCGAGACTATGAAAGAAAGATAAATTAATAGGGAATTCAAAGGACAAAGGAGAGTTGAGGTAAACAGGAGGAGAATATATAATGTATAAATCTTTCATGAACTGTTCACATCCCATCCCTGCACGGAATTTTTGCGAATTAGGAAATAATATTTCCGAAGAAAAATTATCCTGTTTTTCTGTTTCTTGCGGTTTGCTAAAATCATATATATATATATATATATATATATATATATATATATATATATATATATATATATATATATATATAAACAGTTCAAGCTTTTTTAGGTATAGTCTTTCTACTATTCGAAGGGTATTAGGACATTTATGTAGATTTAAAATTACAAAGTTTTCTATAGAAATATCGCAATTACATTTTATTTTATGAACTCTTATAGCTGAATTTTCTTGAAGTATGTTATATATTCTATTACTTATGCCCATGTGGAAACAGAATTTGGCCTTTAGCATTTTTACGGAGCTTTCGATGTACGAGTATTTGCCTTGGAAACACCCTGGATATTTAAATAAGTATATAATGGAAGTTCTAAGACTCTTTGGAATCAGATCCTGTATTGTAAAGAAAGATTTGATCGTTATTTTGTTAAAGAGGAAACTTGAAATTTTAATTGACAAAATTATTTCTTTAACAATACGTTTAATTTACGGAAAATGACCCAATTGTAAATATCCATCTCTGGCATTTTTAAGTAATATACATCTCAGGATAGACTGATTGACACACTATTTAAAAATGTGCGGATTGACTTTTCTACAATATATGATGGAAAACCACTGAGTAAAAAGAAGGCTATGAGGTACTGAAATTCTTTGTTTATTGTTTTTTTCTGGCCACGGTTTATGTACATCTTTGTGCTCCAAAATGTTATTTTATTTTATAGTCGCCTTTGATTTTTCTCTACTTGGATAGGAATGTTTCAGTTTGTTTTCTTTATTTTTTAATGAGAAATTTTTAGTTAAGACTTTTGGTATCTTTGTATACATTGATTGATACTCATTCAGTTATTTTTTTTATCGTTGTTGCATAATACAAACTATTTTTTGTATTCTTGGTTTTATGCCTTTTTCAATGTGTTCTTTATTTTCTCTATTGTCTTATGTTCGTTATTGCCTAATGTCCATTTGATATTTTGTTTTTGGAATTATTTTCTTATACTTTATATAGTATTTTTCATTTTGTGTGTAGTTTATCTGTGTGGTTAGCGTTAAATTGGTGTTGGAGAATCATCTTTTCCAGCGGAGTTAAAGTAAAGTTGATCATATATTTTGCCTTCAGTCAACCGAAAAATCTAATCGATATAAAAATTTTCTTCTTTTCATTCTTTCCTTCTTTTTTCTTAAGTTCCTTCTTTGTTTTTCCTTCCTTTCTTTCATTCATTTTCTTTCCTCCCTCCCTTCTTTCTTTCTTTATTTTCTTTTTCTTCCGTCTTTCCTTCCCCTTTTTGTTTCTTCCCTTCCTTTTCTTTATGTCTTACGTTCTTTCCTTTTCTTTCTCTTCTTTCATTTTCCTTTAATTTCCCTACCTTCATTCTTTTTATTTCATTTTGCTGCTTACCTTATTCCTTTCTTTTTTTCCTTCTTCCTTTCTTTTGTTGCGTGTATCTTTCTTTATTTCTTTCTATTTCTTTCTTACAGTCTTTCATTTTCTTTCTTTCCATCCTTCTTTTTTGCGTGTGGGTATCCTCGCGTTTAGTAGGTAGGTATCAACCTTTTAAGCGGCTTGATCTCTTTCCCATATCTCTTCTAGCTTTGATTCAACATTGGCCATTTATAAGAGGCAGAAATCTTATTGCAAAACATTATTAAAAACACGTTCAAGGACACATGCGCCACCGGTGGTACAGACAGAATTCCTTCCAAATACCACATGTACCACAGGTGGTACATTCCACAATTTAAAAAAAATATTATTTCAAATTTAATTGTAATGTTTATATACTTTCAGAAACTAAAAAAATATGGAAGGAAGGAAAGAGTTTCATAACTGAAATACCTTTGATTAACCAAAAAACATCTTGCGCTGAAGCAGGAACGCGACTGAGCGCTTCTTGGGAAAGTGTCTCTGGTATTTCAGGGGAAAGCTGAGTCGTGGGCATGACCTTGAACGTGTTTAATTAACCATGAATTTAAAAAGTATTTTCATGAAACTTCAATCCAGAGCTTCATAAAAGCAATAATAAATAATGGAGTTAGAGCATAACCGCGTTGTTCAAAAGCAAATATTTGAATAAAGATCAACCGAAGAATAGATGAACGGCAAATGTGAAATTGCCTTAGTTAGTAAACAAATTTAAACTGAAGAAATATTCTGCCTTAGCTTCAATCATGAGTGTATCTAAGAAGCTCTGCTTCCTCTCTACTATAACATAGACATAGGAAAATAATGCAAAATGTTCTTGGTAAGATTAAGATTATTATTTAACAAACAATTATTATAAAACAAAGAAATAGTATACATTATTATTTAAATTCGCCATTCCTTCTGCTAAGGATGCAACTTTAACCATTTTAAAAGCATTTGAAAGGTATAGAAGACAAGATGGCCTTCTTTTGACCCAAATGAGGTTTCCACTTTTTGAGATGAAAGAGGAATTTTTAACAAGGCTTAATAGGAAGCCACATAGATATTGATTTTTTTACAGGAAATTGGGGGAGAGGGGAAATGGTCGTAAAAAACTGTTCTTTATAAGTGGATTGAAAAAATCGAGGCGGGCGAATGGATGTTAATGATAACTCAAAGAATAGAATACCATCAAATTTAATTACTGTAGATAATATGGCTTACTCGTATCTCAAGTATATATAAAAAAAGATAGTCAAGGTTCATCTGAAACTAGTGCTAATGAAGAGATAATATCTCTTAGTTCTGGTTTTCTCTTCTGGTTGCTGAACTAAGGTTTATGGTACCATCGACTAGATCACAGAAGCGTTGCTCCAAGATCACTTGGATCAGATATAAAATCTTTCATCCAGATTTTGAAATCAAATTGACGTTAAAGAAAGCAATTTAATACAGAATATTTCAATACAGATTCGCAATTTTAAGTATAAAAAGCACTTTTCCCCTGGAGCTGACTCCACTTCGTAGCCATGCATGGAAATTCCACCAAAGTTAAGCAACCCCTTTGATAAACGGTCCAAATAAAATTAGGGTTTTCTACCAATTTTAGCAATGATTTTCACTTGATTATTTAAAAAATA